>BMAC01000101.1:283848-309440 GCA_014905375.1 Phtheirospermum japonicum | reverse complement strand
TCCATCCATTTAATTAGATCTAAGGCCCATAATTGACCCTAGGTTCACATATAGGAACATGGTTTTCATTTGAACCTAATTATATATATATATATATAGGATTAGGTTCAAATGAAAACCATGTTCCCATATGTGAACCTAGAGTCAATTATGGGCCATAGGTCTAATTAAATGGATGGATCAGATTTATTTTTGTGTATTTCCTTATTTAATTAAAAGTATTAGAATTGTATTACAAATGCACTACTGGTGTATATAACTAAAAATATCACTAAAGTACTGTGATTGTATAGTAAAAGCACTGATGGTATATAATAAAAGCACTAGTTCGCATGTTCGCATATAATGACATGGTTCTCATTTGAACCCATATATATATATATATATATATATATATATATATATATATATATATATATATATATATATATATATATAAGGTTGAATTTTGGTGAAAATAGATTATGGTGTGAGAAATGAGAATGAATTTTAACAATTATAACTAATCTAATTTAGTCAATCTAATTTTCAACAAGATATATTAAATACTAATGTAAATAATTAATAATTTTTGTCAAATTAGAAAAAAGTCACATAAATTTCGTTCATCCAAAATGATTGTAATTTTCTTTCCTAGAAATCTGTAGACTCCAAAAAGATGGATCGATCAAATGCAGAAATTGAATTTCGATGTCTAGTTTTTAGAGGCCCTTACTCGTTCAATTTAGTCTGAGTTCTCTGAGTTTTGATAATTTGGTGGTTTTTGTTGTTGCTCTTGTACTTGCGAGATTCTGGTTTCACCCAAAGGCTTCGATTGAAGATGAATCAGGTATTTTTCCTTTCAATTTTTCTACTTTAGTTCTAAGATCACCTCGTTGCATTCTTAGTTCATACGATTTAAGTGAATTTTAGTTTTTGGATTTTGCTACTTGTTGCCTTTCAGTGTTTTTTTTTCCATGGTGTGAGGTGGGCCAATTTAGGGTAATATGAAAAATATTTCAAGCAATATTATGCAACTGAAATTGAAATTCTTTAATAAATCTAAATCTTATTGTAGCATTGAGCCAATATTTTAGCTACTGCTTAAATATGAAATTTGATTATGCTTTTTGTGTAATTGTGTATATAATCTATTATTTTGTTCATTGATTCATGGGGAAAATTTGTAGGTGATGTAAAATGTTGCTCATGGACTTGTGAGCTTATTTGACAAAAGATTATCACAACACTTAGTTCTACAAAAATAATTGATTATGGAATGTCGTAACAGATATATATTCCAAATTTGCACAATTCACCGATAATGTGTGCACAACAATGCAGCCAATGTTGCACATTATGACCAATCTAAGTAAACACACATATATGCATTGTCATTTTTGTTGTCATTTTAGTAAGTAAACAATTAAGAATGCCAAATCATGATAATATTGAACTTCGAGTTCAAAATGAAAAATTACTTTCTAACTCTTTTAGAAATTTTATTGAATCAGACCTATCTAAGATTATTTGAGTTAGTACTAGTTTATAGTACAAGTTAACTTGACAACAAATAGTATTCTTATGAATATTTCAAGTAAAAAATCAAACTTATGTTTAACTTAATTCCAGATTGTATCACCACGAGCTTGTATGTTAAGTGATATTACCAACCCATAATTGTTGACAATGATTCAAAACCTGGACCTCTCAAATTATTCCAGGTTTAACTTTACTTTCCAACCACTCTAAAAACGAATTCTAGATTGTATCAAAATAATTATAAAAACTTTAATTGTGATATTGTTGGTATTTGTACTATTTGAAGAATATAATTTAAAACTTTAAAATTTATAAGAATCCATAACATATAGGTAATACTTATGGTATATATTTTACAAAAATAATAAGTTTTTGTATAAGAAATATGCTCTTCAGGGCTTTATCAAATAGAAATGATTGATTTGATATGTTACTTTCGTGAGTATACTTATTGAATATGACAAAGTGTCATTTTTCAAGAGTAAGAAATATCCAATTAGAATATTTTGCTTAAATATCACTATTTCAGGAGTAATATATAAATAATTTCTAGGGACATATAATATTTTTAAGAAATATTATTATTAGTTGTCCTACCTCAGGAAGAACAACTTAACAAAAATGTAAATAACAAAATTACAACACGTAAATAATGCTTTAATAATGAAATAAGACATATAATAAAAATATTTCTTCAAGGGCATTTGTAATATTTTTCTTAAATACCCAATATAAATTCTCATCAGGATAATACAGGTTATATATCTTATAATATTTTTCATGAACATATTATACTGAACTGAGAAATTATGACATAACATCATATTTTTTCAGAAACTATGATTTATATTTTAAAAATCTTCTGAACTATTAAGGATTGTGAAATCAAATTTCGCAAAAATATCACGATAAATACGGGTTGAAACTAAATTTCATACAATGCACAAAATATACATGATTACATGTTTTATTAAGAAAAGAAAAACAAAGTTTGATATTTCAAATCTATAATACTTGCATATAAATTGTGTCGTTAAACTAATTGACAATAACACAAATTGAACTAAAAGAGTATTCTAAATCCATTATAGAGACTAGATCCGATTGAAACCATATTAACTATAATATTTGGGATGCATCACCCCTTAACTGAAATCACATCACGGTAAGTATTCTAATTATTACATAATACATAATACATCACAGTATGATTTAAATCTTACCGTGATGTATTATGTATTATGTAGTAATTAGAATACTTATCATGATGTTATTTCAGTTAAGGGGTGATGCATCCCAAAGTAAGCCAATTTATGCAAGCTCCAACAGACATGCACTGGAGAGCAGTAAAAAGGATAATCATATATATCTCGGGAACTATTGACTATGGCATAAGCTTTTCACCAAGTTAATCTCTTCATATCACTTTCTTTGCTGACTCTGATTGGGCATCAGACTTGGATGACAGGAAATCAACATCTGGCTTGTGTGTTTTCTTTGGTAATAATCTGGTGAGTTGGAGCTCCAAGAAGCAAGGGAAAGTATCCAGGTCTAGTAGAGAGGCTGAGTATAGAAGTTTATCTACTTCTGCATGTGATATCTTTTGGCTACAAGCTCTCCTACAAGAAATTCATCTTCACCAGCCACACATCCCAACAGTTTGGTTGGACAATCAAGGTGCAATTGCACTGGCCTACAACCCTATCTATCATCAAAGGACCAAACATCTTGAACTAGATGTTCATTTCATTAGAGAAGAGGTCAGAGGCAAGCAGATTAAGGTTCAGCATGTCACCTCCATTCATCAAGCAGCAAATATCTTGACTAAGCCTTTGAGTGGCCAATTGTTCGAGAGATTTAGAAACAGGCTTTCTATCCTTCCAAAATTCTCTCTCCAATTGAGGGGGCATGTTAGCATACAACAGCAACACAGGCAATAGCAACTCAAGCATGATCATCTTGCCATGCATGGTATGCATGGCCATAGCTCAGAAAGAAGACAAAATGCAGCTGTACAAGCAGACAAACCAAAAGAGCCGTTGCAAGAGTCCATTTAGGGTTATGTTGTCATTTTGTATGAACCAATGTTCTTTGCACACGTATAACTATTCTTGATCATTCATAGGGATTATAAATAGAAACTCTTGGTTCATCATCCGCATTGCTTGTTTGTAACCCTAATATTGTTCATAATGGAAAATATGCTTTTTAGATTTCAAGCTTTCAGCTTTATGTTGCTCTTTTATGGAAACTAATTTGTGTTTCAATAGGGAACTCAACTTTATCGAGTTTTATTAATCCATATTGCGCGATTTCCCATCCATTGTTGTCGAGTTTGTCGGGAAGATTCTAGAACCCAGTTCATGGTCTTTCTTGGTTGCCGTCAGTAATTACCTGTGGCTCCCAATAGTTGCATCTAAGTACAACTTGCCCGCCATTTCGTTCTGGCCTTCAGTTGCTTTGTGCTTATCCGTAGGGTATCACTTGGAACTACTCAAAGAGAAGGGCCTCTTTCGCTCCTGCAGTACACTTTATTAATTTTTTTTTATTATTCAATTAACTAATATTTTGATTTTTGTTCTTTTTCTTATAATAGTTTTGTGTTAGATAATTCGAAAATTATTTGAGAAAAAGGAGAATAAATTTTTGATTGTGATTGGAAGTAGGATGAAATGTCACGATAATAGTTTATGATGTGTATTTTTTTTCGAAATAAATATTAGATTTGATTGATGATTTTAAAAACTAGAGGGGTTGAATAGTTATATTTGTGATATAATTTTAATTTTTAATATTATAATGGAATGAGTGATTAGATGTTATCAGCGATACCGCTGGAGCTACGGTTTGGGATCCCTATTAATGATTTTTAATAGTTTGCGCTATAACTGTTAGGTGATTACAATGCTGATATATACGGTCATATACCGGGAGTAAAGTTAACTGAAGTCATAGACTTCATCACATATTTTGTTCCTAAAGACAATGAAATGGTGCCACCATTTTTGAAAGAGGGCATAATAAAGGCACACCTAGAGGTCCGGAAAGACAATTTCATATTATACAACACCGTACAAGAACTAGAAGTTGAGAAACTATCAGCTCTGGATCAAGAGCTACCAAGTTACGCGGTCGGGCCCACTAACTTCCTCCTGCACCTCTTTAGCACAGTCCCCATCATTAGCCGTCGTAGCCTAAGGCAGGAGACAAATTGTGTGCAATGACTCGGATCTAAGCTTCCAAGTTCGGTCTTGTTCGTTTCATTCGGTAGCCTTGCCCAGATGAGTAAGCAAGTCATTCGGGAGACTACTCGTGGGCTGCAAACCAGTCGCGTAAATTTCGTGTGGGTTCTCCATCCTGATGCTGCCGTTGATGGTGGGACCCACAACAACGACACCCTACCTCCGGGATTTGAGGGTGATATTGCAGATCGAGTACTAATCATTCATTGGTGCAATCAGTGCATGGTGTTGTCTAATCCTACCAAAGGAGGATTTTTAACGCATTGCACGAGGATTTCGATACTGGAAAGCATATGGTTCGGAGTCCCGATGATATGCTATCCGATATTCACGGATCAACCTACGAACAGGAATATGGTTGTCAATGAGTGAAAGGTAGGGGTTAACCTGTGCGACGAACCTCCGATTTCGGAAGAGGAAGTTGCGCGAAAGGTCGATAGATTAATGTGTGAGAATAATAATGGCTCGGATGAGTTGAGGCGAGAAATGAAGAAAACAAGCGAGATTTTGCACAATGCGATGGCTGCAAATGGCTCCTCAGATAGAAATCTTGATAAGTTTCTCTTAGATTTGAATGAGAAAATCAGAACAAAGGAGCAAGGACGTGTGAAACAATTTGTAGCTAGCCAGTGAGTGCTAGTTGTTACATGTTTTTGTAATTGTGTATCTCCGGTACCCAAGACCATACGTGCCTTGCACAAGATGCCTATTATTTTTATAATTTATCTATGTAATTTTTGTTGGCTCATGCTTTGTTATTCTTTGATAGCCAAAATAAAACCAATTAATATAGATTATATACTTTCCTTGTATAGGTTTCTTTGGTCAACTAAATCTGATCATTTTCCCTTGATCTTGCTTTCACCGGTTATGGTGCTGGTCAAATGACGAATCGTCCTCTTCCCTCCTTCATCGATGTCATCTCTAGTGCGCAGAACTTCAAATCCTTTATGTAATCCATGGGTTCTGCTTCAGCACCTACTACTTTCTACTCCCACAAGCCTTCTTTCTCTTCTCGCGACCGTGGATCCTCCTCCGGCGTGCGTGGGGGAGGCTGTAAAAACTTTGGCGGTCGAAATTCTTCTGGCATTCGTGGACAAGGACGTGGGATCTACAAACCACGCTGTCAAATCTGTAGGGTCGAGGGCCACTATGCTTCGAACTGCCCGGAACGTTATAATCGTTCGGCCACTGGAAACACTGCTAATATAGCCGAGACATTTTCTTCTGCGTGTAATGATAAGGTTTACATTGAAAATGGTCATGCCTTAAATATATCTCATGTTGGCACTCGTAATTTATCGACTGATGTTAAACTGTTGGACGTTTTGGTTGTTCCGGGATTAACCAAAACTCTTATTTCCATTAGCAAGATCAGTCATGATTTTCCGGTGGATGTTAAATTTACTGATAGCTCCTTTGTGATTCAGAATCGAGCAACGAGTAATATTCTGGCCAAGGGGAAGCATGAGCATGGACTATACTTGTTGGATGATGGTCATGAAGCTTTTAGTTCTGTTTTGAATAATAAACATTTACGTGGACCCTTCGCACTGTGGCATTCCTGTTTGGGTCATGTAAACTTGGACATCATTACTAGCTTAAATAAGAGTGGTAAATTATCTTTGAATTCGCTTTTGCCCAATCCTACACTTTGTGCACTGTGTCAACTGGCTAAAAGCAAACGTCTTCCTTATCATAATAATGTCAAACGTGCTTCAAAGGTGCTAGACTTGATTCACTGTGATTTATGGGGGTCTGCGCCCGTGTCTTCAAATTCTAGATATCTTTATTATGCTCTCTTCATTGATGATTTTTCACGTTTCTCTTGGCTATACCCTTTATATCGGAAGTCGGATTTCTTTGATATTTTTATTCAGTATAAACTATTGGGGGAAAAATCAATTTAACCAAAAAATTAAAAAAATTCAAAGTGATGGAGGCACATAGTTTACAAATAATCGATTGCAGGAATTTTTTCGTAAACATGGCATTTCTCATATTATGTCTTGTCCCCATACTCCGGCTCAAAATGGTTGTGCCGAGCGCAAACATCGCCATATCACTGAGACTGGTCTTGCTATGCTATTCCACTCTCATGTTCCGACTAACTACTGGGTTGACACATTTTTTGTTGCTGTTTATATTATTAACATAATTCCGTCTGTTCTTCTTAATCAGAGGTCTCCGTTTGATTTTCTTTTCGGCATTTCTCCGGACTATGGAAATTTTCACCCTTTTGGGTGTCGGGTTTTTTCGTGCCTACGCGAATATGCACCCCACAAACTTTCTCCATGAAGTATTCCTTGTGTTTTTCTTGGGTACATTGATCAACATAAAGGTTTTCGGTGTCTTGACGTCTCCACTTCTCATCTCTACATCACTCAGCACGCTCAGTTTGATGAATAAAATTTTCCTTTCTCACATGGACATTGTTCTTCTTCCCCTGTGGCACTTGATTTTTGACATTTGTTGAGTCAGCTGATTTTCGGTCACTCCACCTCCTAATCCGCTCGTTACTCAGCCCGCACTGTAGCCTCCTGATTCGCCATGCCGACTCTGCCCATCTGAGCCCTCTTCTTCTCTTGACGCCTTATCTTCGTCCTCTCAAACAGACGATCTGGCTCCATCTTTAGTTGCTCCGGTTTTTCCATCACCTGCCTCACCTCCATATCCATCTTCGGCACCGTCTCATCCCTTGGTGTCACGGGAAAAGGCGGGCATTTTCAGGCCTCGCCATCTTGCTGACCTGGCCTCCTTCCAGTCCTCTTCGATTCTTTTGGCTCACTTGGCATTCTCTGAACCTAAAAGATTCAAATCTGCTGCTAAGAATCCAGCTTGGTTTGCTACAATGAATGAGGAGATGCAGGCTCTTCGCAAAAATGATACGTGGAAACTTGTTCCTCGACCCTCCGAGACAAATGTTGTTGGATCTAAATGGGTATTTCGAACTAAATACCTCTCTGATGGTGCTATTGATCGTCTAAAAGCCCGCCTGGTGGATCAAGGGTTCACTCAACTTCCCGGCCTCGATTTTGACCGGACTTTTAGTCCAGTTGTTAAGGCGGCTACTGTTCGTGTTGTTCTCTCCCTTGCTATTTTTCGCAACTGGCCTCTACATCAATTAGATGTTAAGAATGCTTTTGTTAACAATTACTTATCCACTGCTGTATATATGGAGTAGCCACCGGGTTTTGTTGATTCCCGCTTTCCTGAGCATGTGTGCCGCCTCAAGAAAGCTCTCTATGGCCTTAAGCAGGCTCCATGGCTTGGTTTCAACGATTCAGTGCTTTATTATCTCGTCTTGGGTTTTCGTGCAGCAAGGCGGATACTTCATTATTTGTCTTCAGCCGAGGTTCTGCTCTGTTATATCTCCTCGTTTATGTTGATGACATTATTATTACTGGTAATAGTGCATCCTTAATTCAAAAGTTCTTGTCTCACATTCGTATTGAATTCGCTATTAATGACCTTGGGCGTTTGCACTAATTCCTTGGTCTTGAGGTGCATTATACTTCTGATGGCATTTTTCTCAGTCAATCCAAGTATGCTCATGATATCTTAGCTCATGCTTAGTTATTAGATTCTAAACCAGTATCTACACCCTTGGCTAGTGATATTACTCTCGTTCGTAATGGGGATCTCTTTTCTGATCCTACTCTATATCGCTCCTTGGTTGGGGCATTGCAGTACCTCACGATCACTTGTCCGGATTTGGCATATGCTGTGAATTTAGTTAGCCAATTTCTTCAGTCTCCGACCATAGATCACTTTCAGGCAGTTAAGCGCATCTTAAGATATGTCAAGGGCACTTTGTACTTTGGTCTTACCTTTCGCCGTGGCTCGTCTCCTACTATTCTTGGATATTCTGATGTAGATTGGGCTCGCCGTGTGGAAACACGTCGCTCCACTTATGGTTACTCGATCTTTCTTGGTGACAATCTGGTGTCCTGGAGTGCTAAGAAGCAACCGATTGTTGCTCGTTCAAGCTGTGAATCTGAATATCGTGCCATGGCCAATGCGGCTGTTGAGTTAGTTTGGCTCACTCATTTGCTACGTGATCTTCATGTTTCTCCTTCATCATCTCCAGTTCTACTTTGTGACAAGAGTGCGATTTTTTTGAGTCAAAACCCTGTGGCGCATAAGTGGGCAAAGCATATTAATATCGACTATCATTTTGTTCGAGAGCTAGTTACTGCTCGCAAGCTTACTACGTCTTTCGTTCCTTCTCACTTATAGCTCGCTGATATTTTCACTAAGAGTCTCCCTCGTCCTCTGTTCGAGTTTTTTCGTTCCAAGCTCTGCGTGGGTTTCCCACGCTTAACTTGCGGGGGGATGATAGCCAAAATAAAATTAATTAGTATAGATTATATACTTTCCTGGTATAGGTTTATATGGTCAACTAAATCTGATCCTTTTCCCTTGCAATCTGGAATTGTAACCCTTGTAATCTGGGATTGTAATTCTTGTATCCTCTATTTAATAGTGAATACCTACTTCACCATTTGCAAGGTGAACAAAATATTTCCTCACATTCTTTATTCATATGTAATACTAATAATTGAATTTTATTATTTTTGTTGTTTATCTGTTGATCATGTGTATAGGAGAATGCATTAGATTCCTTTAATTTATACACCAATCTAACCCCTTCCCTTTTCAAATCCTATATGTTGAAATTCTACTTACAAAAGAAAATTAAATTGCATTGCGGAAAATGGTGTAATTCGAAACATCAATATAAATGTTAATTACAGATTTTTACGTCAATGCTAAGTGCAAAAAATATCGAGTTATATATTTCATTTTGATTATATACCAAATAATTAAAATAAATTAAAAAAAATACAAGATCACATTTTTCAATTAATAAATTTAGGGATTTTTCTTCTTGTTCCTTTTTTTTTTTTTTCAAATCAAGTTTTTCATGAAAAGGAAGAAACCTATGCACACCATTAATCAATCTCAAGAGTTGGATAAGAACTAAGAAGCTGTAGACTTTTTGTTAGAAATTCTGATAATGTAGTGCTTATTTTCTTAATTGAAAGTGTGTTATATCCGGGGCACAAATAATGACAACTTATCCTTTTTACAAAACTATTGTTTCATCCATTTCATCCATGAACCTAAAGAGAAAAATTGTTAACTAAGAAGCAATATCTTAAAATTGATGACCTTTTTAAATAATATAGATCACATAATTCATAAGTAAATATACGGGGAAAAAAAAGATTGATCACCTTGTCTTGGTGAAGAAAGTTTTACCGATATATATCTATTCAATCAATTTGGATATTCAATTCAAGAGAAGAAATATTGGAAATTTTTTTCTTATCAATATTTCGACTAAGCTGCACTTTGGGGGTGATGCTTGGCTTATGGCAGTGTCGGTGGTGGTGTTGTGTTACAAATACATATCTTCATAATTACATTATATAATGTTGCCACTATTTATAACAAAGGTAACTCTAAAATGTGTCGCTAAGACTGCTACAGTAAACCAATTTAAATTCTGCGGTCACCATTGCTACAGTACATCCTAACAGCTGGATGTACTGGATTAGAGATGACGACATCAACTAACATCGGATAGGTTGTCCTCATCTGAGACCCATTGTCAGTAGTACGCTCGACCTCTGGGCGACCTATCGTGCGACCTGAGAGGTCACCAACCTTCAACCTGGCACTGCACTTATCTCCAGGTCGCCAGGAATTAGGTCGTCAACCGTGCAACCTAACACTCCGCTCTTCTTCAGGTCGCGAAGCAGTTTATGACCAGACGTCCTGAACTTCAGGTCGCTCTCTATTATCTTTATCTTGAAGCATAAAATATAAAGCTTAATATATTATCAATCCACAGCCGATCAAGACCCAAAAAGGATTAACTAAAAAAATTATCCCCAAAGTTTAGCTAAAGCACACAGAGAATGCATACAACACTCGCTCTCTTCTTATAATCTCAAACTAATTAAGGTACTGAATACGATTAATATAGAAGAATATGCAATGTAATTTGACTTATGCACTTTGAACCTTAAGCATTTCAAAAATAAAAGTAAAAAATAACAAAAACTACACCTTAGACTTACACTTGTAACAAAATCAAAATATCTTTAAAATAACAATTACTCGCTCAAAATATTACAAATGCTATGTTAAAGTTTTTTTTACCTAACAGATACCATTTTGAGGGTGGAATTTATAACATAGAAATATATTCTAAGATAGTTCGTAATGTTGAAAGAAAATCGAGTCTTTTTTTCTTTACCAACCTAAACATCTAGAGCAGTTTTTAAATTAGTTAAAGAAAATGGTTATTGTTGTTGTTATATTTATTACTATTGCTATTATTATTATTATTACTATTACTATGCGCATAAAATTGCAAGTCTATTTCTTGAATTTAAAAAAATGTTACCGAAAATGATTTTTATTAGGAATATACTGCTTAATTAGTTATAAATTGATTCGATTTGATATGAGTAAAAATGAAATATTCGGCATTTTGAAATTGATTTGAATTCATATGTATTTTAAGATTGAAGATACAAACAAAATAATAATAATAATAATAATAATAATAATAATAATAATAATAAATTACTAGAAAATGAATTAAAAAATTAATTAGAAAGTTCATAATTGCAATCAATATAATAAAAAAGTCAAATAGCTATTATTATTAGCAATTGATGTTATTAAAATTCATCACCAATCCAGAAAAAATCATAATTAGTTCACTTCTATTAAATATATATATACCATTTTAATTGAAAAATAATAGTATGAGTTAATTTTGCAATCTCATATTATTAAACATACTAAAATTATGACTTGCGTATGTATTAAATTATGGAAGACACACACTCCATATGTTTAAATAAAAATCTTGTCAACCAAAACCACTGGTATTCCACAACCAAATAATATGATTAGATTTTACCGATAACGTAAATAAATAAATAAATAATAACAATAAAAAAAATAAAATAATAATAATAAATGGAGAATAAAACTAAAAAGAAAAATACAAATTATTTTTTTATTAAACTTGATTCCAACTCGCATATTAGTTTCTCTATATTATCTTATCTCATAAAAATTTGAAAATAGAGAAAGAGATAGAGATTTCATGACAATAAAAAAATAAAATAATATTCAATCAGCTCATTAACTCCCACTTGAAGTAAAAAATCACATATTCAAACATTCAAATTCATTTTTGAACAGATTTATCTCAAAGTTAAAATTACTATAGAGTACAAAGTGGCCCATTAACTTTTATATCTGCACAAAATTATAAGAATACTCCACCGTTTTATTCTCATGAACAATCAAATTCCTTCATGATTAACACAAGCCACAGAGATTACATATCAATTCCCTAAGACATCATGCCTTTTGGCTTGAACTGCAACAGTTCGCCAAGAACCTCTCTAAACACTCGAGAAAACGCATCCATTTGAGCCATCGGTTTGGACAAGCCGAATTCAAGACCACCCTCAAAATCCCTGGATTTGCATAAGGACAAAGCTGCACCATCATCAATAAATAGTGCTTCAAACTTCTTAGCCTTCCCCCACCCGTAATCCGCCGTGTAGAAGTCGAACCGCGGCGACCCCACCACCCCACACCACCGCTTCCCATCCAGCTTCCGGTACTCCACTGGCCACTTCTCGGCACCACACAAAATCCCATTCTCATTATTCACACTCTTTCTAATCGCCTCCCCAATCGCCTTCGCCACCTTCACAAACCCGTCGGGCCCACCCTTTTTCACTTCCCCATGCTTTAGCTCTGCTTTCCCCAGCGCCACACAATTTCCGAAGTAATTCGCGGGCACCGCAGGTTTCAGCCGGGCCCGGCAATCCGCCACGAAACCGAAATACTCCATCTCGTCGTCGTCCGCCACCTCAGCTCTCGCCGTGCAAGCCCACACGAGCGCACAGACGACTGTGAAGGATGAGAGATGAACCACGTCGGTGGGGCCCGGTGATCTCGCCAGTACCAAATCCTTAAGCGAATTTATTTCGTCTCTCTTCAGAACGAACGTCGCCCGGAGCTTGCCGGGCGGGATTTTCACCGGCGTCGGCTCCACCTTATACGAAAGCTCCACGATCAAGTCCCAGTATATTGAGTCCAACCCATTGACATTCGTCACGTTTTGCCTGTCGTAAAACGGTAAACAGTTAGCCTGCGCTAGCCGATCGCGGATCAGGATCACATCGCCGTTGGGCTTGCTGCTGTTGATTAGAGCCCAGGCCCGGATGAAAGACACGACCGTACTGGCGTCAGCAACGACGTGATGAGTTACGAAGCCGATGCAAAGGCCCTGCCCGGGAAACAATGTAACCTGGAGAGCCAAAACAGGGCAAGAGACAGAGTCCTCCGAACGGGTGGCCTGCGGTAGACTAGGGGCAAAAGCGTAAAATTCCTCACAAGGCCGGGGTTGGCTTCCGGTGAGATGAGAAAAATCGGCGCTGGATTCAGAAACCAAAAAGGAAACCGAATCCCCGGATTGGTATCGTATGAGGGGCTTATTTCCAGGGGCTCTGTGGGGTGAATGATTTTGCCAGAGAGTGGGAGATATTGGGCGAGGGTTAGGGATAGAGAGCGTTTGAGGTCAGGGACAATTGTGTCCAAGAAATGGGATTTGGAACAGCCCGGAAAATCGAAGAAGAGAACACTTTGATTTGCTGGGTAATCGTACCACACCATATCGAAAAACACGACGGGGAGTGACAGCTCGGCTGGGATATTGGAGTCCGGCGGCGGGGAGATGGTCGAGTGTTCGACAACGGCGACCATGGCAATCGAGCTGGTTAATTTCTTCGTTTCCATGATCAGAAACCCAAGAGATGATATTTTATGGTTTCAAGCTTAACACACCATGCACAGACAGCGTGTGTTGGTTTGAAAGAATTTATTAACCACCGACGTCGTGTATCAGCCAAAAGTGTCACCCATTATTTTATTTCTTTAGCTCAATAAAATAAAGGCAAATACTGAAAGTATGATGGTCTAAATACGATCACATTTAAAC
Organism: Phtheirospermum japonicum; assembly: GCA_014905375.1. NCBI lineage: Eukaryota > Viridiplantae > Streptophyta > Magnoliopsida > Lamiales > Orobanchaceae > Phtheirospermum > Phtheirospermum japonicum. The sequence goes on along the minus strand of BMAC01000101.1, from coordinate 295,634 downwards.
AAATTATACTTAATCACAGTTATTATCTTAGTAATAATATATATACTATTGCTACAAGATGGATATGTTGGATTTAAAATTTTTAAAACTTTCGCTGCACGAACATGATGTTCGTCTCTACAAATCCCAACAGTGATATCACAACCCGGAGCTGTGTTAACAATTATACTTATAATTTTTTAATATTAATCATGGATTATTAATATTTGATTGTTTTAATTTGATTAAAACAATTGTTAATTAGATTAAAGGTTTTAATTTCAATCGTTTTTAATTGGATTTAAAAAAAAAATTGAAATCTGCAAACGTGAAAAAAAAAAATCTCTAAAACGAAAATTGGAAATTGGAGACTCAGAAACGCACTGCTTCGCCGGCAACGGGATACTCCAGCTGGGCCACCTCCTGGATGACGCCAGTTGCCGCTGCAACCAGGCTGGGGCGGTCTTGCTCAGGCAATGTCGGACGACGGACGGGCTGTTGTTGAAGGCCCAGAGTTAGGGGTTTGGCCGAAGTTCCGTAACTTTTAGAAAACTGTGAGACTTTCCTTATTTTTTCAGAAACTGCGTTCTGACCCCATAAACTTTTCAGAAAGCTCTTTTAAGTTCAAATGGCATTTCCGTAATTATTAAGATTTTCAAAAATTGCAGAAAGGACACTAAAGCTTTCAAAAAATTTTAAGGGGTTGTTTGGCTATGCTAAATTCTTTGAAATTTGTATTTTTTTACTAAAAAATCTTTTGAAATTATCTTAGAAACTAATTTAAAATTTAGAATTTAATTAATTTCTAAGTTAGAGCATTTTAAAAATTATTTAGAAATAAGAATTAAATTTGAAATTTAATAATTTCTAAATTTAAACTTTTTTAAAATTATTTTGAAATAAGAATTATATTTGGAATTTAATCATTTCTAAATTAAAACCTTTTAAAATAATTTAGGAATCAGATTAAATTTGGAATATAATTTTTCTAAATTTAAATGATTAACCATAATTATTATTATATAGTTGCATTATTTGATAATGTGAATTAAATTAAAATTTTAATTTTGATTTAATTATGGAATTGTTCATCTACTTGTCATAATTGCCTATGTGACTCGTATATTACATTTTAGTATATTGTCCGCATATAATGTCTGGGTAGGCGGTGCTCAGTATTTGTCGGAGCGTTTGCTTACAAACTCTGGGTAGGCGACGCCCAATAATTGTTTACTGTTCATTTGAATCTTATTAATTGTTAATCCCGATAAATGTTCCCCAATAAAATATGAGGCTCATCTTGCATGAACGCGCCTTCTATTATAATTGGGTGAGTACGAGACCTTTTTCATCCATGAATATTTGCACACTAGTGCTTGCTCCGATCGACGAGGTTAAGACTTGCTCATAGATGCATATGTTTGCGATAGTGTATTGGGGTTGACTCACTTTAGCGTTGGAATCAACTAAGGGCGTAAGATCGAATTAGATTCGATCTACCAAGAGTTATAATTTTCTATAACTGGTTTGGACACCTACCAGTTGTGCTATTGTGGTCATCAGCCCTAGCAGAGGCTGCAACCCTAGCAGAGGCTGCAATAGTATTAGTAAGGATCTTGGCTCACTATGATCATATATGAGTCCTTATTCTACAATGGGGTCGTACAATATGTTAAAATAGTGGGAGCAAATTATTATTGTTCTTGTTAATTAGTTAATAATTGTGATCATAGGAATTAGAATTAGAGTTTTAATTCCCACGCTATTAATTTTCTCCGAATTAGTTAAGATGTCGAATATATCATTGAAATGTTTGGTTGAAACGAACAAGTTGAATGGACCAAGTTTTATGGATTGGTTGCGCAATCTGCGTTTAGTTTTGAGACAGGAAAAGATTGAGTATGTGTTGGACACACCTGTTCCTGAGATTCCTGATAAAAACTCTCCTTAGTATGCCAAGTTTGACATGGATATTCATGGAAACATAAGGATGATGCAACTTCGGCACAATGTGTCATGCTAACTGCGATGACGACGGGATTGCAGAGACAGCATGAACACATGGCCCCTTACGAGATGTGGGAGTATTGAAGAGTCTCTATACTTCGCAAGCTCAAACTATGGAGTATGGGATGCTAAGAGATCTCTTTAAGTGCAAGCTTCATGATGGGGGCAAGGTGTCTGAGCATGTTTTGAAGATGATAGGGTTGATAGAGAGGTTGGTTTCGATTAGAACGAACCTACCTGAAAATGTCTCAGTCAACTTGATCATGAATCCACTTCGTAGTTCATTTAAAACCTTTATTGTGAATTATAATATGAACAACACGAAAGCGAAGCTTCCCGAGTTTCATAACATGATTAAGACATATGAGTCTTCCACCTCAAAGGGCAAAGCTGTACACATGGTGAGTACATCTGCTAGATCTAATCTGAAAGGTAAGAAAAAGCAGAAAAAGAAAACTAAGGCTGGGCCTAAGCCTAAGGCTTTGAAGCTAAAAGGAGGTGCTCACAATAAGTCAACATTGGCTAAAGACGTGTGCTTATATTGCAAAGAAAAGGGACATTGGAAGAGAAACTGTGAGAAGTTGAAAACATTAGATGTTTCCGACTCCTCAGTTATGTTTGTCATTGAGATAGATATGTCTATTGATAACTCTCTCGGCTGGGTATTTGATACCGGATGTGTCTCACACATTTGTAATAATGTGCAGTGGCTAAGTGACATCAGGATGGTTAAAATGGGGGAAGTTTGCCTGCACGTGGAAAATGGACCAAAGGTTGCTACCGAGCTTGTCGGGACTTACAGATTAGATTTACCCCCAGGTCATAGACTGAATTTATATAAATATTATTTTGCTCCATCGGTTACGAAGAATATTAATTTCATTCCGATGTTAGACATTGAAGGGTTTTCCTTCCATTTTTCTAATAATAATTATTTATTTACGTATAATGGTATTGTTTATGGAAATGCTCCACTTTTGAATGGTTTATATGTTCTTGATTGTAGTCGTGGCATTCTCAATGTGCAAAAAAAAAAAGTATAAAGTTAAGTAATATGAATAATTCCACCTAATGGCATTGTAGGCTTGGTCACATAAATGAAACAAGAATCGCAAACTTATGAACGTTAAACTACTTAACACCATTTTATTTTGAGTCTTATGGACAATGGGAATCTTGTCTCAAAGGAAAAATGATCAACAAGCCATTTTTTGGGAAAGGCATACGAGCAAAAGAGGTGTTTGAGTTGGTTCGTACTAATGTATGCGGACCATTTCCTACTCAAGTTAGAGGTGTTTATTCATACTCCATTACTTTTACTGATGATTTCTCTAGGTTTGGGCATGTGTATCTTTTAAAACACAAGTCAAAGGCTTTTGAGAAGTTTAAGGAGTATAAGTTAGAAGTTGAGAAACAAGTTGAAAAGAGTATTAAGACACTTCTATCGAATTGAGGAGGAGAAAAATTCTGTGAAGAGTTTCTCGATTACTTAAAACTCCATGGAGTCCAATCGCAATGGACGCCTCCTGGAACACCAAAATGAATGGTATTTTTGAAAGGAGAAATCGAACCTTATTAGATATGGTTAGATCCATGATAAGTTTCTCAGATTTTTCAACATACCTATGGGGGTATGCTTTACTGAACTCAATCTATGTTGTGAATAGAGTTCCATCGAAGTCAGTAAATAAAAGTCCACATGAGTTATGGCATGGCAGAAAGCCATCAGTTATACACATGCGAACCTGGGGTTGCCCTGCATATGTAAAAAGAAGATGCTTACTTACAAGTTGGAATCTAAAAGTGAGGAATGTTATTTTGTGGGGTATCCTAAAGAAACACGATGATATTATTTTATCTTCCTGGAGAACATAAGGTCATTGTTTCCAGTCAAGCGACTTTCCTTGAGGAAGACTATGTCTACAAGGAAAGAAGTCGAAATAAGGTAGAACTTGAAGAAATTCAAGAACCACAAAGTGACATGGAGGTTGAAAACTTGTTTAATGACCTAGACAAGAATTCTGTGGGAGCTTCTGGTCATTCTTATGGTGAAGACTTGTCACTTAGAGGACAATGTTTAGCCAATGAGAGCATTGATAGAGTTGATGCAGTAATGCAAAATTTATCATTGCAACCAATGGAAGACCAAGAAATGGTTGCACAACTCCCTCCTCAGGAAGTTCATGTTGATAAAACTTCTGAGGAATCTCAAAATGCTGGACCATACAGCACAAAAAAACCTTCTCATGATGAGAATACTCAAAATACTCAAACGCATGATAACCAACTTTGTAAGTCTACTAGGATTCATGGCGACCGAAAGGACTGAACCTCCTTGTAGAGGGTCAATGTGACGTGGAAATTCTGGACGATGATGAACCTATAGCTTACACTGAGGCAACTTTAGACATTGACTCAAAGAGGTGGCTTGAAGCCATGAAATCAGAAATGGACTTGATGTATACAAATCAAGTTTGGAACTTGGTTGACTTGCCAATTGGGGTTAGACCCATTGGATGCTAATGGGTCTTGAAGAAGAAGAAAATATGCAAATGGTAAGGTACAAACCTATAAGGCGAGGTTGGTAGCAAAATGTTATAATCAACGAGAAGGAATTAACTATGATGAAACCTTTTCTCCAGTTGCAAAAATCAAGTCCATTACGATTTTACTTGCTATAAATGCGTACTATGATTACCATATTTGACATATTGATGTTAAAATCACTTTCCTCAATGGTGAATTAACCGAGGATGTGTATATGATACCACCAGACGGTTTTACAATTGAATCGAAACCCAAATCGGTATGCAAGCTACAAAAGTCTATTTATGGATTTAAACAAGCCTCTAGAAGTTAGAATATTTGTTTTGAAGAAACAATAAAATCGTTTGATTTTGTCAAAAATAAAGAAGATCCATGCGTTTATAGTAAACGCACTGGAGGGAGTATTGTTTTATTATTATATATGTTGATGACAAATTGATAATTGTAAATGATACCCTTGTTATGCAATCAGTAAAGGACTGGTTGTCTAGCACCTTCATGATGAAGGACTTGGGTGAAGCCTGCTATATTCTTGGAATTAGGATCTAGCGGGATAGACCTAATAGAACATTGGGGCTATCACAGTCCATGTATGTAGATAAAGTTTTAAGACGACTCTCTATGTAAAATTCCAACAGGGGATATATTTCAATGGGTCATGGCCTCAAGTTATCAAAGAAGGATGGTCCTTCTATTATAAGGAACTTGAGCACATGAAAAAGATCACATACGCTTCAGCAATAGGATCAATCATGTATGTCATGACTTGCACAAGGCAATATGTGGCTTATGCACTTAGCATGACTTGCAGATTTCAGCAGAACCCTGGGAAGAACACTGGAAAGCAGTCAAGAATGAAGAGTCATGACTTGCAGATTTCAGCAAAAAATAAAGAGAAAAAAAGAAAAACAAGAAAGAAAAAAAAAAGAATGAAGAGGATTGTGAATCATGTTGAGTCATTGCCTACACTTATAAAGGCTTGTGTTTTGTTGTTAGTTTTCTTATGATGCCTAATGTTTAAGAGTCAAAGAGTTGAGTTGTAATAAGGAAGCATATAATAAGCTTCTATATTGTTTGAGTGGTTTGAGCAAAAGTCGGTTTACACTTTATGAGTTGAGAAATAGCCTAAGCTTAAAGGCTACGTTATGAGTGTTTAGTGAGGTTTTCTTTTAAATGAGGTGAAAAATATTAGGTTGAGTGAGTAATTGAACACGTTAGATCGTGAGTTAACCACACGATTTATATATTCCATACCCTCCCAAAGAGCCTACATTACAACCCGAAAAGACCTTTTTCGATTCTTTGTTGGTTACACACATAATTTGTGATTGAAAAGAGATTGATTTTTGGTTCTTATTTATTGTACATGTATTTTGACGAATTAAGTGTAAACACATCCCCATAAAAAGTTCTTGAGTACTTTTGAGCGTACACCCATATATTACCCTTTGAGAGGATGCATGAATTTGATTTTGGAGCGACAATGTAATAACGGTCTAGCGTTTGAGGTTGTGTTTCATGTATCTATATTTTCAAATTTATCTATGTATCATAGCACGACTCTTTGCTTGAGCTTATTTTAATTCTTGTTATATTTTGAAACTATCGTTTGTTCCCAATAAAGCGTGGGGTAGTTGATTAACAAGTATTTTTGTTTGTTTATATTAGTAATTTAGTTAGTTTTTCCTTTTTTTTTTTTTTGGTATAACTTGGATAGTTTAATCTTAAATTTGTATATATGTACTTCTAGCTTATTCTACCACACTTTGATCTTAATTGATGAAAATAGGTGAATTATCCCTGTTTTTCACCTTATAACTAAGTAACCGGAGGAGCTCAGCAGGTAAAAGATGAAGATTGATGATTAAGAGACAAAAATCGAGGGTTCAGGCGAAGAAGTAGCAAGATTTTTAATCTAACGGTTATCTTTAGCAGTAGCCTTACCGCTAGATAGCACCGTTACACCTAATGGTTACCATATCGTTACCTACACCGTTAACCTAATCGCTACAGGTGGACAAAGAGCCTAACGGTGCGCCTAACGATTACACCCTTATCGCTATCTCTACCGCTAGGGAAGAACAGAACGCAAAAAGAAGAGCTAACAATAACCCTAGCGGTAGCTCTTACCGCTAAGTGTTACCGTTATCGGGCCCAGTAACCGACTTACTTGACTTGTTCTTCAAGATTTCAGAATTCTATAAATACCACACCATTAATCCAACTTTGGGGAGTACAATAGTCATTATAAGCTTACCAAAAAGTATTCCTAGGGTTAGAAACATGTTTTCAACACCCATTATCATGGATTGAAGTTCAATATCAAGGATTCAAGGCTTGCAAGTTCCGAAGGCAGTTCGAGAGCGCGCAACGCGTTTTATGTCCGAGATCTACCGTTTTCTTCAGAGTATCTAGAGAATTTTCTGCAATTCTTAGACTTAATAAGTATTCTTATCTTTTTTATTGTTTCTAGTTTTAATTTTTATAGTTCAAGCATTGCATAATTGCTTTTATTTGATAATTTTGAGTTTGGTATGAACTTTGTTTTGGTTGAACAAATCAAGCTATTGGATTTCAGTTTTAATTTAGTTATTTGATCATGATTAAGTATTGGAGATTATTATTTGACTATATTTATGCAAATTGATTCATGTTATTTTCTTGCTTCATGCTAGTTGAGTTTCAACATGTTTTTGAGATTCGTTTAAGTAATTCAATTTTGTTTATGATACTTGATCATCTCTGCGTTTTAGGATTTAATTAAGATTTTCTTAGATAACTTCTTAGATTTCAAGGTTAGTAATTGCTTTAGGTTAATAGATCTTATGCATGCTTCTTAGGTTCGTTTATGCAAGTTAAATTATTTGATTTCGATTATAAGTTTTTCTGCACTTTTACTTTGAGTTTAATTTACCGATGCGTTTAGAACTTCAAGTAAGTTGCCATTAGATAATTAACTAGTTCTAAAATTTAGGGTTTTAAGATAGGTTAAATATACGTTTTTAAATTCAAGTCGGTAAATTTAGTTAGAAAACCCAAAAAAAAATAAAAATTAAAAAATATATATATTTGAATTACGTTTTCTTTAAACAAACTTCTAATACCCAGAACTTTGTTGTCCTTGAGAGACGACTTGATTCAACATTCCACCCTACAACTGTCCTCTTACTCTAGCGACCAAGCTTGAATGTTTTAATTTAAGTATATATAATTGGGGTGCACAAAAGTTTGGTTCACCATGTGGTTCCTGGAAAAGGCTTTCTTTTTTTTTTTCCAGATCAACTGGACTCCATTAAACCTAATGTTTCCTCTCTCTAACAATGTCATTGGCATTGAAAACCTAGATGAAGCCATTAGTGGAAAAAATCCCAGTGACGGAGAAGGAGCCCAATGCCGGATAGAAACTGCGGAAGGTGGCGTTGTCGTCGCCGGAGACAAGAAGAAGAAGCGAACGAAGTAGGTTCACCCTGATATTGGGTTCCAATCAAGGCCATGGGACCTTCAACAGGTGAGACCTTCATTCGCCTTATTTGTTGTGAAGCCGTTTTGAAGCTCATCTTGGCTCGGCGTGCCTTGATTACTGAGTCTGATCGGTATGCTCTACACCCTATTAATGATTAGAAGTAACAAAACTAGGGGCAAGAGTTTGTGTATCTTATTTGGAGAAATAATGGTTATATTTTTGCTTGCAATCGAGCTTATCTAAGCCAAACAAGGATAGCAAATTACATTATTCCTTATCTTACAATATTAAAATGAAATTGCATTTATGTTAGACAAATATGAAGAAAAACACATATTCTTTTATTTCGGTGGTTAAATTTATCTTTAAATTATTCTATGAAATGGTTTTGCTTGATTAGGTGTTTCTACATAGACTTTTTGGATACACAGGTGTAGTAGATATGACTGTGTATACACTATTTGGATCCACAGGTGTAATCCATGAAATGATTTTGTGCTTTTTTTTTTTTTAACTTCAGTTTCAGCCTACATGTACCGATATTTTAGGAACAAAATGAATCACGGTGAAAAGTTGAAACCAAAACTATGTTATATCATTCATTTAAAAAAACATTAAAATAGTATCAAGCCTTAAGAAACTTTGATTATAATAATTTTTCATTTAAAATGTCTTTTGAGCATTTTGTGCTTAGTGATTAGCACCAGGTCTGGCTACCCCTTCCTCGATTTGATGTTGCTAGGTGTTCCAAAAAAAGATGATCTATATAACAAGAAAAAATATTATTTTTACTGCAAAAATGAAGGCTTAAAATGTGATTTTAGACCTAGTTTTTTTCCAACATAATACTTTTAACAGAAATTTAATATTTTTTTATTACTTTTAATTAGTACTTCACAGTCTCACACAAATTGTTGGTTTACACAGGTCTCTTCTTCTTACTTATTTTCTTTCTATTTTCTGTGTGAATTCCGGGATTATTATTATTTTTATTTTTTATTTTGTTGCGTGTGTGTGTGTGTGGTATATATATAGAAAGGGGCTCAGATTGTTTAAAGGGTTTGTTTTCTTATCTTTTCTTTATCGGTTTTCTCCCTGTTTTATGTGTAGACTTCAATATCTTTTTTTGTAGATAAGGTAGAGAAACCTCAAGATTAGAGATGGCCGGATTATTCAACACTCACAGTTTGTTTTCTCTTCATCTTATTATTTTTTTTTTTTATGTTAGTGTGCATTAACTAACATTGAACATGAGTGTTCCTCCGATTATGATTTTTATTCTTACATCAAATACATTGTCAATTATATTATGAGTTCTTATTTGTTGAGAATTTGTGGATGTTTTGATGCTTGGATCTACTAAATTAGTATGGAAATGAAAAGCATGATTTTATTTAGATATGCAGGTGGGGTGGCTTGGTGTTGTATGCAAATATGAGTTTTTCATTGGTGTTGATGCTTAATAGGTGAGTTTTGGTTTGGTTTTCATCTCTTAGGCCTAATTAAGAGATGAGGCAATCTAAATGGAAGCTTCCCATAGTTGTCTGATTAGTGATACAGTGTATAGGTAGAGGAATGAAACGAGTTTTATTTTAAGATTCATGAAGTTGTGTTGGTGTGTAACAGTGTATTAATCTTAGGGCCATCTGTTGGCAACAACTGTATTAGTTTACTTCCCAGTACAAATAATTAACCCAAAAGATTATGTTTCGAAATTGCAAATGCCCCCATCTATATAGGTTTTCACTTCAAAAATTGCACTTATCAAGGAGGGTAATTTGTAAAACAAACATAGTAAGGGGGTGTTTGTAATATCGCTTATAACATGGCCTCATAAAATTTGAGTAATTATTTAAATATTTAAATGTGTAGTTTTGGTTGTCAATACCAGCCTTTTAGTCATTTCAAATCCAAAATTGTTAGAGTGCTCTTGCACAATGGACGTGTGTTGAATATTCTATAACTGGTTCTGTTTGAATCAATATGTTGGAATATAGTGACAACGATTCTTACCATGCCTCCGATGTAAAATAGGAAAGAATGGCTCTTTTATATTTGTTGTTCTATTTTGGACACCTTTTCTTCTCATATAGTCTTCTTATTTTTGCAACTATCTACTTCACATATAGAATTATAATTTCTCCTACGACTCACTTTTGATGGGTTTGCAATTGTTTTAGCAGGTGCAATCAAGAACTGATGGAATTTTGAGCGTGTCGTACATACGTGTACTCTGCAGATAGGCGAAGACTTCTTGAAGTGTAATTATGATTATAATAATATCAATAATAATAATAATAATAATAATAATAATAAAATAATAATAATAATAATAATTATTATTATTATTTTATTTTCTGTTTTCTACAGTATGTAATGTTTGTTATTTTATCATTTTCAGCATTAGTTCTATGTTATCCATGCTTCAAAATGAGCAAATTATTTCTCAGGTGTTCAGCTTTATTTGATTATGCAAACTTCATCGATACTTTCATTTCCAAAATATTGAGACGAGTTATAACAAAAAAATATGATACTTTGATGAGCTATCCATATATAGCCTTATTATCTTTTTTTTCTTTTAGATTTTTTATGTATTTATCTTAAACATCAACTTTGTGGTGTGTAGGGGTGATAAATGTTTTATGTATTAAAAATATTAATCCAAAAAAATACTGAAATAATTTAACCCGCGGCGAAGCGCGGGTTACCATCTAGTATCTTAGATAAAGAAAAAATATAGTTTCTTAACTCACATAAATAAATCTCCTTTACCTCGTAACCGCATGTATGCTCTACATAATCCGAATTAGAAAATGGTCATGGATGATGAATTTAATGCTTTTATTAATTAAAACATGGGATTTAGTTTCTCGTCCCCCTAATATTACTGTGATTCGTTCTATATGGATTATCAAACATAAAGAAAAATTGAAAGGTTCCTTTGAGATGCATAAAGGCCATCTTTTAAGCAATGGTAAAACACAACAGGTTGGTGTGGATCGTGGAGATACTTTTAGTCATGTGGTCAAATATGCCACGATTCACAATATTCTTAGGTTTTCTCTTTCTAAAGCATCGTCCATTCAACAACTCGATGTCGAAACGCATTCTTACATGGCGACATCAAATAAAAAGTCTACATGCACCAAACTATGGGTCATCGAGACCCTACCCATCCGAACTACGTATGTTTGTTAAAGGAATCACTATATGTACTCAAGCAAGCCCTTAGGAATGGTAAAAACGATTTGCAGACTATGTTTTCACTATAGTTTCTCTCACAAGAATTTCGATCATTCCCTGTTCATATACCAAAAAGGTACCCATATCACTTACATTATATTGTACGTTGACGATATAATACTAACCACTTCCTTATACGCACTCCGTGAGTCCATCTTGACTCTTCTTTGTTCCTAATTTGCAATGAAAGCTTGGGACCAATAAGTTATTTCTTGGGGATCACTTCTTCCATTATCCGAGTGGTCTGTTGTCTCAAAAGTAGTATGCTGAATAAATCGTTGAACGGGCCTGCATGTTATCTTGTATGCCAGTCTACCCCAGTTGATACTAAATCGAAACTAAGTACCACATAATAGATACCTTATAAGGATCCTTCTCACCATCGCAGCCTCGTTGGAACCCTGGAATATCTCATGTTCACGAGACTCAACATTTTCTACATTGTGCAAATATTATAATATATATAATATATATATATTATATATATAATATATATATATAGTGGTCTATTATTGGGCTGGTGCGCCATAAATATATTGGGCCC
>BMAC01000101.1:272535-283416 GCA_014905375.1 Phtheirospermum japonicum | reverse complement strand
ATCGCCACAGTATTTTGACTTTGGCACTTGATCGAGACAATGTAGCATGTCATATAGGAGGACAACAAAATTAAGTTATCCTCAATAAATACACAATAACCCAAAATTGAACGACGAGTATCGGGACAACCTCCCAATCTGCATCATTTTATGAGATGAGAGTAGTTGTCAAAAATGGATAAAAATTTAACCTATGACGAGGGTGGCATTGGATATAGCACACATTGCGCTTTAAGGCATACAATGTGTTCCTCTATAGGGTTATGGCATGAATAGTTTTTTTTTTTTTTTTTTTTTTTTATATATATATGTATATGTATATTACATTGCAGAAGAAAATTTGCAACGGCCAGCAACCTTTCATCTCCCCCTCTTCAATTCTGTCAACTTTAGTTTCTTTCCATGACTCTCCTTCCAAATTCCAATGAGGTAGGCAAAGTTCAAATTATTTATAGGGAAAAAGATTGTAACCATCCTGTACTATACGCGTTTTTTGCGTTTGCATCCTAACGTTTTGTTTTTTGTAATTTAATGCATCCTGTACTTCACAAAATTTTGAAAGTGCATCCTCCGACCAGCCAACTCGCCGGAACTCACCTAGACTCGCGAGTGAGGTTGCATATTTTCAAACCTGTATACTTTAGGATGCATTTAGCAAACCTGTATACATCAGGATGCATATATGAAAACTCACATGTACTTTTAATTTTCAATATTTAATAAATTTTTGGTTTTGAATTTAATTATAATGATTATTATATCAAATTAATATAGTTTTATGAATTTAGATCACATTAGACATCATACACTTAAATATATAAGAAGTTAAATATATACACACACATACACAATTAAAGATTTCATTTTTTTAAATATAGAAGAACTTTAATACAAGATGATTTAGTAATATAATAGATAAAAAAAAAGTTGAATACTATAAGATGATATTATTTTATTTTCAATAAAGAGAAATCGACAAGAAAATGGAATTATATTATTATTGGAAAAGAAAATTAACATTAACTATTAAATTCGGATATTGTTTATCTGAGAAAATTTATAACTTATTTAATTTTGAACATGTTCATAAACAATCTAAGTTTAATATATAATATTTTTTGTCTATATTAATATAATTTCATTTGACTGTCAAATTTATATTATTGTGTATAATAAAATAATATCCGGATCTTATTTTATTTTTAATACGAAAAATATAAATTGACAAAAAAATGAAATTATAATAATCCGTATATTGTTTATATGACAACATAAGTTATGTAAGTTTTAACATGTATTGTTCAACTTCTTTATCTCTTGCATTACTAAATCATTTGTATTAATGTTATTGTTATTAAAAAATAAAATCATTAATCATGTGTATTTGTCTTGTACTTGCCAAACGTACTTCTCATTATAAAACTATTAATTTGATATAATATACCTTGAAATAAGATTTAAAACAAAAAAAAAATATTAAATTTTGAAAATCAAAATGTTTTGGTAAGTTTTGATAAATGCATCATGCAGTATACAAATTTAATAAAATGCATCCGAAAGTATATGGGTTTGAAATGATGCAACCTCACTCACGAGTTCAGGCGAGTTCCGGTGAGTCGGGGCGAGTTGGCTGGCCGGATGATGCATACAGTACAGGATGCATTAAATTACAAAAAAAAATGTTAGGATGCAAACTCAAAAAACGCATATAGTACAGGATGCATATAATTTCTTACCCTTATTTATAATTAAATTAGTTGATTACTTATAAAAACCCTCTCTATTTTTCTAATTATTATCTCTTAATTTTTCTAATTATCTTCCTTTTGATTGAATCAACTACAAATCATCCCCTTTTCAGTTATTGTACTACAATTTCGGGCTTCAAGCAGCAGTTCTCCACGAAATCATCTTCAATTATCGATCGATCGAGGTGAGTTTCGATTTAATCACAAATCATTATATAGAATAATTATTTTTAAGTTATTACAGTAGGATTCTAATATTGAAAGCTCTGTGGACTATGGAATGAAAAGGGGTCAACAAAATTCCGTTATAGAGTGAAACTGAATCAAGAAAGGTGGGGACTATCAACTTTGGTAGAATAAATTATGGAGAACAAGAAAAGCTTCTTTCTTTATTTTTTTAAAGATTTATTTCCAATATTTAACTATATGAGCAATAAAAAAACATGCTACACACCTTTCTTTTTCTTTTTCTGTTTCTTTTTCTTTTTTTCTTTTTAATAATACAGTACCCGCTAATCTTGATTTGTTCTGCCTGTCTGCAGGTCAGATTCTTTGTATTATTATTTTTAATTATTACAAATACTAATTGTTTCTTTGTTTACTTGAAGATTTGTTTACTTTGTATTGCTATTTTTTTTTTATTAGATGTTGTACATTTTTTTTGACATAGGTTAGTTCATCATTGCATAAAGAAAATAGAAAAGGCTGTACTAATATAATAATTAAAGAAAAAAGTGATCTAAATATTAGTAGAAAATGAATAGTAAGACAGTTCGTGAGGGGGAAAAAAGTGTACATTATTATGGGTTGTTAATTTAATATTTATTTTAATTAGAGTAATTATAATTCTTCTTCTTCTTCTTCTTCTTCTTCTTCTTCTTCTTATTATTATTATTATTATTATTATTATTATTATTATTCCTTTAAAGTTCTATGTTTTTTTTTTGTCTACATGGATTCTTCAACTTTTTGGCAAATTGCAAATGATATTATAAACTTTTCTCATCTCAAATTCAGGTTTTATCTATTATTAAATTTTTTGTTTTGAATTTGATTGCTGTAAAATTCAAAATGTTTCCTAGGAAACAACTTTCTGGGCATCAAAAACGGGAAAAAAAAAACAATGAGGAAGTGGCTCAATCTTTAAGATGATCAATGGATAGGTTCATTATTAAAAATACGGATGCTTTATGTGAAAAAAGAGTTAGTGGAGATACTTTTACGGAAATTGAGCCGACAAATAATAGGGAGTACTTAATTGATAATGATGTGAATAAAAATATTGATGATATAAGTGCGAACGAAGGGATAAGAATGAAGTTGTTGATCCTTCTTGTGGTACTAAACATTGTCATGATAACGTTGAAAGTGGTGTTTATAAGGATATTTATGATCCTACAGTTTGAGATTCTTTAGATGATAAAATGAGATGCTTACTAGTAGAAATGGGGCCTAAAAGAATAATGTATGATAAGTATCCTCTTGATGGAATCTCAAGACACTTTCTAATGGACTTTATGTCCAAACAATATCAAGTGGAGAGGTTGTGATAGAAAATGGTTAGTATACTCTAAAGATTCAGATAAGATTTTTTATTTTTGTTGTAAGTTGTTTAAAAAAATGCATTCTAGAAGTCAATTAGCAAGTGAGGGAAGCAAAGATTGGAGACATATTGGTGTGAGACTTATTGAACATGAATATAGTATTGAAAACCTTTCTAACATGAGAGCTTGGGTTGAACTAAAGGCTAGATTATGCAATAATCAAACCATTGATAAAGAATTGCAAGATCAAATTAAAAAGGAGACTTCACATTGGCGGGATGTTATGCTTAGAACTATTGCTGTTGTCAAATGTCTTGCTATAAGTAATTTGACATTTCATGGAACAAATGAAAAACTATATGAAGATTCTAATGGTAACTTTTGTGGCCTCCTAGAGATGATTGCACAGTTTGACCTGATAATGCGAAACCACTTTCAAATGATTAGAGATAAGAAAATTCATTACCATTATCTAAGTCATACAATTCAAAATTAGTTAATAGCTACTTTAGCGTCTAAAGTGAAAAATGCAATTGTCGAAAAAATTAAAGTGACAAAGTTTTTCTCAGTTATACTTGATTTTAAACCTGATGCGAGTCACAAAGAGCAAATGACTTTGATAGTAAGATGTATAGATGTGTCATGTAATCCGGTACACATTGAAGAGTATTTTTTAGAGTTTATAAAAGTGGAAGATACATCTGGACTTGGGCTTTTCAATAAATTACAAGATGTACTTAAGTCACTTGATCTTGATATTAATAATGTGAGGGGACAAGGTTATAATAACGGTGCTAATATGAAAGGGAAACATCAAGGTGTTTAAAAGAGATTACTTGAAATATATCCTAGAGCATTGTACATGCCATGTGGTGCTCATTCTCTTAATTTAGCACTTTGTGATATGGCTAACTCGTGTCTTAAAGCAAAATCCTTTTTTGGAGCATGTCAATGTATTTATACGGTGTTGACAAATTCAACAAAGCGGTAGAATATTTTACTTGAACATATTGATGATTTAACTTTAAAATCACTATCAGCCACATGTTGGGAAAGTCATATTGAAAGCGTCAAAGCAATAAAATCTCAAACTTTCCAGATTAACTTTAAAATCACTATAAGAGATGTTTTATATAAATTAGCTGAAATTAGTGAAGATCCCAAATTGAGTAGGGATGCTGGAAGTTTAGCATCAGGCGAACTTTCTAATTTCGGATCTTTCTTGAGTTTGGTTATTTGGTATGATATTTTGGATAAGATTAAATTGGTCAGTAAGAAATTACAATTTGAAGATATGCGTATTGATGTTGCTGTGAAATGTTTTGATGAAATTATTTTATATTTTTAGGAATAGTGCATTTAATTCTTCTATGATAAATGCTAAAGAAATTGCTAATAAAATGGGAGTTGAGACGGTATTTTTTGAAAAATGTTGTATTTGTAGAAACAGGCATTTTGATGAAATTCCAAACATTGAAAGATTAGAGCAGTCAGCTGAAGAATCATTTAGAACTGATTATTTTCTTGTTATAGTTGATATTGCTATTTCTCAATTACAGAGTAGATTTGAACAATTGCAATTGTTTCAATCTATGTTTGGTTTCTTAATTTGATGCTTCAAAGCTGGTTTCATTAGATGATGAGGAGTTGAAAAGATCTTGCATAAATCTTGAACATGCTTTAAAAGCTGAGGATGTTTTAGATATTAATGGAAATTGTTTATGTTCAGAATTATAAGTGTTACAATTATTGTTACCAAATGAATCATATGAACCCACGGACATCCATTAAAATAATGCAATTTGCAAAAGATATGGATATGTTTTCTCATGTGATGATTGCTTGTAGAATGTTATTGACTTCACCTGTAACTGTGGCATCAGCCAAAAGAAGTTTTTCTAAATTGAAGTTGTTAAAATCTTATTTACGAACAACCATGAGTCAGGATATATTGAATGGATTAGAAATTTTATGCATCCAAAAGGATATTACTGAAAGTCTTGATTATGGAGATATAATTAATGATTTTGCAGCAAAAAATGCTAGAAGGAGCCGGGTTTATTAAATAAATATTATATATTTTATTCAAAATTGAAAAAGTATTACAGAAAAACAAAAAATTAAAAATTTAGGTCGGGACGCCACTCTGAGTGGCGTCTCGCTTTTGAGAAAATTTAGGGACGCCACTCACAGTGGCGTCTCGGACTACATTTAAAAAAAAAAAAGTTTCGGGGCAGAATTAAAAAAAAAAAAATATGGAGAGCGGGACGCCACTCCGACTGGCGTCCCGGGGCGAAAATGAGAATAAAAAGCCAATTCGAGCCAGAAATTCTTGCATAGACGACTTAAATTAAAGCAGAAATTACGACATCGATATTAGATTCAAATTAAAACCATCTGAAATTCGGAGTTGTATGCGTAAATTTAAATCCAACACTTTGAGCTGCAAGGTTGGCAAAGACGACAAATCGAAGTGAATGTAACTAAATTTATTTTTCGACTTAAATTCGAGCCAACACGCCGCATAAAAGAGATAGAGAGGATAAAATAGTAAGAAAAAAATAATGGATATAAAAAAAATATATTTTCGTAATCAGCCAACACCCCTAGATATTTAATTTTTTTTTCTGTAATACTTTTTCGGGCCAGTCTGATTACGAAAATATATTTTTTTTATATCCATTTTTTTTTCTTACTATTTTATCCTCTCTATCTCTTTTATGCGGCGTGTTGGCTCGAATTTAAGTCGAAAAATAAATTTAGTTACATTCACTTCGATTTGTCGTCTTTCCCAACCTTGCAGCTCAAAGTGTTGGATTTAAATTTACGCATACAACTCCGAATTTGCAGATGGCTTTAATTTGAATCTAATATCGATGTCGTAATTTCTGCTTTAATTTAAGTCGTCTATGCAAGAATTTCTGGCTCGCATTGGCGTCCCGCTTATTTTTTTTTTATTCTCATTTTCGCCCCGGGACGCCAGTCGGAGTGGCGTCCCGCTCTCCATATTTATTTTTTTTTTAATTCTGCCCCAAAACTTTTTTTTTAAATGTAGTCCGAGACGCCACTGTGAGTGGCGTCCCGAAATTTTCTCAAAAGCGAGACGCCACTCAGAGTGGCGTCCCGACCTAGATTTTTAATTTTTCGTTTTTCTGTAATACTTTTTCAATTTTGAATAAAATATATAATATTTATTTAATAAACCCAGAAGGATCCTCTTTAAGTAACTTGAAACTTGTTTTGTTTTAGATTTCTCTATTACTTTTATTTTGTTTTATTTTGTTTATTTAGTAGATTTGTGGTGGACCGGCGCCGGGAACTCTTTGATGCGGCTAAGAAATTTTTTGTAAATGGAAGCACTTGAATTTTCAAGAGGTTGTCGTCGTGCCTTTTGCTAGTCAACCACCATTTATATCATGTATTTTTTTTAAAATTATTTATATTATCAAATCATTTTGTGGGAAAAAACCATGTATTGTTATTATTTATCAATTAGTCGTTTCTATCATTTGCTATCTTATCATTTAAGAAAAACACTAGAGACATTGTTTATAATTTAGCACAGGGCCTAAAATTATTCAGGACTGGCCCTGTTAGAAATGATAATATTTCAATTCAAGTATCATAAAATATTTCTTTCAGTGTCTTGTCCACCTCCTGTTTTGTATCATTTGGTTAGTAGACACTGTGTGAGGCGGTGATTCCATGCTCGGGGAGCCTATTTCAGCCCATGTGACCCCCTTTTTAATCGAATGTCTTTTTTTGATAAATATTCTTATTTACTGTGATAAATGTTCATCTCGATTATTATAAATATCAATCTATGTCTTCTGATGTGATAAATAAGGGGAAAATTACTTTTTTAATCCATTATATTGTCCACATTTCAAAAAATGATCATGATATTGTCCAGTATCAAAACACTTGCACTAAGTTGGTAAAATCAGGATATTATCCAGTATCAAAACACTTGCACTAAGTTGGTAAAATTATCAAAAAAAGAAAGTACAAAATAATCCAAATCGGCTTACCTGCTGACGTGGCGTGATTCAATAATTTCTTATCATTTTTCTTTAATTTTAAAAATTATATTGAAGACAAAATCATTGGAAGAAATTCATTTTGATCCATTAGACTGGACAAATTTCAGAAAAGATACAGATATTGTCCATTTTGTAATCACATCTGCTAAGTTGGAAAATTTATCAAAATAAAGTTAAAAAAAGTTTGATCAAGGCATTTTTCTAACGTGTCATTATTTTACATATTCTTATCATTTTTTTAATTCTCACTGATAAATATAAATTACGTCTTCCAATATGATAAATATCAATATTTACGTCTTCCAATGTGATAAATATCAATCTCATTATGATAACTGTACAATATTTCATAATATAACTGAACATATAATGGATGTACGAGCAATCATACAAAGTGTACATTTTCATTCTATTAAATATTTATTATCGAGTGTCGGAACAACGTACACTCGAATGTACTTAATAATGCTGATTTTTAACAACTACACAAGAATAGAAAGGCAACAAGTAAAAGAAAATCGGAAGAAAATCCCATGGAATTAATGAAAATAAAAAGAAAACAGTTAATGATATTGAAATCTCAAGTGACGAAGAGATATCAAGTACAAGAGCATGAAGAAATTGTCAAATTCCAGTGAGAAGAGGAAATAGAAAGTTGTTGAAATTAAATAAGAGAAGGCAAGATGCAAATTCAAAATGAATAACAATTCTCAAACTTTCAAATGCTTTCATAAAGACGTGGGGATTGGTTAATAATATTAATTAATGTGTCATGGAAGAATAATTCAAGCTTTGAACCATGTAATCTACTACTACTAATATAGTAATACGGTCCCTACTACATGAGATGAGTCACTCCATAAAGTGACTCGAACTAATGAAATAACATGTTTTCCCATCTTTTCATGGAAGGAAGATGTCCATAAAAATGAGCTAAGAAATTTATCTATTGGGACCGAGTGATTGACGATCTCCCTTATAAATTATTGTGCACGCTAAATATATGGTCATGATATTATTATTATTTACGTGTTAGGTTAATTGATCTGTATCCAAAAGAATAAGTGATAATTATATAACTTTCGATTTTTGACAAATCCAATTCCATATCTCCACGCAATTGAAAATTCCCCACATATACATATCGTCTGATGTAAGATTCGGCCACATATTTAGGGAATTATTCTTTTTTCAGCAAGATAAATGAGCAGTACCTAAATGTGGCGATAAGAAGATGAAAAGAAAAAAGTAAATTTGAAATGATTTTTTTTTTCCGATTATTTTTGCCTTCCAAACTAATCATTTTATTCCTATCTAAATTATCTATACCTTTTTTTTTTCTTTAAACAAATTGTCACGTAAATTATACAAAATTAACAAATTGTATCATATTTTGAAATTCCAGCGACAGGACAACCTATATAGCTGGGCATTCACGTGCCCCACCTCCACCATCGAGTTCACCAATTTCTTTTGACTCATAATATCAAATTTCAACTCAAATCGTTGGTCAAAATTCTACAAAGTACAGTTTTTACCAATTCCGCATTTACTTTTCAACCAACTCCGATTGAACTGAAATGGGGTATATTGAGTCGTAAAATGGGGTGAATACGATTGTGCTCGAGACGAGTCATGTGAACATTAAGAAATATGGGTTTTTCGTTCTCTGGTAACTTTTATGATCGAAATTAGAACGTAGAAAATAATTTATCAATTTTATGTATTTCAGGAAGGCAAATTGTCAAAAATAAATAAATAAAGTATAGGAAGTTTAGGCAAGAAAATCAATTTGTTTGTGATTTTTTTTTTTTCTCTGTATCTTTTGTTTTCCAGTTCACTTGCTAGCATAATTATTCTTTCCCTTACTTTTTGTTAATATCCACGAACGTGTGCAAGTGCCACTTCATTTAGATTCTAGAATAATGAGAAGTATCCATTTTGGAGTTTCGAGAGAGTATACGTGATCCCAGATGAAATAATTTAATTTATCATCTTATATAATTGATATATATCATATACAATTGCTACATATCATTATATATAATTGATATATATTATTATAAATAATTAAAATTTTATATCTAAATTTTAAAATTCTAATTAAAAAGATAAAATTAAAACAAAAAAATTAAACCCGGAAAATGGAAAATTAATCCCTCAAATAAAAAACTAAACCTTGAAATTGAATATTAAACTCTAAATTCTAGATTTCTATCATATCACTATCACATTTCATCATATATAATTAACACATATCATCACATATAACTGGTAGAATGATAGATTTTCGTCGGACTCTAAAATGGAAAATTAAATAAAAAACAAAAAACTATACCTTAATATGAAAAATTAAACCCTAAAAATAGAAAACTAAACCATAAAATATAAAATTAAACCCTAAAATGGAAAGTAGACCCTAAACTCTAAACTTTTATCACATATCATCACGTATAACTGTCATATATCATCACGTATAATTATCATATATTATTACGTATAAATAAATAATAATAAATTTTTACAGGGTGCACGTTGCAAGGTGCACCCAAATACACTTAATAAATTGCCCGGAGTTCCATAAGTATCTGCTCGACTGAATTTTTGGGGTATTTCAAACTTTTAGATGAGATTGGACTTGAATTAAAAGAAGAAAAAAAAAGTTAATGTTCCAAATTCCAACCAATAAATTTGTTTGACAAAAAGAGTAAAACAACATGAGTTATTGGAATAATTTTACAATTTAACAAACTTTTTAATTATAATCGACTGGTGGTGAAAAAATGAAATGTATAATAGATGAAATTGTGTTAAGCGTGCACAATTGTTTTTATATTTTAAGGCGATTATCATAGAAATTTGATATTTTAGCTAAATGTAAATTTTAGGGGAAATTGCTATTCATAATGTGCAATTATGATTTACTATTTAATCAAATAAACTAGTTTTACACAATTAAGTCATACATCTATTATTAAATTATAAATTATGTTATATATATATATAGGATTGGGTTCAAATGAGAACACCGTCATTATATGTAAACTTAGGGACTAATCCTGGCCTTAAATCTAATAATTTGTGTAGACCACATTTTTTGTATTTTTTTTAATTTTATTAAATTAATTATATGGTAGAAAAGGGTGTTTATGTAATTTTACAAAGGTTATGAATTAAATTAAAAGCCAAATGAATTTTGCGTCATCTCCCCAAACCCCAGCCAAATGAATTCTGCGTCATCTCCTCAAAACCCCATCCTTAACCCTAACATTTCTACCCGCCGCCACCACCAGAATCAGAGGCTGGTCTGCTGGCTCGGCGGCGACGAAGGCCTCCATCCGCCTCATCAATTGCAGCTCCTTGCGGCGGCGCCAATCCTCCTCCGTCTCGGTCGGGTTGGACTGCGTCCTCCACAGCGGTGCGAACCGACTTAACCCACGGTTTCTCTCCTCCATCCGCCTCATCGATTGCAGCTCCTTGCGGCGGCGCCAATCATCCTCCGTCTCGGTCGGGAGGGACTGCGTCCTCCACAGTGGCGCGTGGCTC
>BMAC01000101.1:239412-272510 GCA_014905375.1 Phtheirospermum japonicum | reverse complement strand
TGATATTTTAAGCTAAATGTAAATTTTAGGGGAAATTGCTATTCATAATGTGCAATTATGATTTACTATTTAATCAAATAAACTAGTTTTACACAATTAAGTCATACATCTATTATTAAATTATAAATTATGTTATATATATATATAGGATTGGGTTCAAATGAGAACACCGTCATTATATGTAAACTTAGGGACTAATCCTGGCCTTAAATCTAATAATTTGTGTAGACCACATTTTTTGTATTTTTTTTAATTTTATTAAATTAATTATATGGTAGAAAAGGGTGTTTATGTAATTTTACAAAGGTTATGAATTAAATTAAAAGCCAAATGAATTTTGCGTCATCTCCCCAAACCCCAGCCAAATGAATTCTGCGTCATCTCCTCAAAACCCCATCCTTAACCCTAACATTTCTACCCGCCGCCACCACCAGAATCAGAGGCTGGTCTGCTTGCTCGGCGGCGACGAAGGCCTCCATCCGCCTCATCAATTGCAGCTCCTTGCGGCGGCGCCAATCCTCCTCCGTCTCGGTCGGGTTGGACTGCGTCCTCCACAGCGGTGCGAACCGACTTAACCCACGGTTTCTCTCCTCCATCCGCCTCATCGATTGCAGCTCCTTGCGGCGGCGCCAATCATCCTCCGTCTCGGTCGGGAGGGACTGCGTCCTCCACAGTGGCGCGTGGCTCCCAGACCCGTTTTCCACAGCGCCCACCAATTGAACGGCGGCAGCGGCAACAGCGAACGGCTACTGGTGGGCGGCAACTCGGATAACAACGGCTGCGAGTAAAACGCGAGATGGACTGGCTTGCCTCGTTTACGATCGGGCGGACTTTTTCCTTCTCCAGAAAATTAGAAATCGGCCAGCATCTTTTTCCGGCAAGGGCGCACGGCGGTAGGTGGCAGATTGGGCGGTTCGGTTGCGTGGGTTGCTGTGGTGGTGGTGATTTGGAAGCGGCTGTGATGGTGCTGCAGTTTGGCACTTTTGAATCGGGCTTCGGCTCTGGCCAGTACCTCGGCTGTGGTTGTTGGCTGATTTTTGGTGGTGGTTGTTTGGATTGTCGGTGGTGGTTTCAGTGGTTGTTTGGGTTGTCGGTGGTGGTGAAATCTGAGCCCTCGGTTGATGATTGTTGGCGCTGTTCGGGTGGTGAGTCGGGGCCTTCGGTGATGGGTGATGGCGATGGGTGATGGTTGTTGTGCTGTTCGGATGGTGAGTCGGGCCTCCGGTGGTGGTTTGGCTCGGACGGCGGTTGTGGCTTCTTTGGAGTGCCGGCTTCTTTGGAGTGCCCGGGTTTGGTTGAGTTTGGTTCGTCGGACGGCGATTTGGATTTGGACGGCAGTGATATTGAAAAATAAAAAGCAGTGGTAGTGTAGTAAAAAAAGCACCGCAACAATATTAAGAAAGCACTCCAAAAAACTAGCACTGCCAACATACAAAAAAAGCAATGCTGAAGACTTGTGCAGTGCTATAAATAGTCATACAATGCTTTTAATATTCAGATTTTTAAATTTAATTATATTTATTTATTCTTACATTTTTAAATATGCAATATGTATCTTAAATCGTAGTTCTTGAGAATGTGAATAATTTGATATATATTTCATTAGAAATGAATAAAAATTAAAAAAGTTATGGTTTGTTGAAGATTTGAGTTTTATTATAAATTTTGAATTTGCAGTATACAATCGTGGTGTTTTCTTTATATATTCGTTGTACTTTCTAAAAAGCAATTTAGTGCTCTTCATAAACGTCATTATATGTCCAAAATACCCTTTTTAATTATTTAATGGAATTTTTTAGATTATTACCATGCTGACATGTCATAATCTTAACCATCAAGATTATCCAATCTAGTGGTCAAGATGAGTCCCTAGGTTCACATATAATGACGGGTTCTCATTTGAACCCAACCCTATATATATATATATATATATATATATATATATAGAGAGAGAGAGAGAGAGAGAGAGAGCTTGAATTCCGGAGAAATTCGTAGACAAAATTGAAGGGCCCTCACTTAGTGGCCCATGGAATGTCAGGAATTGATTGTCATAATTAGCTTTAAGCTTGTAATTATGGGTCATGGGGCTCAAACGAATGCAATAAGTAGAATCACTAATGATCGACTAGGCAAACTCTCTCGTATAAGCTCAACGAGGGTCTTTATTTAGAACTATTAAGTTCTTTGAATCTTGGATCGTGACTAATGCACTTGATATTGTTTATGAATGTTGCAATCTTATATCTAAGTTTTCAATTGCATACACTACAATCAACAAATGATATTAACTCTACTGATAAGAGAAAATTAAAATTTAAAAAGCACAAACAAGAAAATCTAGCGAATAATAATATCAAAATTAGAAACAACAACAAAAAAAAACCCCATAAAAATCACAAGACCTACAACCTTCTTTGGCAACGACACTAGAATCTTGACTTGGTCTCAAATGCACTTACAATATATGAATTAGAAGACCACCCGCAAGTATATATATATATATATATATGGGTGAGTTCAAAGAGAACAATGTCATTATATGCGAACCTGCGAACTAGTGTTTTTATTATATACCAACAGTGCTTTAATTATACAATCACAGTGTTTTATTAATATTTTCAATTATATACACCATTAGTGCTTTTATTAGACAATTCTAATGCTTTTAATCAAATAAGGAAATACACAAAAAAATTTGATCCATCAATTTAATTAGATCTAAGACCCATAATTGACCACAAGTTCACATATAATGACATGGTTCTCATTTGAATATATATATATATATATATATATATATATATATATATATATATATATATATATATATGTATGTATGTATATAGGTTGAATTCCAGAGAAAATAGATTACGGTGTGAGAAATGAGAATGAATTTAGCAATTATAACTAATCTAATTTAAAAAGATATATTAAATACTAACACACATAATTAATAATCTTTGTCAAATTAGAAAAAAGTCGCACAAATTTCGTTCATCCAAAATGATTATAATTTTCTTTCATAGAAATCTGTAGACTCAAAAAAGAAGGATCGATCAAATGCCCTCTCTCTGTTGAAGGATTGTTGAGGATTTTTATTCTTGGGAATAATTCCTTATTTAATTGTTTCCCTTTCATGGGCCCAAAATATATTAGGGAACTAGAATAAGGACTCTAGATTTGTTTCCTAAATTGTGTCAAAGATTTTATTTAGTTTCTTATAATGTGTTTAGGACTTGTTTTACTTGTTTACCAAGTTTATGACTCTAAGACTCTTGTCTAATTAAGACAAGACAAAGCCAAGAGAATAGAACACCTTCGATACACTTACATACTCGACTTTTCGAGAAGGACGCAGCAACAAGACGACGCACAAGCAAAGAAGAACACGGGCAAGTAAAAAACTTGTACCAACGATCCAAATCAAGGAGATCTTCGAAGTTGCGTAACCAACGGAGAAGATCATCATAAACTTTGCCACAAGACTTGAAGCCACAATTTTAATCACGGAGATCTTTGGAGTCGCGTAACCAACAAAGAAGATCATCATCCTTCAAGGCGATAAGTATTTTAGTATCATATTTTTTGATACCGTAGTTTTCATATATTACTTTGAATCTTTTGTATTGATCGTGAACAAGATAAGTAATATAGTTTTCGGGTTTGTACACCCAAGTTCACAAGTATTTTTACTTGTGAACTGATTTTAAATTGCTGTGCTTGATTTTTTAATATTTATTCCGCTGCATATTTTTAAACTCTATGTGATGTTGGTTTTGATGTTGTTAACATCGCTCTCAACATCAGGTTTCTAAAACTTTTGTTTATTATTCTGAAACTGTTTGATGTTAGTTTCGGTGATTGTAACACTGAAAGTAACATCGTTTTACTGATACTTATTTTTAAAATCATAGGCCCTTTAAATTCTACAATTGGCATCTAGAGCGGGTTACTTAACTTTAAGTATATCAATCCTAATTTGTAGGACGCTATGGATACTCTGAGGAATAAGAGCTTGATTTCTAAAGAGTACATTGAAGATGACGATGGGGTTGATGAATCTCTTGACGAGTACGAGAAGGTGAGTATTGAGTATGAATAATTATATGCTAGTTGGGGAAAATAACTACTCAAAGTCAAGGATCTTAGAATCGAGGTTGACAAATTGACTAAGGAAAAGGATGATCAACTGAATATAATTGTCCGATTGGAGTCATCCCTCACCAAAAAGGATAATGAGTTAGAACGAGTAAAGACCGAGTTGAAGAAGGTACAAGAAACCCTCAAAAACCTCAACAAGGGCAAGTTTAAGGTGGATGAGATTCTGGAATCGAGTATCCCGGATTTTTCAAAACACTGGATTGTGTACAAACTTGTTCAAAAGCCAGATTCAAGTCAAAAGGTGAAGCCGACCAAACGCCGCAAAAGGAGAAGAAGAAAATATGTGTGCCATCACTTTGGTGAACCTGGGCACATTCGACCATACTACTTGAAGCTTATTGGGAAACAAAATCAATTTAAAAGGTCGAAACTGTTTGCTGGGATCCGTGTTGGTTTCCATGTTCCCAACACCAATACCAACACCAGGGTCAAGCAGGTCTGGGTCAAAAAGAATGATATCAAATGCAACATGATCTATTCCCCTCTGAAGTCTCACATCCATGGAGCCTGATACTTTAATAGTGGATGCTCTAAGCACATGACTGGCTCGGAAGATATCCTCTCGAATATTGTCAAAGTTATAGAGGAAAGGTTAAGTATGGTGGAGGTGAAAATGGCCAAATCATTGGCGAAGGAACCTTTCATGTACCTGGTATTACAAATCTTGAGAGTGTGTTGCTTGTTGAAGGCCTCACTGCGAACTTGATAAGCATCAGCCAACTATGCGATGGTGGTTTTAATGTCAAGTTCACTCATGAAAAGTGTGAAGTTTATACGAGGGCAATGCATGTATTCTTACTGGTCAGAGGACATCGGACACTTGCTACCAAGTCGAAGATGCAGGTGTTGAAATTGAAGAAATTGGTGGTGTTGGTTTAGATGACGGTTCTGGGAACTCAACATCAAACCCAACATCGACTCAAGCTGATCCAAAATCAGACTCAGATTCAGATAAGAGTCTGCTCCAGTTGCTCATATTGAATCAATGGTAAGTGAGTGTATTACGAAAATGTCTGATACATTCGAGATAAGCGTGGAAGGTAATCTCTCTTACTTTCTTGGTTTGCAAATTAAACAACTGGATGATGGTATTTTTCTTTCTAAGTCCAAATATGCTAAGAATCTTATATCATGGTATAGCAAAAAACAAAATTGCATTTCTCTTTCTACAGCTAACGCCGAGTATATTGCAGTTGGAAATACTTATACATAGTTATTGTGGATGAACCGAATGATAGAGGACTACGGTCTACATAGTAGAATTTTGACTGTGCTTTGTGACAATTCTAGTGCCATTGATATCTAAAAAATCTCAGTCCAGCATTCTCGAATCAAACACATTGACATAAGGTACCACTTTTTTCGAGACTTGGTTGAGAGGATGATAGTTAGCCTTGAGCATATAGGAACAGACAATCAGCTTGCTGACATTTTCACAAAGGCATTAGATTTTGAGACCTTCTCTCATTTGAGAAGAGATCTCGGTATGTGCATTATTTAAGTCAATGTTGGTTTTGATGTTGTGACACACCATACCAACATCAGTCACAACATCTGTATATTTTTGCATGGATTTTTATTTTACTTTTCATACATAATCAAATGCATTGAGTTTGGTTAAAAGTGCGATAAGGTCCTGTGTTGCAATAAAAGTGATGACAAAAAGACTAACCTCTTTAATTAGGTGATTGTGGAGCTTGCCCGTAGAAACTGGCTTTCTCCCAGGTCCAAAAACAAGAGGTGTTAACAGCAATTGCTGAAGATATGTTATTTCTCTTCAAATCTCTAAAAAGATGAAGAAAATCTTGATACAAATTGATCCAATCTTTAAATTTCACCTTCTTGAGCGATCTTGACATAGTCATTAACTTGGGTTAAGGGGTAAGTTTTCATTGACTTCACCTGAGACAATGTTGGTTATAATGTCAGCAGTAATAAAAAGCAACATTGGATCAAGTCACTAAAACCATAATTTTTGTTTATAACCTTTTAGGTCATAATTCTTAGGCATCCCGTAGGACATTCATACTTTGAGAAGATACCTTCTTGATGTGTGTTCTGTTGTTTGTGTTCGTGTCTATCTTGAATTCTCTTAATCTTGTTTTGAATCTTGCTAACCGCGTGTTTCAGTGGAGTTGTAATCGGACGGTTGGACAGGTAATAAAGATATTGATTTGGTGAGTGAAAAATTGCTTTGCAAAGGCTTTGTTCAACTATGGTGATGGTTTATAAAAATCTAGCTCTATCTCGGTTTTAATTTGTAGTTGGGATTTGTGATTTTTATTCTCCAAATAAGAGATAGTGGGATATTTAAGTATAGAGATCGTGTGTTTTATTTTGAGAAAAGAGTGGGGGAGTTATTTTTTTAACTTTACTTTGTTCATCCCCTTCTTTTATTTATTACTTACGACTTTTCATATTGACAAAGTTAATGTTTTTACCTTTTCTTTCTCCAAGTTTTACTGCCTACGACACTCGATTTTTTGTTTGTATTTGTTTTCAATCTCTTGCTGAATATCGAATCCACCATCACCCAGCAAAGATCCAGAAACATAATGTGCATCTATTTAATAAGAGAATTCCACCCTAAGAGAGAAAAGAAGAAGTCCAAAGCTGCCGTGTCAGCCCATGTTGGTTCTGGTGTTGTGTTACCGAAACCAACATCCCCTGCAGACAATCCTACCTCTTCTCCAAGCTCTGATTCTGACAATGTTCCATCTGCCAGTGCATCTATGTCAACATTTGCCTCCGACCACTCTGCTAGCTCTGATGAGGCTTTGTCTCAAGCCATCGAGATTGAAGACATGGAACCAATCTCCACGAGGTTCTTGACGAGTGAAGCTAAAGAGCTATTCTTGGGATTTCAAGATTGAGGAATAATTGCTGAGCGCCAAACCCCCGTTGATGTTTTTGTGAAGCAGACTCTGATTACCTTCTTTAGGCACCCAGACGCCTTTTCGAGGTGGTGTCATGTCTGGTGTTGGTTCTGGTATTCCCAACATCAGTACCAACATGGTTCATTTTTCTGCTTCGTTTGTCCGAGCCCAGATCACTGGGGTTAATAACCAGGTTGACCAGTTCCAGGCGCTTCGAGACTCGTTTGTTGAGGTTCTTTTGCTTTACGAACAAAAAGGGGGAGAAGAATGTAGAAAAAGCTGATGTGGTTTGTTTTTGTTTGTTTTAAACAATGGTTACTTCATTTAGGGGGAGTTTCTAATTTAGGGGAAGTTTTTAATTAAGGAGGAGTTTTTAGTCTTTTGATCATATTCATGTGTCTTGGGTATTTTGTCCAAAAAGGCAAAAGGGGGAGATTGTTGAGGATTTTATTCTTAGGAAAAATTCCTTATTTAGTTGTTTTCCTTTCTTGGGCCCAAAATATATTAGGGAACTAGAATTAGGACTCTAGATTTGTTTCCTAAATTGTGTCTAAGATTTTATTTAGTTTCCTATAATGTGTTTAGGACTTGTTTAACTTGTCTACCAAGTTTAGGACTCTAGGAATCTTGTCTATTTAAGACAATACAAAGCCAAGAGAAAAGGACACCTTCGATACACGAGTTTTCGAGAAGTACGCAGCAACAAGACGACGTACAAGCAAAGAAGAACACGAGCAAGTAAAAGACTTGTGCCAACGAAATCAAGGAGATTTTCGAAGTTGCGTAACCAACAGAGAAGATCATCACAAGCTTTGCCACAAGACTTGAAGCCACAATTTTAATCACGGAGATCTTTGGAGTTGCGTAACCAAAAAACAAGATCATCATCCTTCAAGGCGATAAGTATTTTAGTATCATAGTTTTTGATACCGTAGTTTTCATATATTACTTTGAATCTTTTGTATTGATCGTGAACAAGATAAGTAATATAGTTTTCGGGTTTGTACACCCAAGTTCACAAGTATTTTTACTTGTGA
This sequence comes from Phtheirospermum japonicum, assembly GCA_014905375.1. Classification (NCBI taxonomy): domain Eukaryota; kingdom Viridiplantae; phylum Streptophyta; class Magnoliopsida; order Lamiales; family Orobanchaceae; genus Phtheirospermum; species Phtheirospermum japonicum. Next base: position 264,436 of record BMAC01000101.1, on the reverse strand, counting down.
ACTGATTTTAAATTGTTGTGCTTGATTTTTTAATATTTATTCTGCTGCATATTTTTAAACTCTATGTGATGTTGGTTTTGATGTTGTTAACATCGTTCTCAACATCAGGTTTCTAAAACTTTTGTTTATTATTCTGAAACTGTTTGATGTTAGTTTCGGTGATTGTAACACTGAAAGCAACATCATTTTACTGATACTTATTTTAAAACCATAGGCCTTTCAAATTCTATAAGGATGAACGATGTTTATATTTTGAAGGCCCTTACTCGTTCAATTAAGTCTGATTTCTCTGAGTTTTGATTATTTATTGGTCATTTTTGTTGTTATTCTTGTACTCACGAGATTTTGGTTTCACTCTAATGGCTTCGATTGAAGATGAATCATGTATTTTTCCTTTCAAATTTTCTACATTAGTTCTAAGATCACCTCGTTGCATTTTTTAGTTCATACGATTTAAGTGAATTTTAGTTTTTAGATTTTGCTACTTGTTACCCTTCATTTTTATTTTTCATGGAGTTAGGAGAAACATTAGGGAATATGAAAAATATCTCAAGCAATATTATGCAACTGGAATCCAAATTCTTTTGCACATTTGAATTTTATTCTAGCATTGAGCCAATATTTAGCTACTGCTAAATATGAAATTTGATTATGCTTTTGGTGTAATTATGTATATAATCTATTATTTTGTGCATTGATTCATGGGAAAAATTTGCAGGTGATGTAAAATGTTGTTCATCGACTTGTGAGCCTATTCTACAAAAGATTATCACAACACTTTGTTCTACAAAAATAATTGATTATGGAATGTCGTAATAGGTATATATTCCAAATTTGCACAATTCACCGATAATGTGTGCACAACAATGCAACCAATGTTGTACATTATGGCCAATCTAAGTAAACACGCATATATGCATTGTCGTTTTGTTGTCATTTCAGTAAGTAAACAATTAAGTCATGCCAAATCATGATAATAATGAACTTCGAGTTCAAAATGAAAAAGTGATTTTTAACTCCTTTAGAAATTTTATTGAATCGGACATATCTAAGAATGTTTGAGTTAGTACTAGTTTATAGTACAAATTAACTTGACAATAAATCGTCTCAAATTCTTATGAATATTTCAAGTAAAAACCAAACTCGTGGTTAACTTATATTAAAAATTGTATCATCATGAGCTTGTATCTCAAGTGGTATCACTAACCCATTATAAGAGTGTTGACAATGTTTCAAGCCTGAACCTCTCAAATTATTTGAGGTTTAACTTTACTTTCCAACCACTCTAAAAAAGAATTCTACATTGTATAAAAATAATTATAAAAACTTGTGATATTGTTGGTATTTGTACTACTTCAAGAATATAATCAATTTAAAACTTTAATATTTATAAGAATCCATAAAATATAAGTAATACTTATGGTATATATTTTACAAAAATGATAAATTTTTGTATAAGAAATATGCTCCCAGGGCTTTATCAAGTAGAAATGATTGATTTGATATGTTATTCTTTCGTTAGTATACTTGGTTTTTAATTGAATATGACAGAGTGTCGTTTTACAAGAGCAGGAAATATCCGATAGAATATTTGGCTTAAATAGGACTATTTCAGGAGTAATATATAAATAATTTCTAGGGGCATATAATGCTTGTAAGAAATACTATTATTAGTTATGCTACATCAGGAACAACAACTTAATCAAAATATAAATAATACAATAACAACACGTAAATAATGCTTTAATAATGAAATAAGACATATACTAAAAATATTTCTTCAAGCGCATTATTAATATTCTTCTAAAATACCAAATATAAATTTTAATCACGATAACACGAATTATATAATTTATAATGTTCTTCATGAACGTATTATACTGAACTGAGAAATTACGACATAACATCATATTTCTTCAGAAACTATGATTTATATTTTAATAATCTTCTGAACTATTAAGGATTGTGAAATCGTATTTCGTGAAAATACCACGATAAAATATGAGTTGAAACTAAATTTCATACAGTGCAACAAATATACATGATTACATGTTTAATCAAGATTTTTTTTTTCAAATCTATAATGCTTGCATATAAATTGTGTCGTTAAACTAATTGACAATAACAAAAATTGAACTACAAGAGTATTTTAAATTCATTTTAGTGACTAGATCCCATTAAAATCATATTAACCATAATATTTGGGATGACTAGATCCCATTAGAATCTTATTAACTATAATATTTGGGATGCATCACCCCTTAGCTGAAATCACATCACGGGAAGTATTCTAATTACCACGTGATACATATTAACAACTATGCAATGTATTCGAAGAGAAATGGAGGCAAAACTTTCTTTTAATATCACACCCACTATTTGTCTTAAAAAATGCATAAAATACATAGATTATACTTCATGTTTGCCCGTGATTATCAATTGAATAAGATAAAAGTTTTTAATTCCACGAATATAGATACACGATAAAGTTTCAAGAGAATTATCTAATTTTATCTCCTTTATTTTTTTAATAAAAGATATAATTCATTAAAAACTATTCAAAAAAAGAACAAATTCATAGTTGAAGCACCTAGTTTTTGGATCAATATCTATATTAAAAGAAAAAATATTTACCTTAATTGGATAACCTCCTTGTGGAAAATATGTATTGGTGGCTAGATTCTGAAGACTTTTTGATGAACTTGTGGACAAGGTCTCATTCATCAATTTCTCGAAACAAAATAAAGATAATTGATCTCACGAAGAAAAATATTTACTTTAGAACTATACTGTCAACACTACATAAATATTATAACTCATTCACTAATAAGTATTATATATTATAATGCGCTACTTCAAGAGCACAATAATTTAATTTAGATTTAAAAAAATAGATCCACATTTTCAAGGAATATTGAATATTGATAAAAGTTAAGTACAAGTACGAATTGCTCATTTAAGAACATGAGATATTCTACATGAATATTGAATTATCATATGAAATAATAATAAGCACGAATATTCTTTCGAAATATTATATTCAATTGTTTTACTTTATGAGAAATAACTTGAATTTATATAATTAAAACACATGATAGAAAAATAAATAGTAAAATAATAATTAAATAAATTGCTTCTTCAAAAGCAATTGCAGATCTCATAGTATTTTTCAAGAGTACATGATATTCAAATAGAATATATTGGTATATGATTGTATTTCTCCAAGCACTACAACAATATGTCGACGGTAAATCGATTTCACATAATGTTTCTTTAAGAAATAATTTTAAAACCGTGACCTTCTGATAATGATAGATACATATGAAACCGATCTCCACCGTCCAAAATCAACTTATATAAGTTTAAAATAATATATACAAATATAAACTTTACCCAACGGTTGTTGTGTGAAATATTTTTTTTAATCTTCACCAACGATTTCAGAACAAAAAAATGTTTTGTTTGAAATCCATTATCAGACTCCGTAGTGATCAAAACAAGATCTCCACTGTTAATATCTTAACTAAAACTCTCAAATGCACTTCAAATTTTATGCAAAGAATTATTTTGTGCAGAAAATTTCTTATTGTTATGGTATATTGAGGTTTGATTTTGAAAGCTATTATTTCTTTGATAAATCTCAATTGGTTAGAGGTTATTGATGGTAACATGTTATGAAACTAGATAAAAGAGAGAATAGAGTGATAAAAGAGTGAGATTTATTATAAGGACTAAAGTTAAGATTAATATTTAAGGATAGGAAAGTCTTTCACATACTATATAATTATTATATTTAATTAATTAAAACACTTTTTTTTTTTTATATATATATTCACATGAGGTAGGTCGGTGTCCCTGTAAATCACTACCAAAAACAAAATAAAAATGTGTTTGCTGATGGACAAATCCGTCAACAACCCAACAGCAATCAATTTACTGACGGGTACGGTCCATCAATATTTTTGGCGTCAGCAAATTGATTGCTAGTGAGATTAACGAACCCGTCAGCAATTCCACCCGTCAGAATTTTTTTTTATATTTTATAAATGCTGACGGGTCAGGTCCGTCAGCATTATTTTTATAATATTTTATAAATATATATTATAAATATAATTATTTATAAATAATTATAATTATAATATTATAAATTTATATTTTTATATTTATTTTATATCCCTTTAAATAATTATATATATATATTGCTGACGGCTTGTTGTCGATCAACATTTTTCGTCAGCATATCCCAATTTTTTTTGTAGTGAATAAGTATCATTGAAAGATAAGAGAAATTTCTAAACAGGCGCTACATCATTAAACAGACAAAATTTTCTAGGCAAAGTTAGAATCAAGTGACATTTGACAAAATTGCTAAAATAAAAAAATTATGTACCAAATCACACCTCTAAATTTGTTATGGGTGAAAGTGCAAAATAACATAAGTTAGTGGACTAACATTGTAATTTAATAATGTTGAAATTTAAAATATATTATTTATGAACATTAAATATAGGGAAAATGAGATTTTTCGTCATTTAATTTGGCCCACATTGACTTTTAGTCCTTTTTTTAGGCTTGTTTTCAACTTCGTCCATTGTCTTTTAAAAACTCCACAATTTCGTCCGATTATTGCCGAAAAAACTGAATTACACCCTAATTTGCTGAGTAGGCTCCGATTTTTGCTGACTTGTCTTCAATTTGAGGGTTTTTCGGCCGCGTGAAAATGAATTAAAAGACAAAAAATAATGTATTTGCCATGTAATTATCACAAATTTCATTTTGGCATTGTTTTCATTCGACCCCCTGAAGACATCGTCTTCTTCCTCTCCTTGCAGCCGCCTTGAGCGGCGGCCACCACCCAACCAATCATGGCGACCTCCTGCCCATCCTCCCCCAACAATTCGACAGAGTTCGCCAATCTTCCTCCCCACATCTGTCCTCATTTTCTGCCATTTTCCATCTTCCCTGGTCTCCCCTCCCCTTCAGCCGGCGAGCCAAAATCGGGTGCTCACTCATTGTCCAGATTAAACCTGCCTATTCTCACCTCTAATTATGTAAAACCCATTCTCAATTCTACAAGTCGAAAAAAATTCTAAACAAACGGGCGTCGATTCCCTTTTGGCCAAACATGGCGAATCTTCAATCGGACCTTCTCCAGCCAAATTCGACGTACACAAGCCAAATTCTCATGTAGCTGATGGTTTACCAAGCTCCAATTTCAAGAATTATGCTCCTTTTTCTGCCTATTTGAATTTCGACGCCTACGGTCCCCTTTTGGGTATAAACGACAAAACGCGGGCAAGCGTCCCTCCGGCCGAATCGGATATGCATCAAGCTATCCCACATTCAGTCGAAGCTACTCCAAGCTCCAATTGCAAGATTCGTTCACCAATTTTGTCGAATTCAGAATTTGAAGCCACCGATGCGGTTGACGCGCTCGAGCTCGGAGCACTGCAATTGGAGGGAGGAGGACGGGGCGAAGGTCGAGGGAAGGGGGAGGGGGACGGCGAGGGAGGGACGCCATGATGGGATGGGTGGTGGCCGCCGCTCAGGGTGGCGGCGGGGAGAGGAAGAAGACGATGTCTTCCGGGGGCCGAATGAAAACAATGCCAAAATGAAGTTTTTTTGTCTACATGGCAAATACATTTCTTTCTTTTAATTCATTTCCACGCGGCCAAAAATCCCTCAAATTGAAGACAAGTCAGCAGTAACCGACGCCTACTCAGAAAATTAGGGTGTAATTAATTTTTTCGGCAATAATCGAACGAAATTGCAGAGATTTTAAAAGAAAACGGCCGAAATTGAAAACAGGCCACAAAAAAGAACTACAAGTTAATGTAGGCCAAATTCAAGGACGAAAAACCGCTGTTGCGGGGCACCCACCCGTAGATTTTAGTAGACATCGGTACGATTGTAATTATTGTAGGATGTTATAACTCATAAGGCAATGATAGGGGGAGTACTATTAACAACCATCCATACGCGTCCTATTCCGCATTTATCTGTCATTTTACTTGATGAAATGCGATCTTCAGAAAGATCCGGAGACAGAGAGCTAAAGAGAATAAAATAATATATTACGATTTGGATATAAAATATAAATTAACCGAATGCATGACCTTTTTATACTAGCGGGTGTTGAGCTTCCTACAAGCCATTGGAGATACTCTAAACTCAAGCCAGGTACATTACCTAACCGACTTTTTCCTTCGTTTGCTTCTTTGAGATGCAGTAATCATGTTTTCTTTTTTTTGTTTTTTTTTTAAATATATATTTATACAACTAGTAACCTTAAAATTTTTGATGCAGCAGGCCAGCAAACAACAAGCTAGCTAGCAAGTAATAATTATGACGATGACGGTGAATATCCTGAGCCGAAAGCTGATAAAACCAAGCAATCCAACTCCCCCACACCTCCGCACCTATAACATTTCCCTAATAGATGAATTGAACCCATCCATGCATGTCATTCGCATCCTTTTTTTCCCACAATCTGATCATGCTAAGCTTGACTACGCATGTCTTGAACAATCACTGGCTCAAGTGTTGCCCCTTTTCTACCCACTCGCCGGCCGATACAACAAAGAAAACCACCACGTCGACTGCAACGACGAGGGCGCCGAGTACGCCGTGGCACAGGTAGTTGATCGGAAACTCCATCAACTCATCGGTGCGGAATCAGAGAAACTCAACCAACTCCTCCCACTAGACATCTGCGCGGCCGACGAGCCCACGGACCCGATGCTGGCGATCCAGATCAACAACTTCCAGTGTGGGGGCCTGGCCATCGGCGTCTGCGCCTCCCACCGGATCTTCGACTCTGCCTCACTCGGCATATTCCTAACCACATGGGCGAACGCTGCAGCCAGCACAAACGCTGATGTCATCATCCGCCCCGATTTTGACTCTCCCATTTACTTCCCATCCGAGAACTTGCCTCCCCTCCAGTTCCAGGTGTCTAGGACGCGTGACAAAAGCATCGTCACCAAGAGGTTCGTTTTCGACAAAAACGCCATCGCAAGACTACGGGAGCGCCTGACGAGCAGCGAAGAGTGGAAGACGAGGACATCGAGTGCCAACGGCGAGCGCCCCCCGTCCAGGGTGGTCGTCGTCTCGACTGTCTTGACCCAGGCTCTTCTGCGCGCCGACGGGGCGAAGAATTGCGGGAAATCATCGCGAGGTTCGCTCATCGCGCAGGCGATCAACGTACGGGAAAGGACGGTCCCGCCCGTGGCGAGGCACTCGTGCGGGACGTGGGTTTCGTTATCCTACCTGGAGCACGGACCGGACGAAAGCCGGGTTATGGAGCGCAACTTCGCGGGCATGGCTACGAGGATGCGAGAGGCCACCGTTCAGGGCGTGAAAGACTGCGCGAGGATATTGAGCGACAAGCAGTTTGGGAGGTGGGTTCTGGTTGACAGCTATTTCGATGCGGCCGAGAAAGCGGACGGCCTGGATTACAAGGTTGTGTGGGTGACGGATTGGTCGAAATTCGGAGATTATGAGCTTGACTTTGGGTTTGGGAAACCAATATGGGTGAGCTTGGCGGACGTGCCACTCAAGGACCTCTTCATTCTGATGAACACCAAAGATAACGATGGCATTGAAGCTTGGGTTTATTTGCACGAGTCGGACATGCCATTTTTCGAACAGGATGAGGATCTTCAGTCACTTACCACCACCACCACGAATAATTAATTTTAAACTTAGCAATAATAATTGATGCTCTTTATCACCATCTCATGTTTTCAAATTTTAATTGAGAATAATTACTTGGAATGAGTTATTTACGTAAGAGAAGAATGTAATACATGTCTGTGTGAATTTTATCATATGGACGCATATAATGTATCAATTCCTATTCCTAAATAAAGATGAATGTTTTGTTTCTTCATTTCGATTTTCAGGGCTAGAACTTATATTCTATTAATATCCAAATTCCGAAGGGGAAAAAAATAAGGAGAGAGAAATTGTACAAGTAAATGGATAATATGATCACGATTATTGATACAACTCAGTGAATCGATTCTCTTCTGCCGATTATAATGGGATACACTGAAAAAAAATCCTTAAATCCAAAACCAGAGAGGGGAAATTCATTTAATTATTATTTCACCTAAATCAAATTAAGTGACTGTACGAATTGTGTTTTAAGTACACACGCAGAGAAAAGAAATTACATAGACTAAAAAGAAACCAAATTAACACCGTTCATCACGCCTTCGTGCATGACGACAAAATTCAGAACAAAACGATGTCTCCTATACACACACAACGACACTTCTACATTTATAGGGAAAATAAAATTACTAGTGTAAGACTATCTGTTAAACAACAGTACAAGCCACAGCGACCTGTAGGGAGTAGGTCGCGGGACTTCGAAACAATGTGGCGACCTAATAGCTGTAGGTCGCTCAACTGGCGACCCAACATATCCAGGTCGCATGGATTACAACCTGATAGATTCAAGACAAGTGAGTACCGACCTGATAGGTCTCAGCATCAGGAGCCTACAGGACGTCAGATGACGACAGCCCTAAATTAGTACAGTTCAGTCTGCTACAGCTGTCCATTGTACTGAAGCAATATGAACCACAAGTTTATATCATACCGTTATTATATGTACTGTGCTAAATCTGACCGTAGGATCTAGGGCGACACTAGTCATCTGTATTGCTATAAATAGCCATGTAATTCATTAATGAATGTATGAAAAACATTACTCAAATATACACGCAATACATTCTCAGCTCACTTTAGCTCGCTCTTCACAGTATTAGCTCGCAATGAGCTCGCAGTTTTTCTTTCACTATCTTGCGAAGACGGTTTCATGATACGATCATAATTTCAAAAAAAAATTTTAATTCTTTGTTTAAATAATATGACCGTCTTACATGAGACAAACCGAAAAAAATGTAATAATAAAACGGATTCGCACCGTTATACAACCCGTGCCTTAAGGTCTCATCTAATTTATTTCTAATCTTTAACAAATGCAAATATAACAAAATTGGCGCTGTGGTCCCATTTCTGTTTTCTATTACAACTGGTAATACCAACCAGCTAAGCAATCATAATAATATAAAGAGACTCTCTCTCTCTTATCCCTCTCATACTTAGTCAAATTCAAATGGATTTAATTAGAAACGCCAATTTAACACTCTTATATTCATACAGAAATTAACATCTAATAAGGATAATTTTCTGAAATGGCGGATCCAAAACCGCATGCAATTATGTTCCCCTTCCCTTATCAAGGCCATCTTACTCCCATGATAAATCTATCAATAAGACTAGCTTCAAAGGGCATCACCATCACCTTTGTTAACACTGAATTCATTCATCACTCTATATCTAAAGCTTCTGCTGCTGACAATGTCGATTTCTTCGGCCAGGAGGGTCTCGACATACGCTACACGACCATCTCTGATGGCTTCCCTGTCGAGTTCGACAGGGACCTCAACTACGACCTGTTCTGGGAGACTATGTTCCGAGACTTCCCAACTCGTGTCGATGAGATCGTTGCGCGGACAATCGGAGCAGCATCCGATGATCAGGAAAGATTTTCCTTTTTCCTGATTGCCGACACTTTCTTCTCGTGGCCTGCAACAATTGCCAAGAAATACAAACTGGTGAGCGTCTCTCTGTGGACCGAGCCGGCTATCGTTTTTTCAATAAACTATCACATGGATCTTCTCAAACATAACGGCCATTTCCCTTGCAGTGGTATGTACGCATATATCACGAAGTTGCTATTGTTGGCTTGATTAATTTCATTTGAATTCTTTTTTATTTGCTTAATTGCATAGTTAGTCCAAAAATGTATGACGTTTTACATAAACTTTTTGGGTTGCAATTTGGTACACAATCTTTAATATTTGGCAATTTTAGCCCAATCTCCATATGATTAAGAAAAGGGCCACATCATCCATTAGGCCAAATATTCATATCTCTATATTATAATACAAAAACCAATAAATTATAGTAAAAAAAATCAATACATGATAATACTAATACATCATAATACAAAAATTAATAAATCATAATATAGGTAAGATATTTATGAAAAACCAATACTTTTAATACAAAAATCAATATATCATAGTTCAAAAATCATTACATTATAGTATCAGATCAGATAGCCTAATGAGTTATGACCCGTCAATCCGAACTAACGAAAATCTCTGCCTTAAAAAAATTCGTCCGACAAAATGTCATTCCTCCGACAAAATGTTAGGCGAATTTTCAAAATTGGTGGGAGAGACTTAACTAAAATTGCCAAAACTAAAAAAATATAGTTTACCAAATTGAACCCAAACTTTATAGACTAAAGTAGAAAACAACGTAAGTTCACAAATTTCGCAATTTAACTTTTTCTTTTAATTACAAATTTGTATCAATTAATTGAATTTGATATATCTGATATAGTTGATGATGAAGATGCCATAATTGACTATATACCCGGTGTCCGGACGATTAGCAGGAGGAACTTGATGACGTATCTCCGAGATCCGGACATGATACCAATGCTTCTCCAAGTTGTATCCAAGGGATTTGATCAGGTCAAGGAAGCCGACTTTATCTTGAGCAACACTGTTGAAGAACTCGAATTCGAGACCCTGTCGGCGCAGAGTCGAAAGCATCCGACTTATGCTATCGGCCCTATTAATTTCTACACCAACGTCTCCACCTTCCGGAGGAGCCTCTTGCCTGAATCCGACTGCACCAATTGGCTCAACAGTAAGCCTCCGGGCTCGGTTTTGTACGTTTCTTTCGGGAGCATTGCTCAGACTAGCAAACAGGAGAATGCGGAGTTAGCGCACGGGCTTCTCTTAAGTCGAGTCTATTTCGTTTGGATAGTCCGGCCCGATCAACTTATGGAAGAAAATGGAAGTGATACTAGTTTGCCGGAGGGCTTCCTAGATTCCATCAAAGAACAAGGGCTGATCCTCCCATGGTGCAATCAGAAGAGACTTCTTTCCGACCCGGCCATTGGAGGGTTCTTAACGCATTGTGGCTGGAACTCGATAGTGGAGAGTATATGGTATGGTGTGCCGATGATTTGTCATCCGTTCCTAGTCGACCAGCCTACGAATAGGAAGCTCGTAATTGATGATTGGAAGGTAGGAATTACTCTTTGCGAGGGAGAACAAATAGTTACACGGAAGGAGGTCGCGAACAAGATCAACGTCTTGATGAGTGAAGAAAGATCAAATGAAATGAGCCAAGAGATGAAGAAAGTGAGCCGGAAGTTTCACGATTCTCTGGATTCGGGTGGGTCATCGGAGAGAAATTTTAATCAATTTGTGGAGGATTTGAAGGATAAAATTAAGTATACCTAAGAAGCAGGGAAAGGATGAACATCTAATCCTTTTTTTTTTCTTTTTATTACTAGTAGTTTTTGAAGGAGTGGAAGTGAGAAAATAAGAGCAAGGAAACTGATAGACTCATGATTCGAGTTCATGATCAACGCCATTGATGAGGGCAACTAATAAACATTTAGTCATAAGTCCAAGTTTAATTTGTGAAAATGGTGTTTCTGTTATTCCAATTATCTTAAATACACATGACTGGTATGTTATTGAAAGAAGATGTGTTCCATTGCCAAATGACCGATTACAAGCGTCTGTAATATACAGGTTATTAAATTAAATTTAGCCTACAAATAAGGTAATTAGTTTTTTGTTTTTCCTAGGATGCTAAACATACGCTTAATGATACAAAGAATAATAAGGATAATTGTTTTTATTACATATGTTGGGTGTAGTCGACCGTCGTAGGACCGCGTTTGTACGATTCATTTTTGCAATTAGCAGGGGGCAGTTTGGCCCTATTAAATTTTTGCTCATTTGTCGTGTCTAGAGACCAAAGCGCTGTGCTGCTGTACTAATCCGAACAGCTTCTGGACTCGGCCCGAATCAGTGGCGTGGCCCGAATCTGCACAATAACCCTTTTGGCCCGAGTCTTGTGTCCATGCGTATGTCGTACTTAGCTCCTGTAAACCTCCGACGACTACCTGCAGAACCCGACAACATTAATCAATGAAGGAAAGAAGAAATGTGAAATGAAGACAATCAAAATAGTAGCGATAAAACTAGGAAGAGAAACTCCCTTTTGTTGTCGTGTCGTATCTGAACAGATCATGCTTCTATACTGAGTGATCAACACTTTCACTATCATCATCTTTAAATAGTTTCTGACTTGACCCCATGTGCGTTTTCATGTGCTTAGCATTTTTCAAACCAAATTGTTTCAAGAGATTTTTGGTTAGCTTGAGACACAAGAATTCCATTGCTATACTGTCTAATTTTTTGCAGTTTTAAGAAGAAATAAATCTCACCTTCCATCCTCATTTCAAAGGCGGTAAAGATATTTTTCACAAATTCTCTAAGCAGTTTGTCACTAGTGGATTCAAACACGATATCATCAACATAGATTTGAACAATCAGTATCTTGTGTTTGATTTTAAATATGAATAATATTTTATCACTTCACCACTTTTGAAATTCATTTGAAGAATATGTTGAGTAAGCCTATCATACCAGGCTCTAGGGGCTTGCTTAAGACAATTGAGGGTCCTTTTAAATTTGATGAATAGTGATGTTCAGATGACAAGAATCGCAATAAGTAATCTAATTGACTCAATCCTTGCCACGGGGGAAAATGTTTCGTCAAAATCTATACATTTGACTTGGATAAAACCTTGTGCCACTAGTCTGGCATCGTTTCGCATAATGTTACCTAAGTCTTCCAATTTGTTTCTGAAAATCCACCTGGTTCCAATGACGTTTCCTATGCTTGGTCGGGGAACCAAGTCTCATACGTTATTTTTGGCAAATTGATCAAGTTTTTTTTGCATTGCATTTATCATGAACTCATCTCTGAGAGCTTCTTCCACCTTTAAGTTTCTGCAGAAGACACAAAATACGAATTTTTGGTTGAGGAACAACACGATGTCATACATACAAGTTTTACTATTTCCTTAAAGTTAATCTGCTTCTTGCGAGTTCTTCTTTCATTAATGATCCAATAACTTTGGAAGTGGGGTGATTCCTCTGTGTTTTGGAAGGAATATCCTTATCAAGAGGATCCGAGGACATAGAGACTTATGCATCATCCTGGTCCATTTCAAATTCAGAGGAGTTTTCATCAGAATTTAAATGAGTCTGAGATGTGTTGGTTCTGATGTTGCAGTATTTTCAGAAGCATCGGGTGCTATGCCGTAAGATTCTCTTAAGGTGTGTGAGGGATTAGACTGTAGACTTCAAATAAGATCAACCACATCATCCTCAACTGAGCTGCCAGAAATATCCATTAGATCATCAAACCTAACATTCACAAACTCAAGCAATGTATAAGTTCTAAGATTAAAAATCTTATATGCATGGCTATTAATAGAATACCCCAAAAAACACACAATTGTCACTTTTTGAATCAAACTTTGACAAGTAGGACCAGCCATTCAAAACATAACATACACAACCAAATACGTGAAAGTACTAAATGTTTGATTTCTTTCCAACAAGGATTTCGTAGGGAGTCTCACAATTTCCAACTGTACAGTAAACTCGATTTGAGATGTGCATGCAGTGTTTAGAGCTTCAGCCCAAAACCTTTTTAACAAATTTTTAGAGATTAACATGGCTCGTGCCATTTCTTGCAAAGATCAGTTTTTATGCTAGTCTATGCCATTTCTTTGGGGTGTAATGGGAGAAGAGAACTCACGGGAGATCCCATATTTATCACAGAAATGACTAAATGACAAGTTGTAAAATTCTTTTCCATGGTTTGTCCTAATTCTCCCAATTTGCAAACAAAATTTGTTACTGACACGTTTAGACTGTTTTTGAAAGCTTTCAAAAGTTTCAGATTTTTCACGAAGAAACTCAACTCAAGTGAACCAAGAAATATCAACAACAATAACAAAAAGGTATTTATTACCACCAATAATTTCTACCTCAATTACACCCATGAGATCCATGTGGAGTAGTTCAAGACACCGAGAGATGTTGAAATGTTGTAGAAAAGGGTGCGACACTCTAGTTTGCTTTCCCTTTTGACATGCACCATAGACAGATGGATTGTTAATTATTAGTTTATAAATACCTCTTACTGTATCAAACTTGACCTGTTTCCCCATCATTTTATATTTAACATGCCCCATCTTTTGCTGTTCACTTTGTAGCAGTTGTTGGTAGTTTGTGTGCCAGTGAGAATGCATTGATCATTGTTGTTAAGGACCACGCACGAATCTCGGATAAATTTTACATGTAGATCATCATCACACAACTTACTAATGCTTATAAGATTTGTGGCCAATCCTTTCACTAGTAACACGTTCTGAAGTTTGGGTAGTCCTTCGACATTTAAGGTACCTTTCCCAATAATTTGTCCATGAGCACCACCACCGTATTGTACTTTACCACCAATGTCTTGTACAATGTCAGTCAAGTATTCAGCAGATCCTGTCATGTGCCGGGAACTCCCACTATCAAATTACCAAGAGCCTTCAACACTAGACTTGGGAGAGATGTAAATCATATTACACTGAGTATCTACCTTTATTACCCACACCATTCTAAATTCGTGAGCAATGTTAGTCCATGTGTTGGATTATATGTTCTCTGGCAGTGTCTTGTTTTTGGGTATAGGAGTCCTCTTTGACTTGGGTTTTTTACAGAAGGGTCTGATGTGTCAAGGTTTTGAGCAATGATAACACACATAGTTATGACTTTGGCGTTTGGAATTCTTGAAAAAAATAGATCCTTCTGAAGATTTGTCACCTTCTCTGACAAACACAAGATCCTCAAATTCTATCCCGTGTTTGATCACGGATCCAATGGACAAAATCTCATCAAGTTTGACCGTGCCTATGTTAAGTTTCTTTAAGGTTAGTAATGCTTCTGAGTCCTTGATCTATCTAGTTCTTCTTCACTTTTGGTTAGAAGAGTTTCTAGACGTAAGACAACAGTTTGTTGTCCTTTATCCGTGCGTGTCTCATTTTTCTTAGAGAGAGTCTTAACCTTTTGAACCAATTTGCACCAATTTTCATAAAGTTCTGCATAGGTGGTGCCAAATTCTTCATTATCATCTGTGTCTTTAATGGTGAACGAATTAAGGCACAACGTGTCATTCACATTGTAAGTTTCATCCCAAACAACACAAGTATTCATGGCGAAAACCTCTTTAGTTTCTTTTGGTTCTTCCTCATCTTCTCCATCACTCATGGAAATTAGGTTTCTCTTACGCTTGATGTTGGCACATTCATGCCTGTAATGGCCAAAACCTCTGCGGTCATGACACTTAACATTATCCAAATCCTTGGTGTTGTTTTGATTTTGGTGTTCAGACTTTACACTTGTGGGAGTCACATCCCTTCTCTGGAACATGTTTGTCGATTGGCCCAATGGTTTAGGAGTGGAAGGTTGAGGGTTTGATGTGTCGGTTGAAAGGCTTCCTTGAGTTATTCTTCTTCTTCTTCAGAAAGCCACTGAACTTTCTTGTGATGAGTGTAATTCCATCCTCATCCAACTCAACAATCTCAACTTCATGCGCAAGGGCTGTAAGATCAAATTCTTCATCTTAAATGGTAGGAGCAGAGATTAGAGCAATAATTCTACCTTTTGGTTGTTTGATCTTGAGTTCTATAAAATATGTTTTAAGAGATCCGAGAAGTTCGTCAAAACTCATAATGGAAGTGCCCCTGGTTTCTTCGATGGCCATTATCTTCATTTTGAACTTTTCAGTCACTGAGCGCAAGAATTTACTCACAAGCCTTTCATTAGAGATGTATGCACCTAATGATTGGCATTTATTTGCAATATTGAGGAGTTTGGCACTGTATCTGGCAATGGTTTCATTTTCTTCTATTCTTAGCACTTCAATTTGAGTTGCAAGTATTTTAGTTTCATTTATTGAACTCTTTTCGAACTTTCACGGAAGAGTTGTAAGGCGTCCAATGCTTTTTTCGCAGTTTGAATATTTGAAATGATTTTGAACAGAGAGACATCCAAAAAGCATTATAGAGCGTTCAATGCTTTGGTGTTTTCATTGGAGAAATCAAGTTCCTCGGTTATCCAATCGATCTCATTTTTTAATACAACGTCTCCATTCGGATCTTTCAGCCTGGGAGCCTCCCAGCCAACCAAAATTGTACGCCACGATCTTTCATCCATAGTTTTGATGTAAGCACACATTCTTACTTTCTAGATCACATAATTTGTCCCATCCAACAAGAGTGGTCGGATTGCAGTGTTCATAACAGTATTCATTATTTTCTTTCAAAAAGAAAATTGGACCAACACTTAGTAATTTCAAGTGATGGCTCTGATACAAATGAAAGTCTGGAAGGTCTCAGATACTTGCATAAATTTAAGTGAAACAAAAATGTTAGTTATAGTGTCGGAGCATCCATACTAACATCTATGTATTTTAGTGATTTTTTTTTATAAAAAACACTTGTAAATAATTTTTATTTATGAGTTGAATAAACTCATAGAACGTGATCTCAAGGCACAAGTGATATTACTAGAGAAAACAAAATTATTTTACAAATTATAAAAACAATAGCATCTAGTAATATTGAGAAACTTATGAATGAGCTAATTGTTTTGCATGTAATTGTTGTGTTTTTCCAATTGTTTTAACTAGGATTTTATATTATTTTTAGTGGTTCTTGAGTAGTGTAGCTAAGTTTTCTAGATTGTTTTTCTAATTTTTGGGTTTTTGTGTTCTTCTTTTGATTTTTTGTAAAAATGGATTAAGTGATTTTAATTGATTTAAAGTTGGTGAAATTCTTGGGTTTTCATGTGCAAAAATTCCTGATTTATAGGTAAAGACATTGAAGGTTAAAGTACTAGCCAAGGCAAGCCAGACTTGAAGCTAAGAGAGGCTCAAAAAAACGTCCAAACTTCTGGAATACTTGCAAACCCGCTCCACAACTCGCCAAAGTAGCCGCCAGCGTCCGGCGTTTGCCAAAACACTCGCCCGCAATGCCGCCAAACGTCCAACGCTCACCAAGACTCCAGCCGAGTTCCGTGCCAAGCACCCGTTGGCGCTCGCCAAACCACTGGCTAGTCTCCTCGCTCAAGCCGCGCCCGGCGTTTGCTAAGGATATTCACCAAATCCTCAGCCATCAGCGCCCGGCGCTTGTGAAAATACTCGCCAAGCAAACGCAAGGGCCCTTATCTCAGCGTCGGCACTTGCCAAGCTACTTGACACGCTGCTCGCCAACATGCAAGAATACGGTCAAACCTTGGTCAACCCGGGTTATTCAAGCCTTAAGGGCCAATTTGGCCCATGTAAATCCAATTAAACCTAGTATAAATAGGAGAAAACTTTCATTTTTGAAAGTGTCACTCAAATCTCCCAAACTTGCATGGGTTTTGGAATATTTTCTCTCTCTTGTTCTTAATTTAATTTTTGAAAATTGCCTTGGGTTTCTAAGCTCAAGATGGATTTAAGTACTCCCTTGGGTTTTTACTTTGATGCAATTTAATTCAAGTTTGTACTCTTCTCTTTTAATTCAAGTAAACTTTATTTTTATGTTTTGTTCTTCAATTTCATGCGTGTTCTTCTTATTATGCCTTTTCTCTTAGCTACTTGATTTCTTGTTTGATCTTGTGAACTGACTATAAAATCTTGATGAGTGACACATCGAGGCTATAGATCGGGTCCTTGATCGTATTATTCTTGTGTTTTTCCTATGTTTTATTTTGAGTCTTATTTCCATACATAGTTTTAAGTTGAATCTTAGATCTACTCTTTGTTACTTGTTATTTTTCATAAAGTTTTAAACTTTGACATCAATTTCCATTGCTCTTTCCATTCATACTTTCAAGTTTTACTTATTTGCATTATTTAGGATTTTATGCATAGTTGTACCTTGTGCATGCATGTTTGTACTTGGTGAAACATTGCGTTTTCTTGCTTGTTTGCTTTGCATTTTCTATTTGAAGCATAAGACAAGGCATCCGACCAACTTGCTATTTCAATTCCTAGAATAGTTTAATTAGGTTAATTGCTTTATTTTCATTTTCCTTCACTTTTCAAAGTTTGAAACACATTGGATCTCTCAATTGAATCGAAATCTGATAATACCAAGCCAATAGAACCTTTTATTTCTAAAACCACAAAAAACTAAACTTCACTAATCGTTCTAAACAGTTTTTGAATCGCTCGTAAAACCTTCAAGCTGATCAAATACAATCTTGAAGAGCGATATATCTCGTATGCTTTAGTGGTCTCTCTCTGTAATTTTCGTCCTTCCTGAAGAGCGAAGCGAGATATATATATTTCAATGTACAAACTTATTTGAAATAATCCTAGTTTCCCAAAACAAAGTTTAGATAAACATCTTGAAGTACTAATAAAAGACTTATTAAGATAAAAGATTCTAATTATTTGCTAGATTAATCTACTGAATATTCTAATAAACTTAAGCGTCCACAATAACAAATAAAACTTCTAATATAATCGGTAGGAAATAATTCCTAACATACATAGTATTAATGTTTAACAATAATAAAAGTTAAATCAACACAATTAAATATAATTTATCAGATGTATTCACCATATAATTGATGAAAAAAGTAGATATAATACTATTGTTTAACAAATCTTGTACTGATGTAATTGATCATTGATTGGTCATTAAATTTCTCAAAATCACATTAAAGCAGATTTCATAGCATTATTACCAAATGATTTTCCAAAGTATCAAATATAGAATTCGTCCATTAACTTTTGGGGTTTGGTAAAAATGGTCCACTAAATACAGAGATGGTAAATTTAATCCACCAAATAAATATTTGTCGTAATTCTAGTTCAATTTTAATTGGTGGACTAGATTTGCAATAAATTTTAGACTAAATATGCGTCAAAATTTTAATTGGTGGACTAAATTTGCAACTTTTTGGATTTTGACCAACTGTCATTTAGTCAAAATCCCCGAAATTGGATTAAATTTGCGACTAAAATTTACTCGGTGAACTAAATTTACTTTGTATTTAGTTGACCATTTTTTTCAAGTCCATAAAATTAATGAACGAATTATATTTTAACCTTTTCCACGTGGTTACCAAACTAAACAACAATTCCATATATTGAGAAGATATAATCAGAAAATACACAACTTCACATAATGAGTCGGATATAAACTAAATAAGTAATATGAAATAACATATATTCCCTCATTTTTTCATGGACGTCCATAGAGGGGAAGAATAGGATGACGACGGCTAGGTTGGTTAAGTAGGAGGAAAACTTTCTCCACTGGGACCGAGCGATTGACGATCACTTTAATAAATTATCGCTCATTAATAAAATAATTGTACAAGTTATTGCCATTGCAATATAAGAATCATAAATAAGACTCGCGCGGTAATACTTCTAAGTCATGATATAATTTTTATTCACGTGTTAGGTCCAGTTGACGCTACTGTTAATTGATCTATACTCAAAAGAATAAGATAATTAAATGACTATTTGAACTAAATGAATATTAAATTATTTTGGATACAGAATTTCATATAAAAACAGAGCAATGTCTGCAAGATTACCCATCACATGCAAATAAAATATTATCACGA
This sequence comes from Phtheirospermum japonicum, assembly GCA_014905375.1. Taxonomy (NCBI): domain Eukaryota; kingdom Viridiplantae; phylum Streptophyta; class Magnoliopsida; order Lamiales; family Orobanchaceae; genus Phtheirospermum; species Phtheirospermum japonicum. Next base: position 244,850 of record BMAC01000101.1, on the reverse strand, counting down.
TCGGATGAAAGGGGCCGAATCTTATTTATGAGATTCTTATATTAATATGAAAGCAAATCTGTTTAATAATTTAGTTAACTCGTTAACATGATTTTTCTTTTTTTTTTTAATATCGACATGGAGGTGGGCAACTGCCGCTTCATTTAGATTGTCAAAAAATGAGAAATCCAAAAATCAAGGATTGCCATATTACTTGCCCAACAATACTTTCAGTTCATTTTCAAATTAGTCGGCGAGATTGGACTTAACAAAATTAAAAATTAATGTTCCAAATTGCAAACCAAAAAAATCTTAGTCAAAAGCGGAAACAACACAAGTTAGTGAGATAATTTTATAATTTAGGCAATTATTCAAGTATAATAGACTACTCGTTAAAAACCCAAAAAGAAATGTATAGTAGATGAAAGTGTGTTGAGCGTGCATAATTATTTATAAAGGCGATGGTCAGAGAAATTCAATATTTTAGTCTAATGCAAATTTTGGGGAAAATTGCCATTTACAATATGCAATTTTTATTTACTATTTAATCAAATAAATTAGTTTTATACAATTAAGTCAAATATGTATTAAATAAATATTCACAAGTTGATACAAACATAATATATTTTTAATAATTATCTATGAAGTACTAATACAAGTACGAGACACTGGCACAGTACGATACGGGTACAGAAATACGCCATGTGTTGAACTTTTAAGGATACTGGTACGATACATACATACATAATACATTATTGAAATATAGTCGTATTAACTAAATAAACTAAAATTTTATAAATATTTAAATCTCAAATGTGACAGGTTTAAAAAACACATAAAATAAGTAAGTTATTCATACAATAAAAAATATTTTATTTCTTTCTTGTAACCTGTAAACATTTGTACTATCTCTCTCAATTTGTGGTTCCATATTTGGATGAATTAAAATTTTTATTACGTTTTATTTATTAAAGGAGTGTAGGCGGTCAAAATCTTCTTAAAATACTGACACTTTATGTGTACGTATTGATACGTGTTCGCAAAAGTGTCGTATCCGATAAGTATCCAGTGCGGGTACGACATCATCATAGAAGTATCCGTTCATAGTTCATTATATCCCACACTCTTTTTCTGGTATCTAGTTTGCATTATTCTATCAAAACTACTATCATATAAAACAATCTCACCATCTCTCCCTCTCCCACATAACCATGCGTATCCCTCTCTTCCCCTTCCCCCAACTCAAACACAAACTTTCAACCTCGATTTCGGTGATCTATGACATCAATTTAAACTGCGATTTTTACAAATATTTTATTATGTTATCATTTCGACTTTACTTGTACATTATTAGGTTACCCGCAGTTAGTTTGTCCCATTGAATCGTCAATCAAAATTCTTATTTTAAATTTTTTTAGACGAAAAATAATAAAATTTGTCGTTGATTTCTGTCATCTCCGATATCTGTTTAACCTAAAATTTTACAATTGACTTCTCTTATCATTTCGAGTCTATCTGAAAAATTCTCAGGTCAATCGTAGTTCATTTACTCCATTGAATCGCCAATCAAAGTTTTGTTTTATACTTTTTCACACCGAAAATCAGAAACTTTTGTTCCATTCCAGCCATCTACGGTCTCCGCTTAACCTGAAATCTTTACCACTTATTTATGTTATCATTTCAAGTCTACCTTAAATTTTCAAAACAGGAGTATTTTTTCTCCATTGAATCGACAATCAAAATTTTTTATAAAATTTTCGCATAGAAAATCAGAAACTTCTGCCATTGATCCCAACCATATCCAACGCCCGTCTAACCTAAAATATTTACCATCAATTCCTGGTAACAATTTGAGTGTACCTACAAAGTTTTAGGTAGTCTAGTCGCCAGTTAAAGTTTTGATTTTCATAATTTTTTTCACATAAAAAATTAGAAACTTCTGACGTTGATTTAGGCCAACTCGAAGTCAGTTTATTCTAAATTATTTACCATTTAATTTTATTTCGAATCAACTTGTAAAATTTTAGATGAATAATAGCTCTTTACCTTATTGAATCGCCAGTTAAAATTTTGCTTTTCTAACTTTTTTACGTACTAAATCAACAAATACCCGGCGTCAATTTCGACCAGCTCCGACGTCTGTTTAACCTAAACTTGTCCCACTGAGTTCCTATTATTATCTCGGGTCAACTAATACTACCATCACCACCGACTGCCACCATTTTAATGAGCAAACAAAACCCTAGATTAATGACAAGTTCAATGCCTAATGATAAGACTACCACAATCAGTAATTTAAAAATTATCGTAACCAATAATACCAAGATTACTGTATACACTAATAAGATTATTACTAGTTGCGATAAGATTACCACAATCAGTGATCTAAAATTAATACAACCAATAATACTAAGATTACCGCATACAGTAAAGTAAGCTAAAGTTACCACAATCGCTAATAAATACCACAACCAATAATGTTAAGATTACCGCAATAATCTAATTATTGAAACCAATAATACTAAGATTTTTTAGATTTCTACCGGTTGACATAAGATTACCACAATCATTAATCTAAAATACAAAAAATGAGATTATTACCAGTTACCATAAAATTACCACAATTAATAATCGAAAGCACGAAAATATAATTGTTGCAATAATTAGATTACTACAAGTACTAATCATATTATCCCAATAATTAGATTACTACAAGTACTAATCATATTATCCCAATAATTAGATTACCACAACCAGTAATCTAAGAATAACATAAGTAGTAAACACACTATCCTAGTATTAAATTATCACAACTAGTAATACTAAGATTACCTCATACATGTTTTGCATGTAATTGTGGTATTATTCTCATGTTTTTAATTAGGATTTTATATTATTTTTATTAGTTTTAGAATCGATTAGTTAGTTCTCTAGGTTGTTTTTCTTATTTTATTGTTTTTCGTGTTTGTTGTTGATTTTATATTTAATTTGGTTAAATCGATTCAATTAATTTGAGGATTGGTGAAATTCTTGGGTTTTTATGTTCAAAATTCTTATTTTATAGGTCAAGGCATTGAGGATTAAAATCCAAGCCAAGCCGTGCAAAATTCGGTGCCAAGAGCAAGTTCAAAAATGCCAAAACTTTCTGGAATGCTTGTCATGGCTCGCCATGGCAAGCCAAAATTGACGCCAAGGATACCGCCAACACTGGGTTACCCAGTGTCCGAGCCCAGCCGATAGCGACCTCACACGTCTATTGACAGCGCCCAGCGCTTGATCCTCTCGCCAGCCCCGCCAGCGCCTGCGCCAATCCTCTCGCCATCTCCGCACGCGCCGGCCGCCAAACCTCACACCAAGCGTCACCAGCGCTCGACCAATCCCTCGCCAAACCCTGCGCAAGCACTCACCAGGCGCTCGCCACCTCTCGCCAAACCCTGCGCCAACACTCCCAGCCACCCGCGCGCCCGCACAACCCAGCGCCCATGTGCGCCCAGGCTCGGCCATGGTCGAGCCACCTCAAGCCAAATCGAGCCAAAATGTGCCAAAAGGCTAGCCAAGTGGCTACGAAGGTCAACACGGGTCAATTTTGGTCAAGCCCGGGAATTTCAAGCCTTTTTGGCTAATTTGGCCCATTTAAACCAAAATAACCCTATTATAAATAGGACCCAACTCTCATTTTGTAAATTATCTCTCATTTTTCCCAACTCTTGCATGGGTTTGGATAAAAATTCTCTCTCTAGTTCTTAGATTTGAATTTCATGCAATTCCTTGGGTTTGTAAGCCTAAGAAGAATTCAGGTCCTCCTTTGGATTTTTACTTTGTTGCAATTTAATTCAAACTTGTTACTCTTTTTAATTCAAATAAGCTTTCTTTTATTTTCATACTTTGTTCTTCAGTTTTATGCATGTTCTTCAATTTTATGCTTTTTGCCTTAACTTTTTGATTTCTTGTTAGATCTTGTGAATCGTCCATGGAATCTATATGAGTGACACGTCTAGATCATAGATCGAGTCGTGGATCATTTTTATTTTGAGTATTTCATATGCTTTATACAGGTTTTTATTTTCATGCATTGTTTCGTGCTAAATCCTAGATCTACTTCTTGTTACTTGTTATTCTACGTAAAAGTTTTAAACTTTGACGTCTATTTTCATTGCTCTTTCTATTCATGCTTTCGATTTTGTAACTTTGCATTATTCAGGTTTTTATGTTCATGCAAGCATGGTCGTACCTTGAGCTTTCATGCTTGTACTTGGTGAAAAATTTCTTGTTTTTGCTTAATGTTCATTGTTGCTTGTATTTTCATATTTGAGGCACCCGACGAGGCACCCGACCAACATGTAGTTTCATTACTTATCTTAGTTTAGTTAGTTTAATTACTTTATTTTTATTTTCCTTTATTTCTTCAAGCTACAAATACTTTGATCCTTCAATCGAATCGATTTCCTATAATTTCAAGCAAACGAACCTTTATTTTCAAAACCACTAAAAACCACACTTCAATACAGTAATGAGATTATTACCAGTTCCGATAAGATTAGTACAACCAATAATCTTAAATTAATTGTATTATCATTAGCAGTAATCTTATCACCTAATAATTATATTATTAGTACCAACAGTTTTATTACAGTGATTGTAATCATATTATTAATATTAGTAATCTTGTTACTATTGGTATTAATCATATTATCAGTACCGTAGTACCAATCATATTATTAGTAAGCAATCTTATGACACATTTGATTTTACTAATAACATGACTCTACCAATAATCTTATTGGATAATCTTATTACAATAGTTGTAATTATATTATAAGTATCTGTAATCATATTACTGATGATTTTAATCATATTATCAGCATCATTAATATTAGGGAAAAAAAAATTTTGCCCCCCAAACTATTTCGATTTTCATAGTTTACCATACAAACTTTTTTTTTGGGATAAACCACCATCTGAACTATGCTTTTTTTTCAACTTACCCCCTGAAGTCAGGATTTTGGTGATTTTGGATACCAAATCCGTTTTGTTAAGGTTTTTTTTTGTAACTTCACTTCTTATTTCTAATCCTCCCCCCTTTTAATATGATTACCACCACTGTTAATAATATTAAGGGAAAAAAACTCTTTGCCCCTCAAACTATTTCGATTTTCACGATTTATCATACGGACTTTTTTTTTGGGACAAACCACTATCTGAACTATGCGTTTTTTGCATCTTACCCACTAAAATCATAATTTTGGTGGTTTTGGATACCAAATCCAGTTTGTTAAGGGTTTTTTTGGTAACTTAACTCCTTATTTCTAATCCTCCCCCCTATCTCTGCCCTAATCTACCATTTATACAATGATAACGGTACGACGGATCTCCTCTCCATGGCGAAAAAGATCAGCAACGACATTTCGCGACTTAAAGAACCGTCGTGTCGTTGTCATTGTAGAAATGGTAGATTAGGA
>BMAC01000101.1:225146-239387 GCA_014905375.1 Phtheirospermum japonicum | reverse complement strand
TTGCGACTAAAATTTACTCGGTGAACTAAATTTACTTTGTATTTAGTTGACCATTTTTTTTCAAGTCCATAAAATTAATGAACGAATTATATTTTAACCTTTTCCACGTGGTTACCAAACTAAACAACCAATTCCATATATTGAGAAGATATAATCAGAAAATACACAACTTCACATAATGAGTCGGATATAAACTAAATAAGTAATATGAAATAACATATATTCCCTCATTTTTTCATGGACGTCCATAGAGGGGAAGAATAGGATGACGACGGCTAGGTTGGTTAAGTAGGAGGAAAACTTTCTCCACTGGGACCGAGCGATTGACGATCACTTTAATAAATTATCGCTCATTAATAAAATAATTGTACAAGTTATTGCCATTGCAATATAAGAATCATAAATAAGACTCGCGCGGTAATACTTCTAAGTCATGATATAATTTTTTATTCACGTGTTAGGTCCAGTTGACGCTACTGTTAATTGATCTATACTCAAAAGAATAAGATAATTAAATGACTATTTGAACTAAATGAATATTAAATTATTTTGGATACAGAATTTCATATAAAAACAGAGGCAATGTCTGCAAGATTACCCATCACATGCAAATAAAATATTATCACGATCGGATGAAAGGGGCCGAATCTTATTTATGAGATTCTTATATTAATATGAAAGCAAATCTGTTTAATAATTTAGTTAACTCGTTAACATGATTTTTCTTTTTTTTTTTAATATCGACATGGAGGTGGGCAACTGCCGCTTCATTTAGATTGTCAAAAAATGAGAAATCCAAAAATCAAGGATTGCCATATTACTTGCCCAACAATACTTTCAGTTCATTTTCAAATTAGTCGGCGAGATTGGACTTAACAAAATTAAAATTAATGTTCCAAATTGCAAACCAAAAAAATCTTAGTCAAAAGCGGAAACAACACAAGTTAGTGAGATAATTTTATAATTTAGGCAATTATTCAAGTATAATAGACTACTCGTTAAAAACCCAAAAAGAAATGTATAGTAGATGAAAGTGTGTTGAGCGTGCATAAATATTTATAAAGGCGATGTCAGAGAAATTCAATATTTTAGTCTAATGCAAATTTTGGGGAAAATTGCCATTTACAATATGCAATTTTTATTTACTATTTAATCAAATAAATTAGTTTTATACAATTAAGTCAAATATGTATTAAATAAAATTCACAAGTTGATACAAACATAATATATTTTTAATAATTATCTATGAAGTACTAATACAAGTACGAGACACTGGCACAGTACGATACGGGTACAGAAATACGCCATGTGTTGAACTTTTAAGGATACTGGTACGATACATACATACATAATACATTATTGAAATATAGTCGTATTAACTAAATAAACTAAAATTTTATAATATTTAAATCTCAAATGTGACAGGTTTAAAAAACACATAAAATAAGTAAGTTATTCATACAATAAAAATATTTTATTTCTTTCTTGTAACCTGTAAACATTTGTACTATCTCTCTCATTTGTGGTTCCATATTTGGATGAATTAAAATTTTTATTACGTTTTATTTATTAAAGGAGTGTAGGCGGTCAAAATCTTCTTAAATACTGACACTTTATGTGTACGTATTGATACGTGTTCGCAAAGTGTCGTATCCGATAAGTATCCAGTGCGGGTACGACATCATCATAGAAGTATCCGTTCATAGTTCATTATATCCCACACTCTTTTTCTGGTATCTAGTTTGCATTATTCTATCAAAACTACTATCATATAAAACAATCTCACCATCTCTCCCCTCTCCCACATAACCATGCGTATCCCTCTCTTCCCCTTCCCCCAACTCAAACACAAACTTTCAACCTCGATTTCGGTGATCTATGACATCAATTTAAACTGGCGATTTTTACAAATATTTTATTATGTTATCATTTCGACTTTACTTGTACATTATTAGGTTACCCGCAGTTAGTTTGTCCCATTGAATCGTCAATCAAAATTCTTATTTTAAATTTTTTTAGACGAAAAATAATAAAATTTGTCGTTGATTTCTGTCATCTCCGATATCTGTTTAACCTAAAATTTACAATTGACTTCTCTTATCATTTCGAGTCTATCTGAAAAATTCTCAGGTCAATCGTAGTTCATTTACTCCATTGAATCGCCAATCAAAGTTTTGTTTTATACTTTTTTCACACCGAAAATCAGAAACTTTTGTTCCATTCCAGCCATCTACGGTCTCCGCTTAACCTGAAATCTTTACCACTTATTTATGTTATCATTTCAAGTCTACCTTAAAATTTTCAAAACAGGAGTATTTTTTCTCCATTGAATCGACAATCAAAATTTTTTATAAAATTTTCGCATAGAAAATCAGAAACTTCTGCCATTGATCCCAACCATATCCAACGCCCGTCTAACCTAAAATATTTACCATCAATTCCTGGTAACAATTTTGAGTGTACCTACAAAGTTTTAGGTAGTCTAGTCGCCAGTTAAAGTTTTGATTTTCATAATTTTTTTCACATAAAAAATTAGAAACTTCTGACGTTGATTTAGGCCAACTCGAAGTCAGTTTATTCTAAATTATTTACCATTTTAATTTTATTTCGAATCAACTTGTAAAATTTTAGATGAAATAATAGCTCTTTACCTTATTGAATCGCCAGTTAAAAATTTTGCTTTTTCTAACTTTTTTACGTACTAAAATCAACAAATAACCCGGCGTCAATTTCGACCAGCTCCGACGTCTGTTTAACCTAAACTTGTCCCACTGAGTCCCTATTATTATCTCGGGTCAACTAATACTACCATCACCACCGACTGCCCACCATTTTAATGAGCAAACAAAACCCTAGATTAATGACAAGTTCAATGCCTAATGATAAGACTACCACAATCAGTAATTTAAAAATTATCGTAACCAATAATACCAAGATTACTGTATACACTAATAAGATTATTACTAGTTGCGATAAGATTACCACAATCAGTGATCTAAAATTAATACAACCAATAATACTAAGATTACCGCATACAGTAAAGTAAGCTAAAGTTACCACAATCGCTAATAAATACCACAACCAATAATGTTAAGATTACCGCAATAATCTAATTAATTGAAACCAATAATACTAAGATTTTTTAGATTTCTTACCGGTTTGACATAAGATTACCACAATCATTAATCTAAAATACAAAAAATGAGATTATTACCAGTTACATAAAATTACCACAATTAATAATCGAAAGCACGAAAATATAATTGTTGCAATAATTAGATTACTACAAGTACTAATCATATTATCCCAATAATTAGATTACTACAAGTACTAATCATATTATCCCAATAATTAGATTACCACAACCAGTAATCTAAGAATAACATAAGTAGTAAACACACTATCCTAGTATTAAATTATCACAACTAGTAATACTAAGATTACCTCATACATGTTTTGCATGTAATTGTGGTATTATTCTCATGTTTTTAATTAGGATTTTATATTATTTTTATTAGTTTTAGAATCGATTAGTTAGTTCTCTAGGTTGTTTTTCTTATTTTATTGTTTTTCGTGTTTGTTGTTGATTTTATATTTAATTTGGTTAAATCGATTCAATTAATTTGAGGATTGGTGAAATTCTTGGGTTTTTATGTTCAAAATTCTTATTTTATAGGTCAAGGCATTGAGGATTAAAATCCAAGCCAAGCCGTGCAAAATTCGGTGCCAAGAGCAAGTTCAAAAATGCCAAAACTTTCTGGAATGCTTGTCATGGCTCGCCATGGCAAGCCAAAATTGACGCCAAGGATACCGCCAACACTGGGTTACCCAGTGTCCGAGCCCAGCCGATAGCGACCTCACACGTCTATTGACAGCGCCCAGCGCTTGATCCTCTCGCCAGCCCCGCCAGCGCCTGCGCCAATCCTCTCGCCATCTCCGCACGCGCCGGCCGCCAAACCTCACACCAAGCGTCACAGCGCTCGACCAATCCCTCGCCAAACCTGCGCAAGCACTCGCCAACCTTCGTCAAGCGCTCGCCAAACCCCGCGCCAAAACAACCGCCACAGGCCAAGTCAAGCTGCGCCCAGATACCCGCGCGCCCGCACAGCCCAGCACTTAGTGCCCAGCGCCCATGTGCACCCAGGCTCGGCCATAGCCGAGCCACCTCCATCCATGGTTGAGCCACCTCGAGCCAAATTGAGCTAAAATGTGCTAAAAGGCTAGCCAAGTTGCTAGGAAGTTTAACACGGGTCAATTTTGGTCAAATCCATGAATTTGAAGCCTTTTTGGATAATTTGGCCTATTTAAACCCAATTAAACCTAGTATAAATAGGACCCAACTCTCATTTTGTAAATTATCTCTAATTTTTCCCAACTCTTGCATGGGTTTTGATAAAAAAAATCTCTCTCTAGTTCTTAGATTTGAATTTCAAGCTATTCCTTGGGTTTGTAAGCCTAAGAAGAATTCAAGTACTCCCTTGGATTTTTACTTTGGTGCAATTTAATTCAAGCTTGTTACTCTTTTTAATTCAAATAAGCTATCTTTTATTTTCATGCTTTGTTCTTCAATTTCATGCATGTTCTTCAATTTTATGCTTTTTTGCCTTAACTCTTTGATTTCTTGTTAGATCTTGTGAACACGTCCATGGAATCTACATGAGTGACACGTCTAGATCATAGATCTAGTCATGGATCGTTTTTATTTTGAGTACTTCATATGCTTTATTTAGGATTTTACTTTCATGCATTGTTTCATGCTAAATCCTAGATCTACTTCTTGATACTTGTTATTTTACGTAAAGTTTTAAACTTTGACGTCAATTTTCATTGCTCTTTCTATTCATGCTTTTGATTTTTGTCAATTTTAATTATTCACATTTTTATGTTCATGCTAGTATGGTAGTACCTTGAGCTTTCAAGCTTGTAATTGGTGAAACATTGCTTGTTTTTGCTTAATTTTCAATGTTGCTTGTATTTTCATATTCGAGGCATACGACGTGGCATCTGACCAACATGAAATTTCATTTTTTAGCTTAGTTTAGTTAGTTTAATTGCTTTATTTTTTTTCCCTTTATTTCTTCAAGCAACAAACACTTTGATCCTTCAATCGAATCAATTTCCAATAATTTCAAGCCAAATGAACCTTTATTTTCAAAACCACTAAAAACTGCACTTCAAAATGGCGTCGTTGTGACTCGGCTTGGTTAAGGTTTCGATTTGATTGTTGTCTCTTTGTGTTTTTATCTTTCCTTTTAATTTGACTATTTCTTTGAGTGTATGCAAGGTCCTCGAGTACTCGGACACGATTTAGCACCTTATATTTCTAACCCCGAGCGATTGCGGCGTTTAAGACATCCCTTGCTTCTTAATTACATTATGGCAAATAATCTTCCAAATACCGGCCCGTTTCCCAATACTAACGAGAAATCTTCTAGGGTTGATCCTCAAAGTTTTAGTACTCCCGAGCTCGTGGTTAATATCGCGCCCTCCCCACCAAACGATAAACTTGGGACCAATTCCCACGACTCCTCCCGACCACGCTCTAGAAAATCAAGGGAGTGGTATGGGCCTACACCAAGGTACCGCTCCCTTTCCTCACTTTTCTAATTCTTTCGGTCATGGAGGTAACATTCCCAACATGGGAGGGCATGGTGCAAACCATGTTGGGAATGGTATGAGTTTGAGTGTATTCGGAAACGTGAGAGGGCAAGGTCAAACCACGTTACCCCCAGTTCTCACGGCATTGGTCAACCAGGCATGGGAGGGCATGGTGAAAACCATGTCGGGTTTAATGGATCCTTTGGTGGTTATGGAGCTCTGAATTCCTATCCGAACGTGCAAGTCCCGAACCCCGATCCATATGGCTACGGTGCTCCTCAACATTTTCCGAATATGCAATGTCCGAATCCTGGCCCGTATGGAGTTCTCCCCGTTTATAATTTCAATCATGCTCCAAATGTGAATCTGAATGGTAATGGTGGTGTCCCGGGTTATGGAGGTGCAAATAATATTGTTCATGAGAACCCGCCCGATGAGTATGCTTTGTTTGGGGGTTTGAATCCGAACGCTCCACATACCCCGCCCGTTCTCGCTAAGAAAGAAGTGAGCCAAGCCTTCGTGGGGGCTACTATTTCATCATGTATATCTCTTCCCCCCGAGGTAATGGCTATTGATATTCGTTCGCTTGATTTTGCTCGACTTCCGATCTTCCACAGGTTTGCTAAAGGGGATTCTCTCCAATTCATTCGGTAATTTTTATGGCATGTCTCTAGTTTCCACCGCCCGTATATGATGAGCTTAGAGCATCTTCAATTCCGTTGTTTCTCGTATGCTCTTCAAGATTAAGTTTTGACGTAGTTTATGAGTATCCTTCCAATTCCATTCATACATGGGATGACCTCTCGGCAACATTCTTGGATCATTACTATTCCATGGAGAAGAAGGGTTATGATGTGTCATTCAAGCAAATGAAGAAAGAGTCATTTTATTCCGCTTGGTATCATTTCAAAGATCTTCTTGATAGTTATCCGCATCATCGCTTTCCGAAGGAGCTTTTAATTCAAACTTTCTACGAAGCATTGGACCAACAATTCTAATACATGGTGGACACGACGGCGGGGGGTAATATGATGATTCATCCTCCCAGGGTGCTTCTCAGGGTTTTCACCACGCTATCCGAAGATTCTAAACAAAAGTCTTCTAGAGCATTATATTCAATTGCTAATGAAGTGAGTGAAACTTCTTCTCCCAAGGAGTTAGAGCTTGAAAAGGACAGGAGGATCACGGCTTTGGAGGCTCAAGTTGCTAATATGTCAAGCCAAAGTCCGGACCTTCCGTGCATGTCATGTGAAATAATTGGTCATGATACCATTTATTATTCGTCGAGTCCCTCTTATTACATGTCGGTGCCTCAATCAGAGGATGTTTTTGGGGTCCAAGGGTATCAAGTAGAGCCCGGTGTTGCTAAGCCGACTTTTGCTCGGCCGCCGAATCACAATCATCCATATCATCTGAACAACCGCATGCATCCGGGTTTTGTCCATACGAATCCTTATATGGGTCCTTCCCGTCCACCGCCCCGATGAATGCTCCAACGCCGGCCTCCGATCCGACTCTAACGTTGATCATGCAACAATTGTAATCACTCTCTGTCACGGTGACTTCGTTTGATGCTCAATTCAATGTTATGGACACAAAAATTGGGCAATTGGCTACCGATGTAAATATGCTTAAGCAAGCCAATGATAAGGGGAAATTACCGAGCCAACCATGACAAGCCCATGCGGTCACGATCCTTCGAACTGGTAGGGTGGTTGACAATAAAGTTGCCCTGTCGTCCGAGGAGGAGAAGATTTCCATGCCAAATGTTCTTATTCCTCCCGAATCTACCCCCATGAATCCCGTTTCGACAAAGGAACTTCCCAACGGCCTTCATAAGACTCCAAATGCCTACAAGCCACCAACATCTAAGGCCCCTACGCCCTTTCCATCCCGGCTACAAAGTTCTAAGAAAGTTGGACAATTACAAAGGCTCTATGATCTTTTGTCCAATATAAACATCACGCTTCCCTTGTTAGACGCCATTTGGGATATGCTCGCTTATTCCAAATTCTTTAAGGAAATTTCCTCCAAACCGCTTGTGACGCTATGAACGAGAGAGTTTTTCTATCCAAGGAGGCAAGTGTGGTTTGTGACCTTTCTCTCTTGGCTCTTAGGAAGGTGGATCCCGGCTTGTTATGCATTAATATCAAACTTGGGAATGGTAAAGTCACTACGGGTATGCTTGATTCCGGGGCGGGTATAAATTTGATGCCGTCTTTAATATACGAACAATTGGAACTCCCTCCTTTACAAGAAACACGCATTTGTTTGCAATTGGCCGATCGGTCAATTAGACACCCAAAAGGGGTGATCAAGGATGTTCTTGTCAAAGTTGGGAAGATTGTGGTGCCGGTTGATTTTGTAGTATTGAATATGGGCATGGTGACAAATGATGGCGCCGAACACCCGATTTTGCTAGGCTGCCCATTCATGGCTACAACTCAATGTTTGATAAACGTTGGGAAGAAAGAACTTACGTTGTCCATAGCGGGTGAAACGGTAACGTTTTCAATGGTTTAATTGTCCGCGATTCCATCAAGTGCCTTCTATGCGGATTGCTTACATATTGATGTGATTCAAGATTTGGATGACCAAGTTTGTATGGAAAAAGGGAGGAATGCGGAGGAGTTTGGCCCGAGAGTTTGTGTTGAAGGTCGTTGTAAGGAAAATGAGACCCTCGTTCATAGTGATGATTCTATTGTGCTTCAATGTACTAAAGGATTGTGTAAGAAGGGTTGTGTATGTGTCGTTGAGGGCAACGCCGACATTTTAGAGGGGGAGGGGGAGATTGTGGATGAAGGGTTAGAATTGAAACCCATTGAAAAACTTGACTTTTATCTTAAGGAGATCATTGAATTGCTCGAATTGACTCCCAACAAGGTCGAGAGGAGGCACAAGCCCGAGCTCAAGCCTCTCTCGTCTTACCCCACGAATGACTATTTGGATGAAGTGAAGAGAAAACCGGTTGAGTTTGAACATGAAGCTTTCCGAGCAATAGAAGTAGTTAATACGGATTTAATAGAGGTCGGTCTTGAGAGAATGTTGCGAGTGGACGAGTTAGATGGGTTTCGAAAGGGTCAATTTGAAGATTCTCATTTACACAAGGGAAGGACGCAACAAATCCATGACGAAGAAGAAGGGTTGGTTGAGGATGATGCCGAACCCTCTCGAGAACTCCAAAGGCGTTCGAGTCAAAATCTTGAGGGGATAACGAAGGTTGAGAGATTGAAAATGTTGGATAAGTTGGACTACCATCTTTCCTATTGTTGCTTAGCGAACTTGTCGGGTTACTATCGATTCCCAACTCCACCCGAAGATCGAGTTAAAGTGACTGTTGGAACGGTTGCCCTTTAATCAAGTGCCTTTGGAGCTAGGCAAGGCCTCGGGAGCGTTTGAAAAATCAGATCCACCCGACAAGGAGGTTTGTGCTTTGGTGGATCCTCCCGTCTTAACCTCCACAAAATCAAGAAGAGAGTTCATTAAGCTAGTGACGTAAAACAAACGCTTCTTGGGAGGCAACCCAAGTTCTTCTCGTTTATTTCTTTTATTTTCGTTCTTCATTTCTTTCTTTCTTCTTAAAATGATAATCCAAAAATATTTGAAAAATTTACAAACTAAAAAATATTTTCGATTTGTCTTTTGGTTCTTTTTAGACTTTAGTATTGTGTTGTTTTGTTTTATGTACATAATTTCTTGAGTTTCTTTAACTTGGTGAGTTCCTCTTTTATAGATGTTGTTATTCGACTTCACCCCGTTCCTGATTTGTTAAGCTAATAGCGTTCATGGAGCCGGTAGTTACTGAACATGCTTGTTTTTTGCTTGGATTTCTTGGATTCCTAGGTGGATCCCACCGAGCTCAACCTAAACTCGCTCGATTACGAAAGCTTCTATATCACCCTCCTTTTACTTGATTTTCATTAAAATGCAATGAGGGCATTGCATGGTTTAAGTGTGGGGTGGGTAATTGGTTAGGGTCCGGTTTCCACAGAGCATGATTTGTCTTTCTGAACTCGAGCCTTGGCGAAACAACGCATTCTTGGTGAAGTGACGCTTACTAATTGTGCTTTTATATGGTTGAGTCATTTTTGTGTCTTTTGTGTCTCTATTACATTGTTGAACAATCACCACTTGCTTGGAGGTTTGAATAGTTTACTTTTTGGGTTTTTACATGTATATATCCTCTTGTGTGAGGAGTTGAATCTTTGTGCTTTGTCCAAAACCCGCCTATATATATATATAATCAACATTTACTCGTGAAAAGATTGCAACGCTCTAAAAGCTCTTTTGATTTTGTTTTCCACAACCCGGTGCAAACTAGTGAGTAGCCTTGTGTGAATTATCGGCTTTGCTTGCATTTTTATGGAAATTGCATTGAGTAGGCTTGACTTTGCTCGTACATGATTGAATTTGGAAATGACCTTGAGGCACATATATCACCCTTATTTCGGCCATATCCAAATATATAAGCTACTTAAAAATCCCAAATGATCCCCCTTGAGCCTAAGTCCCATTTCTTGTTAGCCGAGCTCGATTTTAGCTCTTATATCTTCATAAATTGTGAGGTAAGAGTGTATGATTAGTTGATGAAAAATGTGAGAGAAATCGATTGTGGGTTTCGGGTTTTGAGTTGCTTATACAAAAAAAAAAAAAAAAGAAAAACAATAAGGAGGAGATGACGAATACTCCAACACAAATCACGAAAAGTGATAAAGCGTGCGTTTGAGCAAAAGTCCTAATTTAAAAAGGCTAAGTTTAGCAAAAAGAAGCGAATTCAATAAGTTTCTAAGTGTTGTGAAATAAAAGTCGAAAAATTGTGTGAGTGTACAAAGGGTTTTGAACGAAAGTTTGATGATTTGGGGAAGGATGAAGCAATCATTAGCTTTGGGTTCTAGAAATTAGGGTCTTGTGTGTTATTGATCACGTTTGATCGTGTGTTAGCCGCTATATCTAAATATTCCATACCTTACCAAAGAGACAACATTACAACCCAAAATAAAGACCTCTTTTGATTCTTGTTTGGTCATGTACAATGGGCGATTTTTGAATTTTTAATTTGTGAAATCTTGACGAGGTGCATGCATTGTCCGATTCGAGCGTATACACGTCCCATATAACAAACACATGAGCGAATTGAGCGAACACCCTCAAAATTCTATTAGTGAGGAAGTCATCGTATTAATAAGGATAAGCACAAGGATTTTTCTTTTTTTACATAATGTTCTTTACATGTACATTCTCGATTCTTTTCGTTGTTSGAGGACGAACAAACCGATAAGTGTGGGGTGGTTGTTTTGCATGTAATTGTGGTGTTTTTCTTGTATTTTTAATTAGGATTTTATATTATTTTTATTAGTTTTTGAGTCAATTAGTTAGTTTTCTAGGTTGTTTTTCTTGTTTTATTATTTTTTGTGTTTCTTGTTGGTTTTATATTTAATTTGGTTAAATGGGTTCAATTGATATGAGGATTGGTGAAACTCTTGGTTTTTATGTTCAAAATTCCTATTTTATAGGCCAAGGCATTGAGGACCAAAATTCAAGTCAAGTCGTGCCAAACTGTGCCAAATTCGGTGTCAAGAGCAAGTTCAAAAATGACATAACTTTTTGGAATGCCCATGATTTGTACTTTTTTGTACACTTTTTTGTTACCTTTTTGTGTCACTTTTGCGTGTGTTTTGCTTGCATTTACGGGTTTTAGGAGTTGTTTTGTGCTATTTTGTTAGTTTTAGGTTTTTATAACTTTTGTGCGGTTTTTAGTAGTTTTTCGTAATTTTTTACCCTTTTTCGTATTTTTGGCCGTAGGATGACCAAGCGGGTCCCGAGAACGTTTGGAGGCATCCCACTCGACTCGGATTGGAACGGACAAGCAAGGAAACACAGTGCGAACAAGGAGCGATAATCGACGGACGTTTAGAGCGGAAATGAGAAATCGAGTCGGATGCAGCCGTTAGTCGATCGACTGGATCTCAGTCAAGTCGATCGACTGCTCGGCAATAGATTCGGAAATTTTGGGTGAAGCAGTCGATCGACTGACCCTTAGTCGATCGACTGCCAGTCGATCGAGTGCCAGTCGATCGACTGCTTCTCAGTTGATCGACTGAGACGCAGTCGAGCTCGTGATTTTTTGTCCATTTTGACAATTTTTCCCTGCGTGTTTATATAAATAGACCCATCTTTCTCCAACCTTATCCAACCCTTCCTTGGTGGAATTTGGGGCTTTCTCCATTTCCTCTAAGCCTTTACTCTTGCCTTGCCATGTAAACCCTAGTTTAAATTCTTAGTTTAATGTAGTTTTAGCTAGCTTAGTAGTTAGTCTAGTTTAGCTTAGTTAGTAATTTCTAATTAGTAGTTAGTTAGTTGTTTTTAAAGCAAGTGTTGGAGTGAGTGACACCTCCTTCATTTGTGGTGCTTGTAGATTGAAGACTTGAAGCTTTTGTTGGAATGCAATTTGGTAGTATTCTTTCCCTTACATATTATGCTTATTTCTTATTAATTGTTCTTGTTGTTGTGTTGGATATTAGATTTAGTTTGTGTTGTTGTTCATTGCTTTTTAATTTCTCTTGGTAATTTCCTAGCTTGTAGCTCTTGTTTTTCTTGCAAACTCCATTAATGCTCTTTTCAAGCTTTTTACCTCTTTTAGATAGACAAGCTTTTGGACTTTGAAAGATGCATGAGTTTTTCCTCTTTGGTAATTTGTCTTGTTTAATTTAAAAGCCTTTGACTTTTCTCAATTTCAAATGATTTGATTTTCCCTCCATGAATTCTCTTTTAATTGTAAGCTTTATTTGATACAATTAGTTTAGTAATTACGGGTTTAGGGTTTAGGTTTGTTTAGAACCATTAATCGGAGCTTGTCGAGAATTGGGATTGACGACCCTTACACTTGGTTGACAATTTGGGATTGACAACCCTGAATCGTGGATTAAGTGCTCGGCAAAAACCGATTAATCGTGGAGACGAACCGAATACCCTAAACCCTCATTTTCATTATTTTCATTAAAGATTTCTTTTAAATTCAAAACTCAAATCAAACAAATGACTTAATGCTTTCCTAGTGTAGATTAGGTTACTTTAAATTAAAAAGAGATTAATTAAGCACACCGACCGCCGATTATATCTATCCTCGAGAGACACGACTCGGGAAAACTTACCGCTCTACAATCGACTCCGTACTATTGCGGAGACGATTTCTTAGAGTGCTAAGAAATCTTCGATCAAATTTTGGCGCCGTTGCCGGGTATAGATTAAGGCAAATGGTGTTTTTAATTATTTCTCTTGCTATCTTAGTTAGTAGTTAGTTTAAAATGTTGTTTTACTTTCGATGCTCGTAATCCTTTGTTGAGTGTTGTGTTTGCAGGGAATTCATTCGGGAAGCTCGATGCCGTCCATCCACACTCACGGTGATCAAAGGATGCCTCCGCCACTCGATTGATCCAGCCGAGGATGGAAAACTATCGATCTAGTTTGTCATACGACGACCCTTATATCCAAACTCCCAATTATCCAAACCCTTACATCCAAACTCTCAAGTATCCAAATCCGTACACCACTCCCCCAAGCTATCGGATCCCCTCGACTTTCGTTGACCCGTACGCTTCGATCGGTGAAGAATGGGCCCCCTCTTTCGATTATCCCGGCCCAAGCCCTTCTTATTCTCCACCGATTTCGTATCCCCACAACCCGAGCATGGATCCTTATGCACCGACTCGTGGTCTTTATGATCCGGATTTTGACGATCCATATGCTCAACTCGCCCCGCCTTCTTCTTACCCGAGCTTTGACTCGTATGCTCCCCAAATTGATGATTCATATTCTTGGAGCTACGACTTTAACAACCTACGCACCTCGAGTTCGTGTACTACGAACGACGACACGTACAACTCACTTTCTCAAGATTCGTCTATGCCCCAACTCCCGGACTTTGAGCCCCTCTCATCCGAGCTCGTGGAGGTGATTTGACAATTGGATGAATGCCTTGCTCGCATGGAGACTCAAGTAGAGAAAATTACCAACGAAGTGGACGAGCTTAAGAGACCGTGTCTTGACGAGATGCCCATCTTTGATGTGGTGGTTCCCACAGTCGTTGACGGCAATTCGAGTTTTGACGGTCTTTTGAAAGAGGTGTGCACGGAGGTGGAGATAGAGGGTGAGGAGATTGGGTCGGAGATTAGCGTTACCCCTCTCGTGTTTTGTGAAGATGTTGAAGTGTAAAGTGAGGGGGAGTCTCCTTTGGGGATTCCAACGGCACTTGGAATGTTGAACTCACTCGCTCTTGGTGATAATTATGAAGTTGTGCCATTTTTGGAGGATGTGGAGTTGATCGAGCCTCTTTTACCACCACCCGACGCCATTTGTTTACTTGAACAAGAGGTGGTGGAAGAGGTACTGGGGGAGAGAATGGAGGTTACGGTCGGGGAGACGAAGGAGTACGTCGACCCATTTTGGGATGATCACGTTTGGGTGGTCGAATACTCCCTCTTTTGACCCCCAAAGCAAGCCCGCTCTTTTGTTGCTTTCACCTACCGGCTTGCTCGACTTGCCCGCCTTGGTGATCTTTGTCACCTGGTGTGTCTACTCGAAAACACCAAGGCGTGACACGATCGCCACCTCTTCTTGGATCCCGGATGGCGTCATTTGTATAAA
>BMAC01000101.1:176862-220719 GCA_014905375.1 Phtheirospermum japonicum | reverse complement strand
CCACCTCTCGCCAAACCTTGCGCCAACACTCCCAGCCCACCCGCGCGCCCGCACAACCCAGCGCCCATGTGCGCCCAGGCTCGGCCATGGTCGAGCCACCTCAAGCCAAATCGAGCCAAAATGTGCCAAAAGGCTAGCCAAGTGGCTACGAAGGTCAACACGGGTCAATTTTGGTCAAGCCCGGGAATTTCAAGCCTTTTGGCTAATTTGGCCATTTAAACCAAAAATAACCCTATTATAAATAGGACCCAACTCTCATTTTGTAAATTATCTCTCATTTTTCCCAACTCTTGCATGGGTTTGGATAAAAATTCTCTGCCGAGCGCCTGGTGAGTGCTTGCGCAGGGTTTGACGAGCGCTGGCGACACATGGCGTGAGGTTTGGCTGCAGGCGCGTGGGGGGCTGGCGAGAGGATTGGCGCAAGCGCTGGAAGGGCTGGCGAAAGGATTTGCAGGCGGTAGGCGCTGTCGGCAGCCGTGTGCGGTCGCTATCGGCTGGGCTCGGACATTAGGTAAACGAGTCTCGATAACGTACCCAGTGTCAATTGTATCCTTTGCGTCAATTTTGACTTGCCATGGCGAGCCATGCGGGCTGATCGAAGATTTCTTAGCACTCTAAGAAATCGTCTCCGTAATAGTACTAAGTCGATTGTAGAGAGGTAAGTTTTCGCGAGTCGTGTCTCTCGAGGATAGATATAATCGGCGGTCGGTGTGCTTAATTAATCTCTTGTTAATTTAAAGTAACCTAATCTACACTAGGAAATCATTAAGTCATTGGTTTGATTTGAGTTTTGAATTTAAAAGAAATCTTTAATGAAAATAATGAAAATGAGGGTTTAGGTTACGCGAAATGTCGTTGCTGATCTTTTTCGCCATGGAGAGGAGATCCGTCGTACCGTTATCATTGTATAAATGGTAGATTAGGGCAGAGATAGGGGGGAGGATTAGAAATAAGGAGTTAAGTTACCAAAAAAACCCTTAACAAACTGGATTTGGTATCCAAAACCACCAAAATTATGATTTTAGTGGGTAAGATGCAAAAAACGCATAGTTCAGATAGTGGTTTGTCCCAAAAAAAAGTCCGTATGATAAATCGTGAAAATCGAAATAGTTTGAGGGGCAAAGAGTTTTTTTCCCTTAATATTATTAACAGTGGTGGTAATCATATTAAAATTTTAGTATCATTAATCTTATTACCAGTAGTAGTAATCATATTATCATTAGTAATAAGTTTATTGCTTGCGATGATAATCATATTATGAGTATAAGTAATCTTATTACAAGTTTAGGTAATCATATTATCATTAATCTTTTGACAAGTAGTACCAATCCAGTGATCCTAATACCAGAGGAGATAATCATATTATCATTAATTAAGCTTATTATCCAAGAAAAAAATTGTTTTACTACAAAAATATATGACTCTAACCAAAGTATCATAAAAATTTTAAAAATCCTTCGATTACTAACTTTATAAAGACTAGAGTTATCTAATAGAAGATTTCTTTTACGGAATATTCATATAAGGTTTTAAGATATATGAGTTGGTAAATGGTATAGTCTGTAAAACAATAATGTAAAACCTTAAAGTTGGTACATATACATTATAATAATAATAATAATAATAATATATTATTATTATTATTATTATACAAATAAGGTAAATTTTATCTTATGAGGAAAACAATATCGGACTATGTGACACCACATAAGGCAATGTGATTTTAGGTAAAGTTTTCATTGACTTCGTCTAAGACAATGTTGGTTCGTAATGTTGTCAGTAATGAAAAGCAACATTGGATCAAGTCACTAAAATCATAATGTGTTTTTGCATAAACTTTTAGGTCATGGATTTTAGGCATCCCATAGGACATTCATACTTTGTGAAGATGCCATCTTACTGTGCGTTGTGTTGCTCGTGTTCTTTGTCTATCTTGACAACTCTTAATTCTTATTTTGAATCTTGCTAACCGCGTGTTTCAGTAGAGTTGTAATCGTACGGTTGGACAGGTAATAAAGATATTGATTTGGTGAGTGAAAAATTGCTTTGCAAAGGCTTCGTTCAACTAAGGTGATGGTTTATAAAATTTAACTCTATCTCGGTTTTAATTTGTAGTTGAGATTTGTGATTTTTATTCTCCAATTAAGAGATAGTTGGTTAATTAAGCATAAAAATCGTGTGTCTTATTTTGAAAAAGAAAATTTTGGATTTTAAATTGGTAGTGGGGGGTTATTTATTCGGTTTATTCTTTATTTACCCGTTTCCTTCTCTACTTCGGTCATCTTTACCCAAATTGACAAGTTAAGGTTTTTTACTTTTCCTTTCTCTTAATTCTACTGCCTACGGCACTCGATCTTGTGTTTGTGGTTGTTTCCAATTCTTTTGCAGAATGTCGAATTCGCCATCACCCAGCAGAGCTCTAGAATCATACTATGCGTCTAGCTAATAAGAAAATTCCACCCAAAGAGAGAAAAGAAGAAGTCCAAATCTATCATGTCAGCCCATGTTGGTTCTGGTGTTGTGTCATCGAAACCAACATCCCCTGCAGACAATCCTGCCTCTTCTCCAAGTTTCGATTCTGATAATGTTCCATCTGCCAGTGCACCGATGTCAACTTTGCCTCCGACCACTCTGCTAGCTCTGATGAGGCTCCGTCTCAAGCCGTCAAGATTGAAGACATGGAACCAATTTCCACGAGGTTCTTGATGAGTGAAGGTGAAGAGCTGTTCTTGGGATTTCAAAATCGAGGCATGATTGTTGAGCGCCAAATCCACGTTGATATTTTCGTGAAGAAGAATCTGATTGCCTTCTTTAGGCACCCAGGCATCTTTTCGAGCTGGTGTCATGTTTGATGTTGATTCTGGTATTCCCAACATCAGTACCAACATGGTTCATTTTTCTACTCCGTTTGTCCGAGCCCAAATTACTTTTTTTGATAACCAGGTTGCACATCACTAGGCGCTTCGGACTCTTTTGTTAAGGTCCTTTTGCTTTCCGAACAAAAAGGGGGAGAAGAATGTAGAAGACGCTGCTGTGAAACAATGGTTACTTAATTTGGGGGGAGTTTCTAATTTAGGGGGAGTTTCTAATTCAGGCGGAGTTTTTAGTCTTTTGATCATTTTCATGCGTTTTGGGTATTTAGTCCATAAAGGCAAAAGAGGGAGATTGTTGAGGATTTTATTCTTGGGAATAATTCCTTATTTAGTTGTTTGCCTTTCTTGGGCCCAAAATATATTAGGGAACTAGAATTAGAACTCTAGATTTGTTTCATATATATTAGGGAATTAGAATTAGGACTCTAGATTTGTTTTCTAAATTGTGTTTAAGATTTTATTTAGTTTCCTAGATTATGTTTAGGACTTGTTTAACTTGTCTACCAAGTTTAGGACTCTAGGACTCTTGTCTATTTAAAACAAGACAAAACCAAGAGAGGAGGACACCTTCGATACACTTACATATATGACTTTTCGAGAAGGACTTTACGCACGGCATTTTGAGCAGAGACGCACGACGCAAAGGACGAGACGCACGAGCAAGAAGAAGAATACGAAAACTACTTGGAGCCATTATTCGATATTGACAAGTTATTTGAAGTTGCGTGACCAACGGAGAAGAGCTTGATCAACCTAGGCGACAAGTATTTAGTATCATGTGTTTTGATACTTTAGTTTTCATATATTACTTAATATTTTTGTATTGATCGAAATAACAAGAAAGTAATATAGTTTTCGGGTTTGTACACCCAAGTTCACAAGTACTTTTACTTGTAAACTGAATTTTTTTATCGTGTTCTTAAATTTAATTTTCGCTATATATTTTTAACTTTACTCTGGTCGGTGTTGGTAGTCAGTGTTGTTTAACATTGATAACAACATCGTAAATATGAAACTTATTTTCAAAATCATAGACCTTCAAATTCTACACATTTTATTTTTTTTTATTTTTACTACTTTGTAGAATGGGTCATATAAGACCTCTTGAAGACTACACTTTCTAAAAGAACCCGTTATAGATGGTATTTTTGTAAACTCATTATGGAAAAAAATTACGTTTTAAAAGGTAATTTTGTACACCCATTCTCGAAACTATACTTTTTGTAAACCCAATTTTGATACTATACTTTGAAGAAGGAACCATTTGTATAGCTGTTAGAAAATAAGCTTTCTAAAACGAATTTCTTATACACCTTTGAGAAAGCACAATATCTAGAACGAACTTTTTAAAACTATTGTAAATTATAGTATTTTAAAACGAGTTTAATATGTAATAAATTCCAAATACATCTTTTTAAAATGGGTAAATAACTTTTTAGAATTGTTCGATAACCATTCTAAAAACATTATTTCTGCACTAGAGTTGCTTTATTTATCTTCTTTGGCAAATTCACTTAGAGGGAATTATGCAGAAAAAACAATTAATTGTTATATGAGTTGTCAAAATCTTGATGCATAGTCATGTGCAATATTATATATGAAAATAATTTAAGTGTATCGATTGGCTCAATTTAATTAGTGCGAAGCAAAACTTTGCACTCAAGAGCTTAAAATATTACCACGTTTGATGGCCCTCTCCGAATATAACAGGGCTATGCATTTTGGTGACAAAACATGTGGTAGTAATGAGCTAGAAATATTTAAAAACTTGCCATCAAATGTTCACCAAATATTTATAATTCCCGTCCTTTTTGCCAACCGTCAACCATTTATCAATATTTCGTGTTCAGCCAAAATAATGAATCACAAGTTGAATATATTCAGACCGTCTCACTTTTAAAATATATTTTCTATAGAGACGATTTAAGATACATAAATTAGTGTTAAATGAAAATATAAATCACAGCAACTTGATGGATTCAGGTTACACGATCGCAGACCTAATTAATTAGATGATAATTGCAGGTCACGTGAGTATCGACCTGATAGGTTCAGGTCTAAAAGGAAAACATCACAAAGCTCGAGGAACACTAGTATAGGCTCCTATATAAGACAAACTACAGTTGTATAGAGGAAATGGACCACTCCAGACTATTCCAACGCTCTGCATGTGCATGCATGTGTATGCATGGGATGCATATATGCATATGTTCTGATATGCCCCCTCAATTCGTACTCGATTCAGGTCCTACAATTAGTTTGTTCTTGAAACGAGGAAAGAATTGCCCACTGAGCGGTTTTGTGAAAATGTCAGCAGTCTGATGCATAGCAGGTATGTGATGAACAAAAATTATTTAGTAGCAGCCTTCTCTCGAATAAAATGAATGTCAATTTCCACATGTTTGACTCGTGGATGGTGTATGGGATTAAGTGACAATAGGACTGTTCCTAAATCATAAACCCAGACTGTTGTAGGGGAAACTTTAGTGCATCCCAACTCTGCCAATAGGGATCTCAACCAAATAATGTCACATGTGGCTGCAGCCAATGCTCTACACTCTGCTTCAGTGCTATGGTTTTCTGTTTCTTGCTGCTCCAGGAAATGAGGTTATTGCCAAGATAAATGCAGAACACTATGATTGACTTGGTATCATCTATATCTGAACCCCAGTCCGCATCAACATAACCATTGAGCTTTAGACTTGTGCCTTTGACAAAATTCAGGTCATGGCTGATAGTACCCTTCAGATAACTAAGTATCCTCTTTACTGCCCTCCAATGAATGTGTGTGGGACATTGCATGAATTGGCTACACTTGTTGACACTGTAGGATATCTCTGGCCTTGTTATGGTAACATATTGGAGAGCACCAACCGTTTGTTTGTACAAGGTGGCATTATCAATTGGTTGACCTTGGAATTTGGATAAGACAGGTGTGGTGACCATGGGACTGCTTATTCCATTACAATCAGCCATGTTGACCCTCTGAATAATGGTTTTGACATATTTACTTTGGCCATTGAACATGACATGTTGTGTAGGAGACAGTTCTAATCCAAGGAACTGATGAGGTGAACCAAGGTTTTTAAGGGAAAATGTGTTCTCATTCCATTGATGATCCTTTCTATTAAGACATCATTATCACTAGTCACTAGGATGTCATCCACATATGCAAGTAGGAACACACTGCCTGTAGGGTCATGTTTGTAGAATAATGAAGAATCTGCTTTAGACGATTTAAACCCTAAAGAATGAAGCACTGTGTTGAGTTTTGTGAACCATGACCTTGAAGCTTGTTTGAGCCCATACAGAGATTTATTCAATTTGCAGACAAGGTTTTTCTCCTGCTCATATCCAGGAGGCTGCATCATTCTGTGTCAAGATCTCCATTAAGAAATGCATTGTCAACATCAAGTTGTCTGAGGGACCAACCTTTTGAGATGGATAGAGATAATACAGTTCTTATTGTGGCTGGACTCACAACAGGGCTAAATGTCTCACCATAATCCAATCCAGGGATCTGTGTATATTCCTTGGATACAAGCCTAGCCTTGTGCCTTGAAATGGAACCATCAGAATTCCTTTTGAGCTTAATGATCCACCTGCAGCCAATAGAATCCTTTCCAGGGGGTAACTGAATTAGGTGCCAAGTGTCATTAGAGATTAGTGTTTGATACTCTTTGTCCATGGCCAGATTCGATGCTGGTACCCCTGCAGCCTCAACATGTGAAGAAGGTTCAACCTCCTCTGAGACAGAACAGAAATGCACTTTAGGTTTGAATACCCCTGCTCTTG
Source organism: Phtheirospermum japonicum (assembly GCA_014905375.1). Taxonomy (NCBI): domain Eukaryota; kingdom Viridiplantae; phylum Streptophyta; class Magnoliopsida; order Lamiales; family Orobanchaceae; genus Phtheirospermum; species Phtheirospermum japonicum. Next base: position 214,051 of record BMAC01000101.1, on the reverse strand, counting down.
ATCTAGTAATCACTAGATGAATCTTAGGACCATGAGGAATCTACACATACAAATTAGTAGCAGAGGGAGCATGATTATTAGCAGGATTTTCAGGCATTCCCTGATCCTCTATTGGTAAATCTATATACAGCTGACCAATTTGGATTGAGGAATTTGGACTTTCAGGTCGTGTGGCATTAGAGGAGGTGGATACAGAATGAGGAGTGTGAGAAGTATGTGAATGAGGTGAGTGTATTGGATGAGAGGGAGTTGAGGGGGGTGCATTAGGTGATGAGAAGGTAAGTAAGTTGTTGGTGCTGGTATTCCCGAAAACTACATGACCTGAAGGATCATTGTGGGTAGGTGGTGTGTTTTTCAAGTGGAATGGGAAGTACTTTTCATCAAATATCACATGTCTTGTGATAATGACTCTTTTATTGGGAATCAACACCTTGTAACCCTTATATTGCTCATTGTATCCAAGGAAAACACATGGTTGACTTTTGAACTCCAACTTATGTTTATTGTAGGGCTTTAGGTAAGGGTAACAGAAACATCCAAAGACCTTTAGCATATTGTAATTAGGTTTCAGTTTAGTTAAGGTTTCAAAAGGAGACATGTAATGAAGAGATTTGGTAGGCATTCTATTGATGAGATAAGTTGATGTGGAGAAATCCCAATACTTCATGGGAACTGATGAGTGAGCTAAAATAGATAATCCAGTTTCAACAATGTTTCTATGTTTTCTCTCAGCACAACTATTCTGCTCAGGTGTGTAAGGATAAGACATCCTATGTTTTATTCCATTTTGAAGAAAAAAGTTGGACAAGGTCTTGTATTTTGTCCCTCCATCTGTTTGCAAGAGTTTTATTTTCTTGTGGTATCTGTTCTCAACAAGTGTTTTAAAGTGGATGAAGGCATTGGCTATTTAAGACTTGAGTTTGAGGAAGTATATCCAAGTAAAATTTGTTTTGTGATCAATGAAATTAACATAATACCTATGTCCATCATTAGAAGTGACAGGAGCAGGTCTCCAAAGATCAGAATATACAAGCTCAAATAGTTGTCATTCTGAGAATCAAAAAAAGGTAGTTTATGGATTTTCCCCATTTGACAATAAGATCAAAGGGTATTTATTTCATCATTAGAAACAGAAAGATTGCAACTAGTAATATCCCTTTTTACAATGTCATAGGATGGATGTCCTAGTCTATTGTGCCAAAGGTTGAGGCTACTTTTATTCTTGGTGCTGGATAGATAGGCTTTCTTGTTAACAGGTGGAGGTGGAGCATGGTCCTGAACAAGATTGAAGTTGTAGAGACCATTCCTAAGCTTGCCTTGAATAAGAATCTGAGCTGAGACTTTGTCCTTCACAAAACACATAAGAGGGTGGAATTCAAAAAATACATTATTATCTTTAGCAAACTGCGAGACACTAATAAGGTTCTTTGTGATATGGGGAACATGCAGGAGTGTTTTGCTAGTAATTGTTGTGTTTTTCTCGTGTTTTTAATTAGGGTTTTATGTTGATGTTAGTAGTTTTGAGTCAAGTTTTATTAAGTTATCAGGTTGTTTTTCTTGTTTTGTTGTTTCTCATGTTCCTTGAAGATTTTTTATTTAATTGGGTTAAATGGCATGAATTAATTAGAGGTTTGGTGTAATTATTGGGTTTTGATATTTAAAATTCTCATTTAATAGGTGTCTTAAGGCTTTGAAATCAAGCTAAGGCATGGATATCAAAAATTCAAGCCTAGCCTAAATAGGTGCCAAAATGCTCCAAAATGGGCAAACTTTCTGAAATGGTGGCCTAGCCTCGCCTAGGATGGCCTATTCTCACGCCAACACCCTAGGCGCGAGAAAAAATGCCTAATCTCGCGCCTAGCAGTAAGCCCGCATGCCTAGTGCACGCCTGCCGAGCAGCGCGCGCGCGTCCTGACGAAGCTGCTTGGCGCCTGCCGAGAAGCGCACGCACGTCCTTCAGAAGCCGCCCGACACCCTGCCGAAAGCTTTCCGCATGCCCACACGCAGCCAGCGCCTAGCGTCGCCCATTTCCGTGCCTAGGCGCTTGCCTAGACGCCCGCCCATTATCGCCTAAGCCCAGGCGCTTGCCTAGACGCCCGCCCACAAGCCCTGCCGCCTAGCGCCCAACGCGTGCGCCCAGGCTCGGCCATGGCCGAGCCACCTCAAGCCATGGTCGAGCCAAATCAAGCCAAAATGTGCCAAAAGGCTAGCTAAGTGGCTAGGAAGGTCAACACGGGTCAATTTTGGTCAAACCCGGGAATTTCAAGCCTTTTTGGCTAATTTGGCCCATTTAAACTCAATAAAACTTATTAAAAATAGAACCTCACTCTCATCTTGTAAATAACAACTCCCCTCCCAACCCTAACTTGGTTTTGGGATCAAAATCACTCTCAAGCTATTGGATAATTCTCTTTCTTAGGTTTTAGATTTAATTTCAAGCTTTGATGTACTTTCCTTTTCTAGATTAGATTTAATTTCCAGCACCTCCTTAGGATTGTAAGCCAAAGAAGAATCCAAATACTCCTTTGGATTGTTACTTTTGATGAAATTACATTCAAGCTTTGTTTCATTTCTTAATTCAAGTAAGTTTCCTTTTAATTTCATGTCTTATGCTTTAATTCCATGCTTTGTTCTTCATTTCCATGCTTGTTCTTCATGTTATGCTTTTTGCCTTATCACCTTGATTTCTTATTAGATCTTAAGAATTGGATATGGAATCCAGATGAGTGGCACATCTAGATCATAGATCAAGTTTTAGATCATATTGATTTTGAGTTTTTTCTATGCTTTATTTGCAATTTTATTTTCATGCATAGTTTTAGGTTAAATCCTAGATCTACTCTTTGATGCTTGTTATTTTCCTTAAGTTTTAAACTTTCATGTCAACTTTTATTTCTCTTTACATTGATGCTTTCAATTTTTTCTAATTTGCATTATATGAGTATTTTATGCATAGTTGTACCTTGTGCTTGCATGCTTGTACTTGGTGAAACAATGCTTGTTTTTACTTGTTTTCGTTAATTGCTTGCTTTTCCATATCGAGGCATCCGACCGACTTGTTATTTAAATTTCTAGGATAGTTTAGTTTGTTTGTTTGCTTTATTTTCATTTCCCTTTATTTTTCCAAGCTTGAAACACATTGAAACCTTCAATTGAATCGATTTCCGATAATACCAAGTCAAGAACCCGTTGATATATTTCAACACCACGGAAACTTTTCTAACAAGGAGGTTCTTAAGAACAAAGAAATGAGGACTTTTATGATCAACTTTTAATATAGATGAGCCAATATGAGTTATGGGCAAACCTGAACCATTTCCAATCTCAATCTTGTCATCACCATTGTAGTCTGAGGCTGTGTTCAAGTTAGCAAAGCTGGATGTGAGGTGGTTTGTTGCTCCAGAGTCAGGCAGCCATGAAACATATTGTAGACTCTCTAGACTAGACACAGAGCCAAGGAACTGAGGTTTGCCATGTTAGTCATTCCTTGATAATTCTGATATCCTCCAAAACCACTCTTGTTGTTTTCAGTAGCTGAAAATCCTTAATCAAACCTGTTGTAGAATCTATCAGCAGTATGTCCATTATATTGGCAAATCTGACATTTAACATTGCTGTAAAAATTAGTCCTTCCACCTCTTCCTCTGTAGTTTCCCCCGACTCGCACACGGGCAGCGCTCCCGAAGCGAGTCTTTCTTTAAACTATGTGACCTATTTTTTCATTCATGGACTCTGAACCATGCAACTAAGAYGGAGACAAGTCCCAGCGTAAAGTGGTCTAACGTTCTTCACTGGGGTGTATTTTAACACACTATAAGGTGTAATAAATGAATAATAAATCAAGCAAAAAAGACCTAGAAGTTTTTAAACAGTTGTCTATATTATGGAATACTTGAAGGGAATCCCTTGTTGAAATTCCACTCGGGTTCGTCAGAGGTATAAAACTACTGTGTTAAATCCGGAAGCCGAAACTCCCTAAATCATAAGGGTTTGAAACAGAGHTGTCTCAAGTGGAGCCAGACTCCAGAGTTCCTTAACTAAATAGATCTCGCTCAATAGCAGCCATAGCTCACTAACTCATATCAACTGTAACTCCTAGCTACTTGGACTCAAGGCCAAGAAAGAAGAGAAGAGCGAAAGGAGACCCACTTCCCACTTCTCCTTCCCCGCCACAGAAATGGGGCGGGCCTCGTTGGCCTTAGCCTAGCTGTGTTACGGAATCGACTTAATTGAATGAAGCCTTGGTATGGAAACTTACTTCTTGCACCTCACCTCTGAATCCTCCTCTAGTGTTGCTACTCCTTCTATTACCTTGATATGAGTATCCTCCTCTAAAGTTTCCACCTTTGTTGTTGTTCTGAGAAGTAACATTCACAGATCCCTTAAATCCATCAGCACTGAAGTTGTTTGCTCTTTCAATTATGCTTTCAAAGGTTAGAAGGAGGGCTTGAGCCTCTCTCAATGAACAAGGAGGGACTCTTGAGTTAATGGAGATTGAAATAGGATCATATTCAGAGATTAATCCATCCAGAATAGATGAGATTTGATCATCTTCAGAGGATGTCTGTCAAAGCAGCAGATAAACCATCATAACTGGTCTTAACCTTGTTGAGGTACTCTCTCATTGACAAATTCCCTTTTTTCAGATTATGCAGTTGGGACTTGAACATCATGATTTTGGCTCTAGATTGAGTGGTAAAATCTAATTCAAGTGATTTCCAGATCTCAGAAGCAGTATTCAATCCAATTCAGAATGAGAACTTAAAAGCCATGAAACAATTAATTGATCTTGTTTCATCCAGTTAGCATATTCTGCAGATGGATTCAGGGGGTTACCTTCTAAAGGTAAAGCATTTTGACCGGTTAGAAATCCTTCAAGACCATATCATCTTACTGTAGCCAACACTTGATGCCTCTATGGTAAATAATTTGACTCATATAGTTTTACAGTGATGAGCTGCGGTTGTGGTTGGACAATATTGATTAGAGCAGGCTGTGTTTCAGCATATCAAGAGGCCATGGTTGTTATTTAAATAAAGATCGGTAAGAAAAGAGAAGTATAACGGCACCAACAAGCTTTATATAAAACTGTAAATATAAAAACTGAGAGGTGTGAAATTGCGAATATGAAAACTTAGAGATATGAAATTGTAAATATGAAAATTGAGAGATATGAAATTATAATTATGAAAAAAAAAATTGTGGTCTGTGCAGGTATAGAGCCAGATTGGTCAACTTGCTCTGATACCATAAAAGGAAAACATCCCAAAGCTTGAGGAACAAAAGATGCAACAAAAAGGAAAAGGCAGAAACATATTTGTATTCATATGCTAAGGTATTTTGACTGCATTGATTGTTTACATGGATAAAGGTGTGGATATATATATATATATATATATATATATATATATATATATATATATATATATATATATCCACAAATAGAAGGAGCTAGAACATACACGTGCTACACTAGTATATGCTTCTATATAAGACAAACTACAGCTGTATAGAGGGAAGGGTCCACTCCAGACTATTCTAATGTCTCTTAGCATTTTGTCCTCTTGAATGTGCATGCATGTGTATGCATGGGATGCATATATGCGTATGTTCTGATAAGGTCGCATGAGTGTCGACTTGGTAGGTCTCATAAGTACCAACACAAGAGGTCGACACAAGAGCCACTTGCGAATACTTGGAGCCTATGCCACATCGGATGATGTCAACCCTAGTCCAGTACAGTCCAACCTACTACAACTGTCAAATGGTACTGTAGTATTATTGGCCGCACGATTATATCTAGCCATTGTCAGGATATACTATAGCATTTTTGACCACATGATCTAAGGCAACCTTAGTCGGTTAAGTTTTTATATATAGCTGTATGTTTTATTGATGTTATATATTAAAAACATATGATAAAAGATATATAGTGAGATCTCTTCATCTCGCCTTTACTTGTATAAGCTCACTATGAGCTCGCCTTTAATTATATAGACTCGTAATGAGCTCGCTACTTTCATTTCATGGTATCAGAGCAGGTTTGAGGACATGATTATGGCTTTCTGTTACATCAAGATGTCTCATATGGCTCTTCCTCCTCAACCCAAACCTTTTCACCTCTACCTCCAATCAATTATCCTCAAAATCAGCTTATTTCTACCGAGTCAGATGAGAATAACTACTTGATCTGGAGACAACATGTTTTGATGATCATCAAGAGCTATGGTCTTGAAATATTCATTAAGAAAGGATCTGCTACTCCACCAGTTTATAACCAATGAAGGAAAAAATCAGACAAACCCCCTCTTTTTTCTATACGGGAAAGGCAAGATCAGATCTTAACCTCACGGATCCAATCCTCTCTCAGTGAAAACATTCTTGTTTTAACTGTTGTTTTTAATACTTCTGAAAAAATATGGTCTGCTCTTGAGAACAACTTTGTCACGCAGTCTCAAGCCAAGATTATGAAGTATAGGATAATGATACAATCCTTAAGAAAGAATGCCCTGTCAATGAAAGAGTATTAATGAAGTATTGTTGTGATGTTTTGGCTTCTACAGGGAACAAGATTTCTGTAAAAAAATATCAGATCTCGTATATTTTTGCTGAATTGGGAAGTAAATATGACTTAGTGATGGTTAATGTTACATCTAGACCTCAGCCCTACACATTAGCTTAACTGCATGCCCTTTTGCTCAGCTATGAAGCCAGATTGGAAACCAACAACAACAGTGTTTCATATGCTAATGCAGAGGGATCCCAGCCTTCTGTCAATACTGCTGCACAGTTCAATGCTGCAAGAGTCAACAACAATACCTATCAACAAGGCAAAGGAAATTCAAGAGGTGGTAGGGGAGGCAGAAACAGCTTCAGAAGAGGTAGAGGAGGCAAAAAGTTCAAGAGGTCACGGAGGAAAATCAAATGGAGGAGACAAGGTTGTATGTCAAATTTGCTATATTTTTGGACACACAGCAGACAGATGTTGGTATAGAAATGAAAACTCTTACAACAGCACCAAATCCAACAAGCAGCCAGTACGAAATCCTTCACTCAATATAGCACATTTTGAATATAGTAGGAGCATGAGCTCGCATTCAAACTATGACTCAGATACTCTTTGGTTTCCTGATTCTGGAGCAACTGTGCATGTAACAAACGATCCCTCAAATTTAAATATGGCCTCAGAATGTGATGGAGGGAACAAGCTCCAAATGGGAAATGGAGATGGAGTGAACATTAGTCACATTGGTAACACTTTTCTCAAAGCTCCTCTCAGTTCTAGAACCTTTTTGCTCAAAAATCTACTTCATGCTCCCTTAATCACTAAAAATCCATTAAGTGTCTCCACTACAACAAAACTGTCAAATTCCAACGGAAAATTTCCGTTGGAATTCAATACAGATTTCCATTGGAATGCCTAATTCCAACAAAATTTCCAACAACCATTAGAATTTGTGTTGGAATTTATTTTAAAGATTGACAATTCCAACGGATATTAACCAATGAAACTTCCAATGCAATTTATTTTCTGTAGGAATACCGTTGGAATTTGGTGATTCTGACGACAAGTTTTCTAATGACTTATATTATATTTCGTTGGAAATTTTGGTGGAATTAGGCATTCCAACAAAATTTTGTATTGAATTCCAACGGATATTTTCCGTTGGAATTTGACAGTTTTGTTGTAGTGCTCAAATTTTGCCTCTGATAATAATATTTTTTTTAATTCTATCCTTCTTATTGTCTCATTAAGGATCAAACAACCAAGACCATCTTACTCAAAGGGCAGTTAAGATGGACTCTATCATTCCAACCTCCGCAAAACCAAGCCAGCCACTTATTAACCTCCACTTTCATCACCATCATTATGCAACCTGCTCAAACTTGTCTTGTTTCCAGTTTTCAGAATAAAAAGCCTATTTCTAATTTATGGCATTTTAGATTAGGTCACTCTGATCAAAATGTAATAGATAAAGCATTGAAAAGCTGTAACATTCCTTATAACAGCAATAACAAAAGTTTATCTTTATGTTTCTCTTGTATGTTGGCAAAAAGTCACAAACTTCCTTTTCCAAACTCTCAATTCAATAGCTCTCAACCTCTTGAACTCATTCACTTCGTCCTCTGGGGACCACTACCCATAAAATCACCGAATGATTTTGTTTACTTTGTTAATTTCATTGACCATTTCAGTAGATATACATGGATTTATCTCCTAAAGTCCAAATCAGAAGTTTCAAATGCTTTTGTTCATTTTAGAAATTTTGTTGAAAATCAATTAAACTGCAAGATCAAAAACTTTCAATCAGATGGTGGCACTGAGTATGAACCTCTTGCTAAGGTATTTCAAGATCATGGTATAAATCATAGGATATCTTGTCCTTATACACTAAAACAAAATGGTGTATCAGAAAGGAAACACAAACTTCTTGTTGAGATGGGGCTGTCTTTGCTTGCTCACTCAAACCTACCTCTTAAGTTTTGGGATGATGCCTTCACTAAGTACTTCTGCTTACATTATCAACAAAATTCCATGCAAAACAAATCTTTATAAAACTCCTCTTGAGTGTCTATTCCATCAGAGACCTGATTACAACTTTCTCAAAGTTTTTGGTTGTCTTTGCTATCCTCATATCAGACCTATAATTCCAACAAACCCCAATACAGGTCTGTTCCAAGAACTTTTCTTGGTTATAACACTCATTACAAAGGATACAAAGTTTTTTTACCTTCTGAGAAGGTAATAATCTCCAGAAATACCGTGTTCAATGAGCATAAGTTCCCATACAAATCTAAACAACAATCTACCATAGTTTGAGGCAACATTACTGCCCCACAATTACAAACTACGTACCACGTAGTACAAATAGATAAGATATAACAAACTAAATTGTCATATGATCACTCACACACGATAATGCAAACTGCTTGATTATAACAAATTTTCCCAGTTCACAAACTACTTTTAACACAATTACAAACTACACATCCGACACAATTGACAAAAAGTATATCAAATTACACACCTAAACTCAAAACTTATCACCTCGAAAAATGATTACTATTCATATTTTCGCAACCTTCGAAATAATACTACTTATCACACTTACAAACTACCCTGCACTTAAATCACAAAGTAGCCAATTTGAATTTACCTAGAAAGAAAATACTCGTAGACAAAAAAAAAGAATAGATTGTAAATCCAATAGAGCTAAAATATTTAGTTGTTATCGGGAAATTTTTTTGGTCCGCCTCGACATATTGGTTGATTAATTTATATACAATTGAATAAACTAATTCTCAAAGAGATTTTTAAGGATTTCTCCGTCGCCTTTGTAATTGCAATTGATTTCGAAAACCATTAGGAGGTTTGCGTATCAGACTTATTTTGTGGGTGATATGGAGATTGTGCACAAGATCTTCGTCGATATTTCACGGGATTCATACCACTCTTTCTCGATTCAAAACTAATTTCTAGAATCAGTTTCAATATGGTATGGTCTCGTATTTGATTTGGGGCAAATATTGGAATCCTTAACCTTATTTTCGAGGGGAAATCAATGGATTTATGTGTTTTCTTTATCAATTGCAAACTGGGTTAATGAACCTGTTGGAAATTTGGGATGGGTCGCGTTGGAAAATTAGCACGGAATTATCTGATTCTGAAATTATTATTGGGACGTCTGATATAAGAACACTGATTTAACAGGGGTAGTATTGTCTACTCTTTAGAGCAAATAGATTATTACAAAGTTTAAAATTCATAGGAGTATTGAGGATATAAACTAATTTCCCCTTTTTATATAAACCTCTTACGTTATTTTTTTTACTGACAATTCATTCATCATTTTTAACCAATTTAAGCATCAACCAAAATTAGATTATTCTATTGAATGGTTTGGTTTGGATGTGTCCTGATCTCTCTCTATATATACATAGCTTTGGTGAAAAGTAAAAATCATAAACAACCATGGCTGAACCAGATTTCATAAAGCCACACGCAATAATGGTGGAATTTTTATTCCAAGGTCATATAAACCCTTTCATCAATCTTGCTATAGGCCTTGCTTCCAAGGGCTGTACTGTCACTTACGTCCAAACTGAGTGCAACCAACACCTCATTTCTAAAGCCCGCGCAGCTGATCCCCATACACCAGAGCCCGATTTCGGCCTCGACATTCGCTTCAAAACCATCTCTGATGGGTTTCCCCTGGATTTCGACAGGGAACTCAACTTTGTCGAGTTTTATGAATCCATATAGCGCGATTTCCCATCCATTGTTGACGAATTCGTCGGGAAGATTCTAGAACCCAATTCACGGTCTTTCTTGGTCGCCGACAGTAATTACCTGTGGCTCCCAGCAGTTGCAGCTAAGTACAACTTGCCCGCCGTTTCATTCTGGCCTTCAGCAGCTCTGCGCTTATCCGTAGGGTATCACTTGGAACTGCTCAAAGAGAAGGGCCTCTTTCGCTCCTGCGGTACGCTTTATCAATTTTTTTATCGGTCAAATAATTAATATTTTAATTTTTGTTGTTCTTTTTTTTTTTTAATAGTTTTGCGTTAGATAATTCGAAAATTATTTGAGAAAAAGGAGAATAAATTTTTGATTGTGATTGGAAGTAGGATGAAAATGTCACGATAATAGTTGATGATGTGTATTTTTTTTTTTTCCGAAATAAATATTAGATTTGATTGATGATTTTGAAATAAATATAATGGAATGAGAGTGATTAGACTGGAGCTACAGTTTTGGATCCCTATTGATGATTTTTAATAGTTTGGGCTATAACTGTTAGGTGATTACAATGCTGATATACACGGTCATATACCGGGAGTAAAGTTAACCGACGTCACAGACTTCATCACATATTTCGTTCCTGAAGACGACGAAATGGTGCCACCGGTTTTACGAGAGGGCATAGTAAAGGCACACCTGGAGGTCCGGAAAGCCGATTTCATCTTATACTACACCGTACAAGAACTAGAGGTTGAAACACTATCAGCTCTGGATCAGGAGCTACCAAGTTACGCGGTCAGGCCCACTAACTTCCTCCTGCATCTCATTAGCACAGTCACCATCATTAGCCGCCGTAGCCTAAGGCAGGAGACGGATTGTGCGGAATGGCTCGGATCTAAGCCTCCAGGTTCGGTCCTGTTCGTCTCGTTCGGTAGCTTTGCCCAAACGAGTAAGCAAGTCATTCGGGAGATTGCTCGTGGGCTGCAAACCAGCCGCGTAAATTTCGTGTGGGTTCTCGATCTTGACACTTCCGTTGATGGTGGGACCCATGACAATGGCGCTCTACCGCCGGGATTTGAGAGTGATATCGCCGATCGAAGACTAATCATTCCTTGGTGTGATCAGTGCAAGGTTTTGTCACATCCTACCATAGGAGGATTTTTAACGCATTGCGGGTGGAGTTCGATAATGGAAAGCATATGGTTTGGAGTCCCGATGATATGCTATCCGATATTCACAGATCAACCTACGAACAGGAATATGGTTGTCAATGAGTGGAAGGTAGGGGTTAATCTGTGCGACGAACCCCCTGTTTCGGCCGAGGAAGTTGCGCAAAAGGTCGGTAGACTGATGTCTGGGAATAATAATGTCTCGGATGAGTTGAGGCGAGAAATGATGAAAACAAGCGAGATTGTGCACAATGCGATGGCTTCAAATGGCTCCTCAGATAGAAATCTTGAAAGGTTTCTCTTAGATTTGAAGGAGAAAATCCGAACAAAGGAGCAAGGACGTGTGAAACAATTTGTAGCTAGCCAGTGAGTGCTAGTTGTTCCATGTTTTCGTAATTATGTATCTCCAGTACCCGAGACCATATGTGCGTTGCACGAGATGCCTTTTATATTTATAATCTAACTATGTAATGTTGTTGCTTTGTTATACTTCGTTCATATGTAATAATAATAATTGAATTTTATTGTTTTTTTTCAGTCTGGACTGGAAACTCAATAAAATTCAGTTATTTGTTTTTATTGTTTTCATCTATATGTTTCTTCATTAATATGTAATAATAATAATTGAATTTTATCATCAATATATTTGGTAGCCTGGACCGGAAATTCTTTATATTATATACGAGAAACATGCATGCATTATTTAAGTATTCAAGTAAACTAAGAATAAAAAATATATTCACTCCCATCTTTCTACTTATCAGTAACCTCGATTTTTGTTGTTAAATTGGATTTAATCAATTTAATGGTGCAGCGAAAAATTCGTCTTAACGAATTGTGTAGGTTCGATCTACGTTTCGTGTAGATAATTGTAGTATTTTGAATTTTTAAAATCCATTTAATAGTGAGTGAGAAATTGTACTTCGAAATTTAACGGTTGTTAAGTGTAATTTTGTTTATCCCACATTGGATGATAATCAAAGTGGAAGGAGTTTAAAAGTGTTTACTTTTTAATGGATGGACATCTAGTGACCAAGCGGATATTGTGGACTTTGTGTGAACAAAGCTCACGCGGGCCTTCGAACTTGGGTTCGCCCGTCTGCCTTCGAGCCCGGACCCGGACCTTGGTCCTTGGCCCTTGGAGGAGTCGAGCCCGAACCCGGACATTGGAGAATTGGTGTGGTTGGTTCGTCTGACTTGGGTCGTCCAAATTGGTGTCCCGAATCGCACCAGGCTACCTTTTTAGCTGCCCGTCTTCATGCTGCCATTTATATCCCAAGGATGAGATGTCCATGCTTCAGAACACTCATCATAACACACAACATACAAGCTTTTATGCATTATTTCTTTTTCGTAACTCTGTCCAAATTCTTCCAATTCGCCGGAACTCTAGTATTTACGGTGCTGTTATACTAGAGACGTAGTCGTTTTATCTTTGGGGACGAATTGACAAAAGCGAAGAACACTAATGGGGCAATTTCGTCTTGCGGAAATAGTATTAAACTCGACTCGACTAAAATTTTTATCTCTATTTTTCTTTTCCTGTTTTCTAGTTACAGTGATAAATACATTCTCTTTTATGCTCATTATACAACAATCGCAAGACGAGATTGTGTTAATTGTTTAATATCACTACTAGAAGATATCTACCTCTAACACCGCGACCGACTTTTCACTTGGATCGATAGCTCGACCGCTCCTGCCAATACCTCCTCCGCTTTCCCTACCATTCCAACGACGATCTCTGCCCTTGCAGTCACGTCTACGCCATGCTTGAACAACTCCCATGCTGATTTTCTCCTCAACCAAGGAACTCTCGACACCCTCCTAGAGACGCTGACGAGGCGCATCTCGTCAACCCAACTGACCTCAGCCACAGCTTCGACTACTGGAACAATCCCTTATGGTATGGGGACTTCGGTCCAAACTGTGTCAGCTTTGGCTGTGATCCATCCTTCTGGGATGACGGGAACTACGGTTCCAAGTATGTTCGTAACTGCTCCGCCAACATATTCATTTGTTTCAACTAACCATTCAACGGGTACGATGGAGATGTTTGTTCCAACTACGACCGCTCTAGTGCACTCCACACCAATCAAGCCTGCCGCGGAGAAGCCTCCCAAATTCAATGGTGAAGGTTTCAAGAGATGGCAACAAAAGATGTTGTTCTACCTTATGATGCTTGGCTTCGCTAGCTTCGTGAAGGAAGACGAACCAGCCACTCCGGATGAGTCCGAGACCAATTTCACTATTTGCGCTGCCTACGATAATTGGCACAACGGTGATTATCTGTGTAAAGGCTTTCTCCTAAATAGCCTGGAAGATAGTCTAAGTAACATGTACTCGGACGTAAGACCTCCAAGAAAATTCGGGAGGCACTCGAGAAGAAGTAGTCACAAATTTCATGGACTACAAAATGGTTCATTCTTGCCCGGTTATGGAACAAGTTCAATAATTTCAAATGCTAGTGAACGACGTCCACACCGAGAGGATGGTTCTTCCTGATGCTTTCGGGGATGCATCCATGATTGATAAGCTTCCTCCGAACTGGAAAGACTTCAAGACCTATCTCAAGCACAAGCGAAAGGAGATGTCTCTTGAAGGTGTAATGCGGAAGGTACGAACTGAGTACGAAGTTCAAGTTCAGTACTAGAAGTCGAAAGGTTCGATCGAACCTTGGGTGAACCTACTTGAACGAGGAGACAAATCGAAGAAGAGGTCGCGTCCTGGCAAAGCAAAGCCGAAAGCTCCATCTTCTCAGAAGTTCAATGACAACTGCTTCAATTGTGGCAAACCTGGACACCTATCAAAGAACTGTCGCAAGCCAAAGCAAAAGAAGGCCAAGTCGAGTGCCCAATTAGCCGAGAGAGAGTTGACTAGTGATGATCTTATTGTGGTTATCACTGGGGAAGCTAATATGGTCGAGAACCGTGTTCAATGGTTCATCGACACTGCTGCAACCGCCCATGTGTGTGCAGACCGGAGCTTGTTCTCGAAATACCATCGATGTGAGGGAAGAAAGTTGAACATGGGAAACCAAGCCTCTTCGCAAGTGGTAGGTGTTGCTTCGATTGTCCTAAAAATGACCTCCGGCAAGAAGATCACTCTGAATGATGTGCTGCACGTTTCGGACATTTGGAATAATTTAGTCTCTGGTTCAATTCTAATTAGTCGTGGTTTTAAACTTGTATTTGAGGCTAATAAGTTTGTATAGTCTAAGTTTGGAACACCTCTAGGTAAGGATTACCTTACAGATGGATTGTTCAAACTTAGTGTAATGGCTATACGCCCAAAACATGTCATTAATAAAATTGTTTTTGATTCCTCTTACTTGACTGAGTGCTCCAATTTATGGAATTATAGATTAGGCCACGCTAATCTAAATGCAATAAAAAGATTGTCAAATCTCAATTTGCTTAAAGTAATGTATTTGTTGATAAAAGTAAGTGTGAAATTTGTGTAGAAGCAAAAATGACAAAGTTACTGTTTAAATTGGTAGAAAGGAGCACGACACCTCTAGAATTAGTTCATTCGGATGTATGTGATTTAAAGTTTGTTCAAACCATAGGTGGCAAAAGGTATTTTGTTACTTTTATTGACGATTGCACAAGTTAGTTTGAACTGTAATCATAAGAAATAATTATATAAAGAAAACTATAGAACTAGGAACAAAGTCACTAATCATAAGAAGTCCAACAAAAGAACCAATATACCCATGTTTCCACTTCACCCCAACTTTTCAACACCAAAAATTACATGATGAATTTCATGAAATTGTTATGATCGGATTTTTAAATCGTGTGCCAAATGCTAAATTTGTTATTAAGTTTAATTTTTTATACTTATAAATCTCTAATTAATAATGAGATTAACTATCCGTTCGATATTCAGGTAACTGATGAAGCGCTAAAAACAGGGCATTATGATTGTGAAAATGATTTTAGAGATCGAGAATTTGAATCACGAAAAAATCGAATGTTGTTAAGACGATTGAGGAATTGGTTGTATTTAATAAAAATTATTCGTATTTACCGACGGACATGAGATCCGTCGGTAAAATTAATTTAATTTTTTATTTATTTACCGACGGACATAGATTCCATAGATAAATTTCAAAAATTAAGAATCCTACCGACATCTTACCAGCGGCTGTACCCGTCGAAAATATCGTCGGCCTTTGTCGACAGCTTGATAATCTATCGGCAATTGAAATTATTGACAAAGGATTCGTAGATGTTGAAGATCCATCAGTAAGTCGTCGGTAAGTGATTTACCGATGGCTTACCGACGGATTTTATCGTCCGCAATCCTTTTTTTTTTTTAGTTAATGCATACAACACTCACTCTCTTCTTATAATCTCAAACTAAGGCACTTAACACGATTAAAATAGAAGATATATGCCATGTAATCTGATTTCTGCACTTTGAACCTTACGCATTTCAAAAATAAAAGTAAAAATAATAAAAACTACCCCTTAGACTTACAACTTATAACAAAAAATTAAAATATCTTTTGAAATAACAAATACTCGATCAAAATATTACAAATGCCATGTTAATGTTTTAATTTACCTAACAGATACCATTTTGAGGGTGCAATTTATAAAATAAAAATATTTTTTAAAACTTTCGTAAATTTGAAAGAAAACCTAGTCTTTGTTTTTTAAACCAAGCTAAACATCTATAGTAGTTTTTAAATTAGTTCCAAAGAAAATTATTATTATTTGTTGTTGTTGTTGTTACAATTATTAATAATACTATTATTGTTGTGAAGCGCGGAAAATTGCAAGTCTATTTCTTTGAATTTAAAATTTTTTTACTGAAAATGATTTTTAACTAGGAATATATTGCTTAATTAGTTATAAATTGATTCGATTTATATGAGTATAAATGTAATATTCGGAATAACTCATTTTGAGATTGATTTGAACTGATATGTATTTTAAGATTGAAAATACAAAAATAATAATAATAATAATAATAATAATAATAATAATAATGATAATGATAATGAAAAATTGATTATTAGCAAATGAGTTAAAAAAGTTAATTAGAAAGTTCACAATTGCAATTAATACAATAAAAAAATCACATAACTATTATATATTATCAATTGATCTCATTAAAATAGATGACCGATCCAAAAGAAAAAAATCATAATTATTTCACTTCTTTTAAATATATATACCATTTTAATTAAAAGTAATAGTATGAGTTAATTATGGTAGACACACTCTATATGTTTAAATACAAATGTTGTCAGCCAAATCCTACCAAATAATTGTTCAAACTTCTCATTAGAATATGATTAAATTTCAACAACATCGTAAATAAATAAATAATAATAATAATAATAATAATAATAATAATAATAATAATAATAATAATAATAATAATAATAATAATAATAATAATAATAATAATAACAAATGGGGATTAAAATGAAAAAAAAATCATTTTTATTAAACTTGTTTTCAACTCTAATATGAGTTTCTTTATACTATCTCATAAAGATCACAAGAGAGTCTCTCTAGAGTTTCATGCAAATACGACCGTAGTGACTAGGATGAATATCTCGTATCCGAAAACTAGAACAGAAAGAGAATCACCTTGATACTAAACCAGATCGAGCTTCAACTCATTAACTATCAGCAAAAAAAAAATCACATATTCAAACATTTTAAATTCATTTTTAACAGTCTTATGTCCAAGTTAAAATTTCTACAAAATACAAAGTGACCTAACTTTTATATCTACACAATACCAAAATATAATAAATAAATAAAATTACATTACATTCTCGATAGCATCCCATAGGGTAATTCAATCATACTTTGACACCTCACATGTATTAATGAATTAGATCTTCTAAAACAAATCTGTCGATCAAATAATCACATAAGATTATAAGAATACTCAGTTTTATTCTCATGAACAATCAACTTCCTTCATGGTTCAGACAAGCCAGAGACTACATATCAATTCATGTTCAAATATTGATAAACACAGAAAAAGAGAAGTGATTACAAATTGATTAAACAACAAGAATAAACGCAAAAGTTGAATATAGGAATAATCACTCTCTGGCCAAACCGATAAGAGTGCGTTCAAAGACATTTTTAAAATAGGAAAAATCGCCGATGAAAGGCAATTTAGAATTTTAAAAGTTTGTTGGAAAACTTTTTCTTTTTGTTCATAACTATTCAAATTAAAGAGTTCATCATGCCTTTTGGTTTGAACTGCAACACAGTTCGCTAAGAACCTCCCTAAACACTCGAGAAAACGCATCCATTTGAGCCATGGGCTTGGACAAGCCGATTTCAAGACCACCCTCGAAATCCCTGGATTTGCATAACGACAAAGCTGCACCATCATCAATAAATAGTGCTTCAAACTTCTTAGCCTTTCCCCACCCGTAATCCGCCGCGTAGAAGTCGAACCTCGGTGACCCCGCCACCCCATACTGCCGCTTCCCGACCAGCTTCCCGTACTCCTCCGGCCACTTCTCGGCTCCAAACAAAATCCCATTCTCATTATACACATTCTCTTTAATCGCCTCTCCAATCGCCTTTGCCGCCTTCACAAACCCGTCGGGCCCACCCTTTTTCACTTCCCCATGCTTTAGCTCTGCTTTCACAAGAGCCACACAATTTCCAAAGTAATTTGCGGGCATCGCCGGTTTCAGCCGGGCCCGGCAATCGGCCACGAAACCGAAATACTCCGTTTCATCGTCGTCCGCCAACTCACCTCTCGCCGAGCAAACCCACACGAGCGCACAGACGACGGTGAAGGACGAGAGATGGGGCACGTCGGTGGGGCCCGATGATCTCGCCAGTACCAAATCCTTGAGGGAATTTATTTCGTCTTTCTTCAGAACAAACGTCGCTCGGAGCTTGCCAGTCGGGATTTTCACCGGCGGCGGCTCCACCGTACACGAAAGCTCCACGATCAAGTCCCAGTATATCGAGTCTAGCCCGTTGACATTCGTCACGTTTTGCCTATCGTAAAACGGCAAACAGTTAGCCTGCGCTAGCCGATCGCGGATCACATCGCCGCCGGGCTTGCTGCTGTTGATAAGAGCCCAGGCCCGGATGAAAGACACGACCGTGCTGGCGTCAGCAACGGCGTGATGAGTTACAAAGCCGATGCAAAGGCCCTGCCCGGGAAACAATGTAACCTGGAGAGCCAAAACAGGGCAAGAGACAGAGTCCTCCGAACGGGTGGCCGGCGGGAGACCAGGGGCAAAAGCATAAAATTCCTCACAAGGCCGGGGTTGGCTTCCGGTGAGATGAGAGAAATCGGCGCTGGATTCAGAAACCAAAAAGGAAACCGAATCCACGGATTGGTATCGTATGAGGGGCTTATTTCCGGGGGCTGTGGGATGAATGATTTTGCCAGAGAGTGGGAGAAATTGGGCGAGGGTTAGGGATAGAGAGCGTTTGAGGTCAGGGACAATTGTGTCCAAGAAATGAGATTTGGAACAGCCCGGGAAATCGAAGAAGAGAACACTTTGATTTACTGGGAAATCATACCACACCATATCGAAAAATACGATGGGGAGTGACAGCTCGGCCGGGATATTCGAGTCCGGCGGCGGGGAGATGGTCGAGTGTTCGACAACGGTGGCCATGTCAATCGAGCTGGTTAATTTCTTCGTTTCAATGACCAGAAACACGAAATCATATTTTATAGTTTCAAGCTTGACTAACACACTATGCACAGACAGCGTGTGTTTGTTTACAAGATTTTATTAGTCACCGGCGCGTGTATTTGCCAAAAGTGTGCTGATATAACAAATTATTTTATTTCTTTATCTCAATGAAATAAAATATTAAAATATTAAAAATAACTCTCAAACCTTACGCATAAAAATACATATTTTCTTCGACTCTCTGTCATCACCCAAGACACTGCCTTTAGTCTCCCATCACTGCCGCCGTCGTCCATCACCGTCGTCGTCGTCATGATCGTCGATATTGAAAAACGTTAAAAAAAACAAACACAAAAGCCACTATCGTCTTTGCCACCGTGACAGGTAAACTGACGAATTTGGGCAGTAAAGGAAAAAAGAAAAGGTGTTTGACTCTAGTTTACCAAACACAAAGCATATATTCGAAAAATTGATTCGAACACAAAAATACTTGTTTGAAAAAATAATTCAACCTTTTTTAGCCGAAAAAAGTGCGTTCGAATCAATTTTTTGAACATATATTTTGTGTTGGAATTAATTTTTCTAACATATGCTTTGTGTTCGAATTGATTTTCCGAACATGTATTTGTGTTCGAAAATCTGGTACAAACGATACTTTTTTTTGGCATTTTTCTTTCCTTTTTTTTCAATGGCACGACGACCATGGCGGCGGCAACGACATCATGTTTCTGTGAGCATATTCTTTTATGTTTTTCAATGGTCGGCGGACATGATGACGACGACGGTGATGGGCGACGGCAACGGTGATGGGCGGCTAATGGCAGCTGCTTCGGTCGTCGTGGAGGGAATAAGATGTGCATTTTTGGGTGTAGATTTTGAGGGATGTTTTTGAAATTTTGATGAAACTTTTTTATTGGGGTGAATAAAATAATGTGGTGCAAATATTCGCGCCTTTGTCAAAAACTTATATTTGTATATAACGGTAAAGGGCCCCCATCTGCTCCACTTCCCTTCGAATTTCACAAGTGGACATGCTAGAGACATGGAGACCTTTTTGAATGGGCAATAATGAACTTGAGTGTATCTTGCAAAAATCTATTATCGTTCAATTATATGTGATAATATATGTCAGTTGTTTAAGTTAAGAGTAGCGTAAGAAAATATGATATAAAAAACATGGAAATCAGCAACGAAACAGGTGAGAAACGGGTAGGAAAAAGTATGTAACTTTTATTACAAAATTCCAGGTTGGAACGGCCTTGACCGGATCCTCTTAAAAGTGTTGAATATATTGATACAATTTTTCTCTGTCTAAATCTCTCTATGTGTTTTTCTCTCTAAAAATTGGGATCTCTTCCCTCTCTCTCTATCTCTCTCATAGAGGCTATTTATAGGTTTCCCATTAAAACCTAATGGGACACCTGTCACTTTCCCATTGGTTGTTAAATTTTTCTAGGAATAAGTTAACCCAAACAAACCCTAATCCTAATTACATTTCCATTGCCTTAGTGTCGGTCTCATCTATTTTCTTCACCGACTCAACCTTGGATACTCTTCTGGTCGACCCATTCAGATCGGCAAGAATGATCGGAAGGGGGCTTAACTAAGCACACTATGCACGTATCTTAAGATCACATTTTCGTCGAGTGGAACAGTCCAGGATGGTAACATCCAGGTCGACATATACACGACTGGAAGAGGCTCAACTAAGCAGGTCGTGCACGTGTTGAAAGAGCACATTCGATCGGTTGGAACAGTCTCAGATGGCAACATCCAGGTCGGCATGCACACGACCGAAAGGGGATCAACTAAGCACGTCATGCACATGTCAGAAGAGTACATTTTGGTCGATTGGAACAACCCCTAGGTGGCAACATCTAGCTCGGCACAAGTCCAAGTCGGCCAGAATGATCGGAACTTGCTTAACTGGGCACGCCTTGCACGTGTTGGAAGCACACGTTCTGGTCGGTTGAAGCAATCCTGGGCGGCCGGCATTTAACTCGGTAAGAGTCCAGGTTGGCAAGAATGATCGGAACGTACTTAACTGAGAACCCCATGTATGTGTTGGAATGTGATTATCTTATGGCGTATGTATTTTATGGACTTTTGAATTTAGCTCGACAAGAATCCAGGTTGGTAAGAATGATTGGAACGTACTTAACTGAGAACTCCATGCATGTGATTGTAATGTGATTATCTTACGGCTTATGTATTTTGTGGACTTTTGGATTTTGGTTTCCATCTCTCCTTTGTTCTCTGGTACACTGCAATATATGTGTACTTAGAGAACTAAGGGGAGGTGCTGCCGAAATCTTCAGGTTCTCAAAATGTATAGTATGATAATTTTATTACTGAACATCACATTCTTGAATGGGATAGGGCCCTTACCAAAAATTCAATCATTATCACTCGATTATTTATATTTTAATCATATGTATTATTAATCAAAATTAGGATATTGTAGGATGAGTTTTGATCATAGTTGGCTGTACAAATGGAGGGTGGACGGTTATCTATCGAACACGTTCGTGGAAGGGGTTGAGAGTTTCATACAATTTTCACTCACCCATGGAGCAATGAAGGACGGAAAAAATTGAAGTGTCCTTGTAGTCATACTAAATGTAAGAATTGCAGTTACCACGATTTAAACGAGATCAAACTTCATCTCGTTAAAAATATATTCGTACCATATTACTACATCTGGACATTTCATGGTGAAACAAATCTTGATTGCACGTATCGTGTCGACCCCAAGGTTCACATTGGAGGATCATCTTACACCACTCTTGAAGAATTCTCAAATGCTTACATCAATATGGTTCACGATGTATTCGGTCCAGACTTTGTATTGCGCCCTAATGTTGAAGAACCGCCTAATCCTGAGGCCCATAAGTTCTACGATATGTTGAGTGCTGGAAATTAACCTTTGTATCACGGATGTGAGAAACATTCTCAAGTAGCCCGTCTCATGAACCTAAAGGCAGAAAACCACATGTTCCCCAGAAGTTCAATGATCAAGTACTAGATTTAATTAAAGAAGTTGTGCCAAAAGATGATCATATGTCAGATGACTTCTACAAGAGCAAGAATTTATTGAGGGGCATGGGCCTACCGGTCGAGAAGATCGATTGTTGCATCAACAATGGTATGATCTATTGGAGAGAGGATTTTAATTTGACCAGTTGCCTTTTTTGCAACCATCCTCAGTTCAAACTCGCTAAGAAGGGAAAAGTAAAATGATAGAAAAGTTACATTGTGTATAAGAAGATATATTATTTTCCATTAACTCCTCACCTGAAAAAGTTAAACGCATCTACAACAACTGCAAAAAACATGAGGTGGTATGTTAAATACGTTGTTAACGATGGTGTGATGCGTCATCTGTCATATATTCAGAGGACTAGATGTAGATTTATATCTTTACTTTCTGGATATGTGATGTAGATTTATATCTTTTTATGGATTCTCGATTTTACCATACGAGCGTTTTTTTTTTGTTTGTTTTTTCATGCCTTTTATTTTGAAGTTGTTCTCATGTTATTCGCAATTTAGGTGCACTTTATTCTCCCATTGCTTATCTTTTGTATGTTCATTTTGGTTTGTATTAGATTGAAGATATGGTAAGCCAAAGTGAAAGGAGAAGTCAAATTGAGTGAAAATTCATGTCATGTATTTTTTTTTTCAAATCTTAAATGTAAAATTAAATCTCGATTTCACGTTTCTGGGATGTAGTTGAATATATCATATTATAATCACAAACCATTTAGTTAATATAGTTAGAGATTATACTACACCCTTGTGTACTGAGGAAACATAGAATTTACAAAATGTTCTCATTAGTTAATTGATTTGCCTTTTTTTTTTTTTTTTGCTAATTTCCAAATACAATCATGTCAATATCTTTATCGTGTACCTAGAACTTTGAACTGTTATGGAAGATAATAGACATAAAACAAAATCGAACAGGAGACTGAAAAAAACCCAACTCACAGGCAGAAACCACTCATGACGAATTTTCCTAGCCCGATGAATCTTTCTCAATCTATTTCGCCATCACCAAAATGTAAGGTATGTCATTTTTTCTACTGAGGCACTTTATTAATTTTCGAACTAGATTGAGCAATTTTTTTTCAGTGTTAATGACATGGGAACATGATGTTGACAAACACGTACTTGTGGTGGTCATATAGTCGCTAACAGATACTATAGTGAGTTTATGAATTCTCTAGGGCGCCATGCCCGGCCCTTTATAGAGTTCTTATCATCCCTTTGTTGTTTTTTTCCATTTGATATTTATTTTGTGGTGAACATGAATTTATGTTTTAGTTTTGGGTTGAAATGAATTTTTGGTTTTATGTGGTAGATGTTATGTTTTGATAATTTCTTGGATCAAAGCTTTGGAGTTTAATTTAAGGATAAAAACAAACGGTATCAGATTATTGAAGAATACTAGGATGCGTGAGTCATCAGAGAAAGTAAAAGGAATTAGAAGAATATTTAACAAGAGACGCGAGAGAATTAAATGGTCATGATGTCAAGAGGAAATACCATCTTCCTTATACACCCGAAATTTAATCTGCCGCTGCCCATCACACCGTAGCAACCTATCAGACAATTTCTTCCGTTGAGAACCACTATATGCAAATAGACAAAAGTAATTTGCTGAATTTCGACATTGGTTATCGACAAAACTACAGCCAGTAAGCCCTGAGATGCAGCTCAAGGACAGGAGTTTCAATGATAACTCTTCTTAGTTTATCTTCCTTAATTCTGATTCTTATTTTTCTTATTCTTGATAATTCATTTTGTTCAACTCAAAATCAAATGMTGTAGCTTCGAATTTAATGTTAGAATTTTTTTATTTTGTTTCATAATATTGTTACAAGATTTACTATTTCATTTTCTGTCCAATTTTGTATATATGAAATACTTTATTTTATTTGGTACATTTTATGTATTTACTAAAAACATAATATTTTTATGTATTTTTCTTGGTTTTGAGTGGATATTGTGGAGGAGGAGAGAACTTAGACGATAGTTAGAAAAAAGAATATTTGTGACTGATGAGACTTTTGGATCAATTATTACCCAAGTTTGCACATTCATTGTAACTATTTATGGTATGTATTTCAAAACAAATGAAAGTATGTAGTTTCATGTATAATGTGATTGATGTCAAAGGTAATCTATTTCATTAAACCCTCTTTTTTGTGATGGTTTTGCATAAAACCTGTTAAATTATCCTCGCTAACCCAGCAACTCTGGATGATATTCTGGACACCTCCTAGGAGACCTTAAGTTTCTTAATAAAATTATTTTCCCAATAATCAGTATTTGTCTCTAAGCGATAGGTAATTCTCCTCTTAAAACTGTTCTTCTTGTATATCTATCATGCAAGTAGATGGTAATTTGTGATAAATGCATCAGTATAGAATGTCGATGAGGCTTGTTAAGGTATTAGAATAAAGCCTTTCAAATCTACTCTATGCTTAAAGTATTAGAATAAAGCATTTTATCTACTAGATCAAGTTTAAACTGCTATATATTAATGTTTGAATAATAATAATATATTGATGAAAGAAGACATTGAGCATATAATTCTACTCTGTGCTTTCCGCAATTCTGAAAATCTGGTATAGTGATCTCTTCTTAAGCATTTTTAATAATGTGTGAGACTACAATTACTTATTGTGAACTTTTTTTCTTTTTGCATGAAAATGTTTCACATTATTATTTATTTTTAAATTGTGCAGGAATAGAGGGTTAAGGTGTAGAATTTAAATTGTGCATCCGCAAAATCCAAGCGAGGGTCATCTGATCTGAAGAAAGGGAATCACATCAACTTCAAAACAAAAACAAAAAAACTCGACCATAGAAAGACAAGGTATTCCGATCAATTTTATCTTCTTTCTTTCCTTATTCCATTTTTTATTTACTTACAAAAACTTTTCAAATTTCTTGACAATGGAATTTTTTCTAATATTTTTAATATTTGTTTGATAATTTCTATTTTCAATCTGTAATTACCRATTGAAAGTGACCTTAAATAGTTTTTCATACATTACCATTTAACTTTGGGCATAAAGAGAAACAACATGTCTCGAGACATTCTGTTTATTCATTAATATTCTGTCAAAAGTAATTTTGGAAAACCCCTAATTTGAATATATTTCTATATAATTTTGAACCTATAGGTATCGAGGGGCTACGAAAGCATGTACAAATCTCTCATCAGCCTCATCATTTGAAAATTTTATTTGGTTGTAACTTGATGTCTTTGTGCTGCGATTTTTTCTTGCACAATTGTTGGCTTTATATTGTCTCAAATCAATATTTCAGGTGATTCATTTAAGCGATTATGTGTTCTTGTGATTGAGAGGAAATTACTTAATCTGTGAGCTCGATTTTCATAATAGTTGGTTATTATGATTTTCATGTACTTCAATTGGGTTCCACTCTTCAGTTGAGAAGACAAATAATTTCGACCTTCATGGAACATCACGACCATTTAGTTTAGACAAATTTGCACATTCTTATATTCTTTTCCCACCAAGGTTTGAAACATTTCTCTTCAATCCTCTAACATTGTTTTTGTGTTTTTTTACTATGCGCATTTTGAAAAATTCCGCATAATACTATCTTTATTTCCTTTTGAAATGTGAGTTACTCGAAAGTAGGTTACTCTGTGAAGAGGTCAAACATGCGTGTAACGATATATATATATATATATAGAAAATACTTACTTCTCTTTGCGGCTAATGTAATATGAGTAACTCTTGCAAATTGACGAGTGTATGTAATGTCAACTTCGTCAGGGTGTTTAGAAAGATAGGTTTCAGATTTGGTTAGAAGTATACTTGGGATCATGTTCATTTGGTGTAGAGTTAAATCTTTTCGAAGTAATTCTTCAAAATTTATATGTCCCAAGCTGGTCATTTAAGTTGGCCAATTATTTGCTTAAATTGTTTGTCAACAAGTACTTTTTGTCCACTGTATGTAATTTTACCAAGCAATAATATCAGGTTGTCCTGATTAATTTTATCATGGCAGATATTTGATTAGTATTTGAAATGATATAATATTGGTATTTTTGGGTGGGAATATTGGGTTATTATATTATAAGTGTGAACTGGGTGGACTATCGACCAATTGACTATACATAAATGACAATCTACTTTTCTAAGACACCATGTCTGTTGTCTATGATATAATTTAGGGGATGCTCGGTTGGTGGGTTCGTGGAGTGGGAAATGGGAAAGGGTATCAAACTGGTGCTTGGCAGGGATTATCAAACCCATTAACCTTCACAATCAAACTCATTCCCATTTCCAACAAATTCACCAAGCACAGAGTTATGAGATGCCTACTAATAAAATGCTCGACCTTATGGTACAATGGAATTTGTACTAACATGACAACTCGATTGTACRATCACTGTTTATTTATGTGTTTATGTCATCACTGGGGCGTTGGGCAACGATTTCAAGTTTTAGAGTGTGAAAACCATGGGGCTGCTACTATTTTATGTGGATAGGTTTAAGATTAGTGCTATATGAAACCTAAATATCCTCTGCAAATGTTTTTTAAGTTGAATTTTTTTCTAATYGATCTTATTGTGTGGGTTTTTTATGCATTTTGAGAAGCTTGGTATTGGAGCATCGCATAAATATTTATTGCTTTTAGTTTTGGAAAGGAATAACAACGATGAGTTTAGCTAAATTAGTAATTAAACACTAGGGTTCACGTGCAAAGCAATTGCCCCTTACTAGTAAGCTTAAAAGATCAAAAATATGTTTATAATTCAAATTTTTCTACATGAAACATTACAATGGAGTACCATTTATAGGTAAGGACTTGGAACAACATCCAAGATGAGACATAACACTATATTTCTCAAAACAAATTCGTGATGTTTCAAGTCTCGTAAGGATTACTATATCATTTGTGATGTTAATAACAATATATCTTTATATGAAATAAGTATTATAAATTTCTCAAAATAAATTTATGTAAATCTTTATTTGATGGCTTTAGTTTTAATTACTTTTCACTAAATGTTCCTAATAAAAATGTTAACAATTTTAAGACTTCCTGATAAAATGATAGAAGTAATTTAGATTAGTTTGTTGAGCAAATTACATTTGACTTTTCTATAATCTGAAATTTAAAATTTGAAAATGTGATTATTCGTGAGTCACAGTGGAACGAATATACTACGAATAAGCAGACGGAAACATCAAATGAAAAGATGTATCGCATGGGTGAACGAACTAATTATTTTACTAAAATTTTAACTATGTTAAGAAAATCTTGAGAAAATTATTTTTGGTCCCATTTTTGATTGGTCGTGAAAACTGAGTATAACAATTCTAACGAATCGTGTGGTACAAAAAATAAAAACATAACGACATGATCAAGATTTAAAGAAATTATATCTTATGGTATTATTTTAACCCATTCGGATGAAAAATGATTTTGCCTTATATCTTATGAGACTAAAATAAAATTGTAAACACTTGTGATTCGCCATATTAATGAGTTATGATTCATTCCGTATGTATACCTTAATTTATTAGGGTTATATAACCCGTTATTATAATATATTGATTTTATGTCATAATATATTCGTATTTGTATTATGATTATTGACGATAGTATAATATATTATTTTTTATATGATATGTATTAATTATTAAGTTCCGATTGTGTAATAATTCATCCTAACAAGACAAGAGCACGCCCAAATAAAAATCCCTTACTTACACATCAGAATTCAAAACAGAACCTTATTCAAGCTGGAAGACAAGAAAAGGAAAAAAGAAACACAATATTGAAGGAAAAGAAAATTAAGAAAAGATTAATTTTCAATATCTAGGTTATCAGTCCACTTCTGGACAACCTGTCCCAGTGCCCTCGAAGAAGATCCATCCTTGGTCAGAGCATCTGCACCAGCCATCTTCACTTCCATCATCCTCTTCCTAATTCTCTTCCCTTCTTCACCATCCATCAATTGTTTAATCATTTCTGAGACCTCCCCTCTCTCCACAACCCCATTCTCATTCTCTCTCACTCTTATTGCAGCCTTCAATCCCTCAGTCAAGTACACGGCGTTCATCTTGTGCTCGAAGCAGAGCGGCCATGCTATCAACGGCACCCCGAACACAACGCTCTCCAGTATCGAATTCCACCCACAATGCGTCACGAACCCCCCGGTCGAGCCGTGGCTCAACACTTGAATCTGAGGGGCCCACGAGGTCACCACAAGGCCCTTATTCTCATTCCTCTCCAAGAACCCTTGTGGCAGATATTCCAAAGGGTCATCTTTATTATTTGGACTGAAGTAAGCTGCCGCAGCGTTTTCTTGAGGGGTTCGTACTACCCAAAGAAACCTCTGCCCACTCATTTCAAGGCCGTGAGCCAATTCCCTGAATTGATCCACTGATAACGTCCCTCCACTGCCGAACGACACATATAGCACGGATTTCGGTGGCTGATCATTCAGCCATTTCAGACACTGTTCGTTTTCCGTCTCCGGGCCGCCTGTCCTTATAAGCGGCCCGACAGGATAAACGGGAGGGATATCAGTATCACCGCGTTGTCGTAAATAATTGAAAGCTTCAGATTCCAGTTCCAGAAAGCTATTCACCAAGATCCCGTCGGTTAAGAGGTACCTGTTGCAAAGATCAAGTATCCACTTATGAACTTCACTGCCCCTGTCTTTCATCGCATCGGGCAAGTCGTCCGGGCTCAACACTATAGAGCCCGGCAGCTTGATTGGCTCCGAAAGATCTCCGTACTCCTTTAAAGGACTGCCGCAACTCTGGTCGAGCTTAGGCAGATCGATCGACAGGGACAGCTCGTTGGCCGCTATAACGTAGAAGATGTAGACCGGAATTCCAAACTCTCTGGCAATGTCGATGGCGTAAGGAGCGAAAAGGTCGACCACGAGGGCGGCGGCTGGGGATGCCGACAGGGCGTCGCGGAGAGATGGGAGCAATCGGATCACGCGGACTGGAAGCAGAATCTCCGGGTTTACGTCGTCGGGGAGGTCATCGGTCGGGACGGGAGGGAGAAAAACGGGGTGGATTGCGGTGGGGATGCCTTGAAGAAGGGTTTTTTGAGGTTTCATGTCGGGGGTCCCATCATGTGGGATGATGAGTGTGACGGTGCAGTTGTGGTGGGAAACGAGTTTCTTGGCGAGCTCAATGAATGGAATAAGGTGGCCTAGAAACCCCGGGGGAGGTAGCAAGGCTATGTTGGATGATCTTTGTGTGGTGTCCATGGAGTAGTTTTCAGAGTTGATTGACTATGGCTGAAATTGAAAAAACAAAAAAATCATACAAGTTTGGATATGGTTGAAAGGGTGTGCATAAAATAAATGGGAGGGAGGTTTGCTTTGATGAATTAATCGTGTCCAACATTTTGTTTTTTGGTATTATTAAAGGTTACTAGTAAGGTGCACTTCACGTGTACAATATTATTTTATTTAACTGTAAATTATTAGTATATATTGTATTATAAAAATACATATCGTACAATACAATTAAATAAAATAATAAATTGGACATAATTTAATAATTGCACCAATTATAATTGTATGCAATGAAAGACTTTTCATTTAAGATGCATATAGTGAACCGTAAGCCCATCAAAGAGTGCAACACAATCCATTTTGGTCATCCAAAGAAAGAAAAGCAAAAGACAAAGTGGCAGAGTGACAAGGGAGTAACAGAGGATACAACACAAAGATGACGATGTTTTTGGACATACAGAACATGAGCATAAAGACAAAAGGAACAAAGCCATCCAACTGCAAATTAGCTACATAAAGGTCCGCTAAAATAAAAGAAATCCTAGATGATCTTCTTCATCTGCAAGGCCAAGTGAAAACCAATCCATCTCCTTATCAACTGCCCAAGAATGACGCTAAATATGGAGCATCATCAATGATGCGGCAACAAATAATCATGCCGGCATGTATGTCGAGTTAGGTCTAATAGGCAACTATTTTTTATGGGATTGACGATCTCTTATTGACTAAAATGATATTCATATTTATAACAGTTCGATAGAGAGAGCTGGGTTTAATGGTTATGATATGGGCACCGGCGGGCTAGTATGGATAGTATGGGTATGGGCCTCGGTGAATTAAGGAAATGAGATGGTTATTAGCCCATAGTTATTATGGTGACTTAACAAAATATGAGAGTTCTAATATTTATGGTAACTTAGCATATAGCAGAAATTCTAATTCTAAGTCGGTGGATTAATTATGGAATTATGGTGTAAATAGGAGGCAGAAACCCTAAATTGAGATCACGTCTTTTTTCTATATATATATAAAGAAGAAACCGGCCTCACTTCCATCTAAGTTGATTTTTATCTTACTATGAGCTCTTGTTTCATTATCGTAAAAGGGTATTGACATAAGTATCGGAGGACCTACAACGGGGCTGTCCGACTTGGGTTTTGTTTTGTAGGTCGATCAGGTCGGCAGTAACAGTTTAAAGATCAGCGACCTCATTTTTGGTGAGACAATTTTTTTGGTTGAATCGCATCAAACAGCACCGTTTGTGAGAATACGAGGGACATCGAGTTATTGAACAAAGGACACGTGAGAGTTTATCAAAACAACCATGAAAGGAAGAGGCATCACACCAATAGCTCTGAACTTTAGCTCGGGGGTGAGCCAAAACAAGAAAAAAGATCAAAGGGGGAAAATTGAAAGAGATCAAACATTACAGGGGTATACAAAGGAACAAGAGGGATTCACGAAGTTTACCTTTTTCTCTTTCTAAATGGGTTCATCTGCAGCTTGGTGAAAGGGGAAAGTCCCAGTTTGTTTCTTAAAAAGTTCTTTGAAAATAGAGGGATGAAAGTGCGGGAAAAATGGAATAAGAATAATTTCTTGAGATAATTAGACAAAGGAAGACCAATACAAGGACCAATGAGTGGAACGAACCACCAAAATAAATGACTTGTCATGTTGCTAAGGGCTTGCTCCAACAATTGCTTGACACTGTTCCCATTGATTGGTTGGAGAAAATCATGACAGCAGCGGAGGATGACAGCGACGAGGAAGCTACTGGAGAGAGGAGGAAGAGTATAGGCCGGAGCCAATTACTACAGCCTAGAAGAAAAGTAGAGAAAAAGAGTCATGAATTCCTGATCCTTATTTGGTGCGAGCATCTAAGAGGAGGCAACCTCAAAGAAAGTATTCGTCGTTATCGTTAGAGGAGTAAGAGAGTGATGTCAAATTCTTCCCCTCATCTTAAATATCTTGATTTCTCTAGTCATCATCCTTCGGAGTCTTGGTAGATCATCCTTGATATTTTGAAACTTCAAGAAATAGTTCATATAAGTTCAACAATGGAAGATGTTTAATGTCACTAGTCCCTTCATCTCAAATACTTGATTCCTGTAGTGAGCACACCATTCATCCTTCTTAAGATTCTTCAATTGCTCTCGCATGGAGCAGTACAATGCTTCTAATGAGGATAGCAAGGGGTGCTTTCCTTTTGGACGATGGAGGTCTATAAAATATTCAAATTGATGTTTACAAAATATTTTTCTCTAGTATATACACTTTTGTTCATGACTAGAATATATATTAAAAAATTAAAAATAAATAATAAATAATTGCCAACTAGAATTAGTTAGTGACACCTAGAGCACATAAATAATTTATAATATTATATTCCCTATGAATATAGAAAATATATTTTAAAAATCTTTTTTGCCATTTAATTTTAAAGTGCAGATTTTAAATGGGAACACACCATTTTACTACATATTAGTTCATGAAAATTACAATTTGTTTTTAATTATATTTTGCACTTACATATAAACATAATTACAGTAAGTATTGTATCGATTTATGTCCTTTAATAACTAATTTATATGTATAAATATAATTTAACTTCAATTTCTCTAACTAGCAGTATAGTGGTATGTAATCACTACTACAAACATCACCAACGACGTCGGTTCTTTTGCCTAACCGACGTGTGAAGTCACGTCAGTCTTGGAAAATCGACGTGAACTTTCTACGTCAGTTTCTTAAAAACCGACGTGACAGTATCACGTCAATTTTCCAGAAACTGACGTGACAATTCACATCGATTTTCCAGAAACGGACGTGACTTTCCACGTCGGTGGTTTAGACGTCGGTTTCTAAACAGACGTTGATTACGCGAAAAACGGACGTGAAATTTTCTTTACATCGGTTTAAATATGTCAAAACGGATGTTGTTTAACATCAGTTTTTTTGGTTTTTTGTGGTTCCTGTTTATTGAAAAATAAATTCTAAATGCTGAAAATAAATTAAATGAATATCAATTTCACATCGAACAACCATTATCGTCAATATGTTCTAAAAGTCGAATACATCAAATAACCAACATCATCAATATGTTTTAAAAGCCGAATACATCAAACAACCAACATCAATATGTTCTAAAAGTCGAATGCAACGTGACACAATCTACAGAGTCTAATCCATAGTTCGAATTTCCCATACCAAATCAAAGTGAATTCATAAATGCACATATTCTAGTTATCAAACAAACATGAGAATATAATTAAAACCTTACACAAGATTCATTTATTTTGAATTTCAAGAAAATATCTCGGCCATTGAGTTTGAACTTCTCCGATACTCTCTTGAGGAAATGAGTCGCTATCACCAAATATCAGCAATTAATTATATAATATTTTTAACATATCAAAAAAAGTTAAACCAAGCCTATTTGCCAATAAGTAGAAAGAAAGGGATCATCTCGATTTTAACCCAACAAAGCCAAGACTTTGTCCGTGACCGAACGTTCGCACACGACTAGGTCTGTTGTATTCGACTTGCATACATATAGTACCCCATTTTCTCTTCTTTATTTCCTTTCCTTTTCATTTATTCATTTAAAAAATAATTTTTCTTTATAATAAGTAACTCCAGAATCATTAATATACATGGAAAAGAAAAAAGCCTTAAAAAGAATATGATTGGTATTAATATATTTTGTTTTGTAAGGGGTTATTAGGTTTAAAACGATAGACAACTTCGAATTATTCAATTTTTCAAGTGTAGATTAAATGCAATTAGGAAGTCAGTCTTCAAATCATTCACAATAAGCCAAATTTCTTATATTGTAAATAAAAATCAAGTCCAACCTAAATAACTCTAATAATACACAAGTTAACCTGAAATAATTTTTTTTTTTAATATCAGGTTGATATAATTTTAAGTTGAAAGTTAACATACACATGACACAATACACACTAACAACATTATCCATGTAAATAGAGAAGTTCATATTTTTTTTAAATATACAAGTTATTTCAAGAATAACTTCAATGAGAGCAAAAAAAAAAGGCTGGGTTCAATTTGATACCGGGCCTCAACCCAACCTACAAACAAGACGAAACACTAATCGCAGACCTTAACATATCTGAAGTATCAATCAATTAAAGGGATAAACAAAAAGTTTGATTCCAGACAACCTAAACATAAAAATAGGTTAAGGTTAATAAATCTAACACGAATCAAGTACACGTTCTACATGAATTTTTAAGGCTCAACCCAACCTAAAAACCCAATGACAACCTGAATTTGGGCTAAACACAATCAAAACTAAACTAATTTCAAAACACAGCTTTTCATCACCTTCATAGAGTAAAATATAAGAAAAAGGCAAAATAGAAACACACAGACAAAAGGCATAACAAACCAACCTTAAGCATTGCAGTAGCCTACTCGCCATCAAACGGGTTCAAAAAAATGGAAAGCTTCTATTAGGTCAAGTATTTCGGGAATTAAAGCACCAAGGGCCGCAAGCATAGCCCACCTTGCATGAAGTACTTCGAAACTGCATAATAATACGGATTTTACAAATAAGCAATGTTTATTTAAACTTGTGGGCGATGATAAAATATCTATTCACACTAAGAAAAGAGGTGTGCTCTCTTAAACAATTTCTGCAAGGCCACAGGATCCCGACATAAACCTGCAATATCAAAACCATAATCAATTGTGTCAATACATCAATTGTGGTAAGTCAATCTCTAATAATTGTTAACTATGGCCAAAAAAGATGGTGTTAAGATGCTAGATATTGGGCAAGCTCATACTCAAACAGGGTTCAAATGACGGGAAAATTACTTTTTTCGGTCCATTATGTTATCCACTTTCCAATTTAGGAGCAAGATATTGTCCACTATCAAAACACATACACGAAGTTGGCAAAATCATCAAAAAAGGTACAAAATTATCCAATCCGGGCTTGATGGCTGGCGTGACAGGATCCAATATTTACTTATCAATTTTTATTTAATTTAAATGTAGAAAATCAGAAATTATGCCTAAAATACTGAATATACCCCCGAGAAATTATCTAATTTTCGTTTGTTTAGCCCACTTCACAACCACAAATGAAACCCCTGAAATCACGGAAACTGTAACCGACCCACTAATTAATATCTTATTCCCCACAGGCCTGTCCGATGAAAGCTCGCCGGAATCTCACCGAAAAATGAATTGAAAGAAAGATTTAGAGTCCCTGTCAAGTGGGTTAAATTGCTCAGGCTTTCTGGGAGTGAGCCACTGAGATTATTGGAAGATAAATCAAAATGCATGAGGTTTTGGAGGGCAGGGAGATGGTTAGAATGCGATGATGTCATCGCTTCCTTGTCAATCTTACCTCTCACATGACGAAACTCCTTCACGTGGCAAGGAATATTAACCGAACCGTCGTGGTCGAATTTGTACTCCTCCTCCGCCTCCTTCAGCAGATCCATGAATAGTGGGTGGTTCACGTACATCACCGGGATCACGAACCGGTGCTGCTCCGCCCCCTGCCCCACCGTGATCGCCACGCACCCCTTCGGAATTCCCCTCGCCTCCCCGCCGCCGCCTGTGTGGTGGTGGTGGAAATGGATGTGCGGCATATTCAGACAGAGATTCAGACGATCAATTATATATATATATATGTATATATATATATATATATATATATATATTATATATATATATATATATATATATATATATATATATATATATATATATAGGGTTGGGTTCAAATGGAATCATGTCATTATATGTGAACCTAGGGCTCATCTTGACCATTAGATTGGATAATCTTGATGGTTGAGAACATAACATGTCAGCAGTGTATTTATATAAAATATTGCATTAAATTAATAAAAAGGGTATTTTGGACATATAACAATGTTTATAAAGAGCGCTGCATTACTCTTTAGAAAGCACAGTGGATAAAGAAAAAAAAAGGCACTGCGACTTTATACAAAAAGCATCACAAAATTCGTCTACAATTACGGGCAAATTCAAAAATTAAAAAAAAAAACTCAAATCTTTAACAAACCATAACTTTCTCAATTTTTTTTCGTTTTAAATAAGATATATATCAAATTAATCACATTCTCAAGATCTACGATATAAGATACATATTGCATGTTTAAAAACATGAAAACAAATACATGAAATTAAATTAAAAAAACTTGACGGTAAAAGCATCGCATATGATAATATTTAGCACTACAGTGATGTATACAAAAGCACCACTATTTACGAGTAAGAATCTGGATTTTACTATATAACCAGTGCTTTTATAATAAAGTAGCAATACTTTTTTTATATGTTGGCAGTGCTACAAGCTTGACAATCTTAGGGGTGCTTTTTTCATATTATGGCAGCGCGTTTTTACTACACTAAAACTGTTTTTTGGCCCAACTCGTAGTAAGCCCAATGCTTAACATTTCTCCAGCCCATGAGTTGTTAAAAATTTGGCCCAACATTCAACCCTACCCGATTCAACCAGCCAGAGCCATTCACCATCACCAGTCAGCCGCCGCCTGCGCAAAGCCACCACCGTCCAACCAAATCTACAATTTTGGCACAACCAAAACAATACAATATATATCGACAAAGAATTAAGAATCAACAATCCCAGAGATCCCCAACAACAACGAGCAGTTGCCCAAGAGATCGACGGAGCGCCGTCGTGTCGATGAATTACAGACTGGCGCCGGAGAACCCGCTCCCGGCGGCCTACGACGACGGCGTCAAGGCCGTGGGTTGGGTCAGGCAACAGGCCTTCACTTAGGTTGGGCCCAAACAGCCAGCCAAAGAATATTAAAACCACAACGCTTCTTAAAAATCCGAGGAGGTCATCTTTGTACTATGTGAATCTCAAGGCCATTAGTGTTGGCCGAAGGGTTGTTAACATTCCTTCTGCCGCTTTTGCATTTGATCCCAACACTGGAGCTGGGACTGTCTTTGATTCTTGTAAAATAATTCCAATTATAAATATTTTTCACTATGTAGATATATATATATTTTTTAAACAATTTAATTGAACGAGGCCCATTAATTTATTAAAAGAAAAGAAGAAAAAAAAAACAGAGCACATAATGAAAATCACAGATATCACGAATGTGTACCATTAATTATAAAAATAGTGATTCCGACGATTCGCGTTCACCGACAATTCGCGTACTGCTAGGGGCAAGGCGGCACTCGGCCACACCTGGGTCACCGGCTCACGGCGAGTGAGAAGGGATCGGGGGAAATCGGGGAGGGGGGATGGGGAGGCGCCGGTGATTGCGCTAGCCGCCATCTTCAACCGGTGTTCGCGTTCTGCAAACCCGTCGCCACCGCCTACCAAACACCGCCAGTTCGTCGCCGCCGGCGCTTTCAGAGGGGGCGGAGCGGCGCGCCTCCGCCGCTGCGAAACGCCGCCACCGCTGCCATCGTGGCTTCACTGACTCCTACCGCCGCTTCGTGATGCCTTCACCGGAGAATCGCCGAGCCGCCGCCGTGGTGGAACCGAAGGGGGGATTGCTAGCCGATTTCTTTTTTGGAAAGAGAAAGATGAGAAACGGGGGAGAAAAGAAGGAAGAAGGGGTGGATGAATTAGGTTTTGAAGATTTGGTATTTAATCTGATTAAGAGCATTTGTAAAAATACATAAAAACCCTTTTCCTTCCATATATATAATTTAATGAATTTAAAAAATAGAAAAAATTTGGTCCATACATATTATTAGATCTAAGGTCAAGATTGGTCCCTAGGTTCACATATATTGACGGGGTTCTCATTTGAACCCAATCATATATA
>BMAC01000101.1:114254-176837 GCA_014905375.1 Phtheirospermum japonicum | reverse complement strand
TTTAGATCTTATCTATTAATTATATATGACTTTTCTTATATTTTTATATTAGGAGAATCAAAAGAAATAATTGAATAAGGAAAAATATAATAAAAGAATTAAATTAGGTAAGATATAATAAAAAGAAAAGTATTAAATTAGGTAAATATTAGGTTCGGATGACACATAAGCAAACGAAGCACCAAAAATTTTTATTTGTCAAACGAAGCATACAAAGATGACACATAGGTTAGGAGAATTTTGCATTAATATATAGGGGTGATGTGTGTGTGTGTACAGCTTCCAAAAAAATTACAAAAAAGAAAAATCAAACTCAGATTAGGATTTTATCAACAGTGGCTAGAGAGAGAAAAGCCAAGGTTCAGATTAGGGTTTATCAGCATATGATTTTTTTTCAATTGATTTCTTTTTCCTGAATTTAGTGAGGGATTAAGAAGACGAAATTTGAAGGATACATAGAGAGAGGATGAATTGGGTAAAAGGAAAAAATTGAATAATTTCTGGGGGTATATTCGGTATTTTAGGCGTAATCTCTAATTTCCTGCATTTAAATTAAATGAAAATTGATAAGTAAACATTGGATCCTGGCACATCAACCATCAAGCCCGAATTGGATAATTTTGTACCTTTCTTGATGATTTTGCCAACTTCGTGTATGTGTTTTGATAGTGAACAAAATCTTGCTCCTAAATTGGAAAGTGGACAGTATAATAGACCAAAAAAGCAATTTCCCCTTCAAATGACTATTAATCTGAAGTCTATAGATTATGAATCCATTGAAGAGAATTTCTACAGAGCTAAGGGGATTAAAATAAAAAGGATTTTATTAGATTAAATTGAGTGGCATATTTAAAGTTGGAGTAAAATGATTTTTTGGTATAATTACCTGTTAAAGGGCTGAAAGCAATAGGCGAAACGATGCTAGCAAAGGAACATATGCCTGTAATGCAACCTTGAGGCTTTCCCTTTTAGCATCCAATCATCCAAACTTATGTAAGATAATCAAATTTTTTTCTTTTTACTTATTTTTAGAATTTAAGAGCAACTAAAAATCAAATCAATATCAGCTAGTAACAGTCACCAACTTGGTCCAGTTTGTTTAGATGCAGTACTCCGTAACTGGAAATAAAATAAGAAGTTTAAAACGATGCAATGAATAATTAAATAAATTAGTTTAGAAAACAAAAAAGGTAACATACACATGGCAGGGCAAATGTAGAAACAATGGTTATCATTGCAGCTGCATACAGACCTGCCCATATATTATGAAGTTATTATTTATTTTTTTAAATATAACATTTTCTTTTTAAATACTCCTCAGTATATCATAATACGGTTATAACAAGATTTTCATATTTGAACAAGGTGAAGAACATACCCAAGGAGCAAGCAATGCTGTAAAGCACCATCTGCATTGAAGAAAACAAAAATTAGAAAAAAGAAAGAAAGAAAGAAAAGCTACATTTTTGTTCAAATTTTATGTTATTGAAATGAAATAATTCATCTAATTAATAGTAATTAATTCGGTTTTATCTTTTTACATGAGCACAGCTGAAAAAGAGGCTGAGAGAAAACTGATAAACGACAAAGAGCACCTGCATGTGCATGGAGGAAAAGCCCTGAATCAGCTGCAGCTAAGCAAAACCAGAGTCAAGACAAAAATGACTCACCTGAGGTGCAAAACAGTTCCCATGCAGCAGCTGTAGCAGATCATGGAGGAAACGGATAGAAAGGAAAATAGCTGGCATTGTGAACGGATACATGACACCTGGATAGCCTAGATTGTTCTATTAGGTGTATAAATACATGTATTGAGTGGATGTAAATCAATCAAGAATTAATGAAATCGTTTTTAGCCTTTTATCCCTTAACCTAGCAACAGGTTCAGCCGCTTTCTTCATGCCTTGCTTACCTTTCCTTTTAAAAATATCTTCTCTTCACCCATGAGTGGAGTTAATATGGGCATGAGGATCAACTGAAAGAATACGAAAACCAAATTAATTAATCGATCAATATCACAAATCGGAGCTGTATCTATGTATACAAATTATTGTGCATAATATACGTATTGGCAATAATGCATGCTTGTTAGAGCTAGCTACCTGTGATATCGATCCTCCAATTCGAGAAATTATCATTAGGTCCGCGATTTATCTTCTTTTTGGTTGAACGAAAACATTGTTTTATTGTTATTTTATTTTGAACTTGTTTCATTTAGGGGGAGTTATTACTTTTAGGGGGAGTTTATTTTTGTTTCTTATTTGCGTCGTTTGTTTTGTCCAAAAAGGCAAAAGGGGGAGATTGTTGAGAATTTATTTCGCAATAATTCTTTTTTGGTAGTTTGCCTTTCTTAGAGATTTTATTTAATTAGGACCCTAAATTTCTTACCTAGGGGAGTATTAGGACTTTATTTAATTACCTTAGTTTAGCTAAACTTGTCCATCAAGTTTAGGAGTCCTTTATTTTTATAAATAGACTTGTCGACGCAAAAGAAAGAATAGAACGTGAAAACAGCAGAACGAAAGCACGCAAGACAGAGAACGAAATCATAGAATAAGGTTCGACGATTTCAAGAAGCAAGAACGCAGAGTATAAGTCATACTTGGAGCTGGGATTCGGATCAAAAGTTCTTAGACGTTGCGTAACCAACGGACGAGAATATTTCTCACAGCAACAAGTATTTTCGTATCAAGTTTGATACAATTGTTTTCATATATTACTTAGTAATTTGTAATTGATCTTTGAACGATAAGTAATATAGTTTTCGGGTTTATATACCCAAGTCCGTAAGAACGTTTTCTTACGGGCTAAAAGTTTTACTTTTGTGTTTAATTTATCCATTGTGTTTATTCTTATATGCTTTTAAACTGTCCAGTAAACTGATGTTGGAACTGGTGATTTATCATCAGTAACAACATTTGTTATCTTCATAAGAAATTTTATTTTCTTTAAAATTGGAGAACTACAAAACTACAATTGGTACCAGAGCTGGGTACTTGACACTAAGTATTCTGATCCTTGTTTTGTAGATTTGACACGATGGACGCTCAAGGAATTCCAAGACCTCCAATTCTCAATGGGGAGAACTATTCACTCTGGAAACAAAGGATATGCTGGTTTATCAAAAACATTGATGAACGAGCCTGGAGATCTATTCTTGTTGGTTGGGAAAGACCTCGAGTCACGGATGCTGAAGGTGACACGATAATCAAGAGAGAACAAGACTGGACGGCTGACGAGATAGCCCTGGCCAACTGGAACTCCAAAACCATTAACACCCTGTGTATTTTTGTTGATATGAACTACTACAAGGTTATCCAAAATTGCGAATCGGCAAAAGATGCGTTGGATGCCCTCCAAAGGGTATGCGAAGGGACTCCGAGTGTGAAGAGATCATGCCTGCGAATGCTAACCTCTACGTTTGAATCCATGAGAATGGATGAAAAGGAGTCTATTGTAAGCTATGCCATGAGACTGTCGGACATAGCAATTGAATGTGGAAATCTTGGCGAGGCCGTGTCCAACTCACGTTTGGTTGGAAAACTGCTAAGATCAATTTCAAAGAAGTACAGTATGAAAGTGGTCGCCATTGAAGAATCCAAAGATATTGACAATCTCAACTTTGGTGAGTTGGTAGGATCGCTAAAAACATATGAAATGGAACACGTTAGTTCCAACTCTAAAGAGAAAAAATTGCTCTTTCCTCCGATGTCAACTCAGAAGACGAAGCTGAAGAAACTAACTGGAGAGAATTACTTGATAAGTTCAAAAATACCTCCCTTGGAGAAGAAGAAGTATCTCTCATCACTCAAAAGTTCAACAAATTTTTAAGGAGAAAGAACAACCTTGGAGGGAAAACATCAAAGTCCAAAATGGAAACACCACCTCCGAAGTCTTTCGGAAGAAAGTTGTCAAATGTTGAACCCTCGTCCTCGGAATCTAAGAGCACAAACTCTCCCAAACCGCTGAGTGAAATTCAATGCCATTAATGTAAAGGATGGGGACATTATAAAAATGAGTGTGCGAACACATTGAGAAAGAAGAACCTTATTGTACAGAAATTTGACGAAGACGAAAGTGATTCTGACTCTTCTAAGTCAGTGCCAGCATTATTTGCCAATGTTGCTAGTGATGACGACATTCGTATTATCAACATCACTTCCAACACCGTCTGTCTGAATGCTTAAATTGATAATTCTCTCGACGAATATGACAAGCTGCGTGAGGAGTACGGAATACTCTTTGCAAATTGGGAAAATCAGGTTCTGAAAGTGAAGACACTCATGATCAAATTAGAGAAGCTTACCCATGAAAATGATGATCAAATTAACATAATCACTCGATTGGAAACCTCTCTCTCAAGAAAAGATTCTGAACTAGAGCGAGTAAGTGCTGAACTGAAGAAGGTACAAGATACTCTTTCTAATCTCAACAAAGGAAGGGTGAAGCTCGATGAAATTCTAAAAATGTCGCTTTCAGAAACATCAAGACACGGGATTAGTTTCGATCCACAATCTCAGCAGCCACAAGCTAGCCCATCTTTAAATACCACCAAGTGGCAAAAGAAGAGAAGAAGGCAGTATGTTTGCCATCATTGTGGTGAACCTGGCCACATACGCCCCTTTTGTTGGAGAAGAACAGGCAAGAAAAGTCAGTTTCAGAGAATCAGCCATGGTGTTGGGACTCATGACAGAACTGGGGTTTCCGTCACCAAAGGCAACACCAAGACCAGACAGGTCTGGGTCAGAAAGGGCGAAGTCAGGTGTAATATGATTTATACTTCTCTTAAATCTCATGTTCCAGGAGCTTGGTACTTCGATAGTGGATGCCTGAAACATATGACGGGATCAGAAGACCTTTTATCAAACATTGTAAAATTCCAAGGAGGAAAGGTCAAATACGGTGGAGGCGCGAATGGACAAATTGTTGGACAAGGAACTCTTCATGTTCCAGGAATTTCCAAATTGGAGAATGTACTTCTTTTTGAAGGACTGACCGCGAATTTGATCAGTATCAGTCAATTGTGTGACGGCGGATTTAATGTTAAATTCACAAGAGAAAAGTGTGAAGTCTACAACGATGAGAACACTTGCATACTCATAAGCAAGAGAACACCCGATAACTACTACCAGATTCAAGGCGACGTGTTCTGTAAACTCTCAAAACTAAGCGATGCCGAACTGTGGCATCAGAAGTTGGGACACGTGAACTATACGATGCTGGAAAAGCTGGTGAAGAAGGAAGCAGTAAATGGTCTCCCGAAGCTCAATACGAAGATCTTTCAAGTTTGTGAGGCATGTCAAAAGGGCAAACAAGTCAGAGTTCCACATCCAAACATACAAAGTCTCACCACCTCTAACTGATTTGAGCTCATACACATGGACCTAGTGGGACCACTGGAGGTAGAAAGCCTTGGAGGCAAACGGTATGTGTTGGTTTTAGTAGATGATTTTTCTAGATATACTTGG
Source organism: Phtheirospermum japonicum (assembly GCA_014905375.1). Taxonomy (NCBI): domain Eukaryota; kingdom Viridiplantae; phylum Streptophyta; class Magnoliopsida; order Lamiales; family Orobanchaceae; genus Phtheirospermum; species Phtheirospermum japonicum. The sequence goes on along the minus strand of BMAC01000101.1, from coordinate 171,369 downwards.
ACTGAGTTTTTAAGAGAAAAATCAGAAGTTTTTGGAATTTTTAAAAAAATAATTAAAAGACTTTGTGTGTGCTTTGGTGTAAATATAGGAAGGATCAGGTCAGACCACGGAAAAGAATTTGAAAATGATGCTTTTTCTCAATTCTATTCAAAAGTGGGAATTACTCATGAATTTCCCTCTCCTATTACACCTCAGCAAAATGGCATAGTTGAAAGGAAGAATAGGTCATTAGCTGAAATGACTAGAACAATGTTGATTTCGAATGGGATAGCTAAGCATTTTTGGGCTGAAGCAATGAACACTGCTTGCCACACTATTAATAGGGTGTATTTCAGGCCTGGTTCACATATTAACCCCTATGAGTTGTTAATGGGGAAAAAGCCTAACTTAAGTTATTTCCATGTTTTTGGGTGTGTGTGTTATGTTCTAAACGATCGAGTGCATCTTTCAAAACTAGACTCTAAAAGCGACAAATGCGTTTTCATGGGATATTCCCAAAATAGCCATACATTTAGATTATTTAATCTTAGAACTAGATGCATGATGGAGTCTGTGAATGTAAAATTTGATGATTTGGTTAGTGGGGTCAAACCAGCTGAGGACAATGATCTAGTGTATGTTCAGAATCCTCAAAATATTTCGAATGTCTTAGATGAAAGTGCAAGTACAGGATCTGGAGCAGCAGGTGATGACAGCACTGGTGACATGTCACCAGACCCAACACCAGTTCCTGCTGAAGCAGACAATGTTGGAACCAGTGATTTAACACCTGTTTCAACACCAGTTCCAGAAACCCCTCAATCAGATTCAGACTCCGATGAGGACAATTCTGAGACTCAAATCGACCTGTATTAAAGGGATATTCCGTCTAGAGTTCAGAGGAATCATCCAACAGGACAAATCATTGGAGATATTGACGAGAGGAGCACGAGAAAGAAGCAAATAAACTTCAAGGAAATGGTAAGGTATGTTTGTTTGTCTTCTAACTGCTCTCAAATTCGAGACACTTTGTTTCTTGCTAAAACAGAGCCGAAATGAGTAGAGGATGCTCTGAAGAATGAATACTGGATAAAAGCTATGCAAGATGAGTTGGAGCAATTTGCAAAGAAAGATGTTTGGCAACTAGTTCCTCAACCAGAAAACACGCATGTCACTAGAACCAAGTGGATTTTTAAAAATAAAACCGATGAAGCCGAAAATATTGTTCGGAACAAAGGAAGGTTAGTTTCACAGGGATACACTCAGATTGAGGGTATTGACTTTGATGAAACATTTGCACCTGTGGCACGCATAGAATCGGTAAGGCTCTTAATCGCAGTTGCTTGTCATTTGAGAATATCCTTGCATCAAATGGACATTAAGAGTGCTTTTTTTAAATGATGTTTTGAGTGAAGAGGTATATGTAGAACAACCCAAAGGTTTTATTGACCCTGACAAACCAAATTTTGTTTTAAAACTGAAAAAGGCCTTGTATGGTTTGAAGCAAGCTCCAAGAGCTTGGTATGAGAGGCTAACTCAACACCTTTTGTTTTTAAACTTTAGACGAGGTGAGGTTGATAAAACCTTGTTTCTTCTAAAATCAAATAAGCACATTCTTATTGTTCAAATTTATGTGGATGATATCATTTTTGGTTCCACAAGTGAACAGATGGTGAAAGAGTTTATTGATCGAATGTCCGACACATTCGAAATGAGCATGAAAGGTAACCTTTCTTACTTCCTAGGTTTTCAGGTCAAGCAATTTGATGATGGTATCTTTCTTTCCCAAAATAAATATGCGAACAATTTAGTAAAGAAGTTTGGGTTAGAAAACGAGAAACCTAAGAAAACTCCTTTGGGTAAAATAGGTAAACTCACTAGAGATGATGTTGGGTTTAGTGTAGACAATACGGTCTATAGGAGCATGATAGGGAGTCTTCTTTACTTGACTGGAAGTAGACCTGATATAATGTACAGTGTGTGTTTGTGTGCTAGGTATCAAGCGAATCCTAAAGAGTCACATATAAAAGCTGTTAAACGAATAATCAAATATGTGGCTGGAACTAGTGAATTAGGAATGTGGTATACTAAAGATACATGCACTGAACTTGTTGGATACACTGACTCTGACTGGGCAGGTGATGTGGTAGATCAAAAAAGTACGACAGGGGGATACTTTTTCTTAGGTAGTAACCTTTATTCATGGTATAGTAAGAAGCAAAACTGCATTTCTCTCTCAACAGCTGAAGCTGAGTACATAGCAGCGGGGAGTGCATGTACGCAACTTCTTTGGATGAACCAAATGATCGAAGACTACGGTCTCCACAGCAGCATTCTGACCGTACTTGGTGATAATACGAGTGCCATTGACATCTCTAAAAATCCTGTCCAGTACTCTCGAATAAAGCACATTGACATCAGGTATCATTTCATCCGAGACTTGGTTGAGAGAAAAATAGTGAGTCTTGAGCATGTAGGGACAGACGATCAGCTAGCAGACATATTCACAAAGGCATTAGATTACGAGACCTTCTCTCCTTTGAGAAGACATCTAGGTATGTGCATTGTCTAGTCCATATTATCTTTGATTTTGTGACACCCCAGTGTTGTCATTAGTCACAACATCTGTAATATTTTGCATGCATTTTTTTAATTTTCTTTTTCATACACATACTAAATACATTGGGTCTGCTTTATGGTGCAATAAGATCATTGTTGTAATGAAAGTGATGACAAAACAGTTAACCTCTTGAAAAACGGTGATTGTGAATCTTTCCCGCAGAAACTGGCTTTCTCCCAGGTTCAAAAACAAAAGGTGTTAACAGCAATTGCTAAAGATAAGTTATTTTTCTTTAAATCCGAAAGAAAGGATGAAGAAAATCTGGATTAAAAAGGTCCAATCTTTAAATTTCACCTTATTGAGCGATTTTGACATTGTCATTTACTTGGGTTAATGGGTCTGATTTCATTGACTTCACCGTAGTAATGTTGGCTATAATGTTATTATTAATGAAAAACAACATTGATCAAGTCACCAAAGACATGATTTGATATTTTTTAATTTTTAGGTCATTTTTTTAGGCATCAATTTAGGACATACATACTTTGTGGGTTATGCCTAACAGCTGTGCGTTGTGTCTCTCATGGTTCTGTCTTGCTCTAAAATCTTTTAATCACGTCGAAGTTTGAGTATGCTTGTTGTTTCAGTGGTGCTAAAATCTTGGGTTGGAAAGGTAATAAAAGATTATTTTGGTTAAAGTCTTATTCACCGAGTACGTTTTATGTTACTATAGTGATGGTAAATCCAACAAAATCTTTTTAAATCTTGAGATTGAGAAGACGTATGTTTGTGGGTTAGTTCTTTTTGGTCTATTTAAGGGGGAGTGGGATTGTGTTTCCTAAAGTGTTTTTTTTTTTTGGAGTATATTTTTTTTTCTCTACAGCCAACGGTCACTTCTGGCAGATTAAAAGGAGGCTACTTGTTACCTTTTCTGCACATAATTCTAGGGTCCTTCTCTCCATCATATACACTAACCCTTATTTTCTCCCTCAGTCCCTATCGATTTTTTTTCTCTCTCTTCTCTATCTCTTTTCAAGTTTTTCTACAAGGATGACGTCTCCAAAAAGGACACCGGAATTTTCTGCCGGAGAACGTAATCCGCTTGCCGAACAGGTTGTCCGAAATCTACCTCGAGTCGGCGGGCTGGATATACGAGTGGATATGGGTGGTGCCTTGCCTCAGGACCCGTCAGCAGTTCCATCACCTTCGCCGAGCACCGAGCTGGTACCTATTCCGGTCGCTGAAGAAGCTCCTCCGGTGGCCCAATTGTTTCCTGGTCAGGCGGGAAACGAAATTGATGTAGACAACCCGCCTGACCTTCCTTTAATTGCAGATTTATTTGGGCGAATTGGGAATCCCTCTCTCAAACGGTCGAGGCGTTTACGGAACATTCCGCCGGGAGTTGTGCCGCCGGCAGTTCCAAAAAGTCAGGCCGGACCCAGGCATCATGTCCCCCTCGAGCATAGACGTGCACAAACGGTTATAACCGGCCGGTTAATTAACCGCCGGTTAATAACCGGTCGGTTAATTAACCGGTTTAGGTCTAACCGTAACCTAACCGGTTGAGAACCGGTTAAGGTTACGGTTAAACCGGTTAACCGACAGGGCGGTTAACCGGTTAACCGCGGTTAACCGACGGTTTTCAACGGTTAATCTGCAGGCCAGTCGATTTTTAACGGCTAATCTGCAGGTCAGTCGATCGACTGACTTTCCAGTCGATCGACAGACTTTCCAGTCGATCGACTTCCTTTCCTGTCGATCGACTGCCGGTCGATCGACTAAAGAGCAGTCGATCGACTAGTCTGCAAATTTGAAAAAAAAAACCGATTAACCGCCGGTTAACCGCGGCGGTTACGGTTACAAATTTTTGTTAACCGTAACCTAACCGGTTTTAACCGGTTAACGGTTACGGTTAACCGGCTAACCGCCGGTTACGGTTAACCGTTGACCGGTCAACGGTTAAAAACCGCCGGTTAGGCGGTTAACCGTAACCGGATCAACACGTCTACTCGAGCAGATGAATTTTCGTGAAGAGGTTACAGTTTTGACAGATCCAGACTATCATGAGTATGTGACCACTGCTCCGGTTACCGCTCCAGTTGTTACTCCGGTGACATCTCCGACTTCACGTCTGGAGAAGCCTAAGCAAGGTCGTCGCAAGCAGCTGGTTTCTCGGGCTGCTAAGACGGCTCCTCTGAAACCCGTTAAAGTGTCGCCAAGATCTACAGTGACTGAGTATTCTAGTGCCCCTTACGAGGTTCTTGACTTCATAACTGGTGAAGTAACAAGTTCCTCCATGCCAAGACCTCCTGGCTCTTCTGTTCCGGTGGCTCAGCCTGAGCCTGATTTTGATTTTGGTTTAGAACATTCCCCGGATTCCTCTGATGATATTCTTCTCCGTGATCTCCTCCCATCGAAGAAGTCCAAAAGAAAAGTGCCTACTGCTGTTCCAACTGTGGATGTTGGATCTGCTGTTTTGTCACAGGTTCCAACATCGCCCTTTGCTGATCAATCGCCACAACCGATGAATGTTGCCGACTCACCTACTGTTGACCCAGTTACATCGGCCACCTCTCATCGCTCCACTAGCTCTGTTGAGTCTCCCTCTCCAGTCGTTGATATTGAGGACATGGAACCCTTCTCCATGCGTTTCTTGACTGGGGATGCAGAAGAGCTGTTTTCAAAGTATCAAGGCCGTGGCATTATTGCTGAGCGACGGATCCCTGTTGAGCTTTTCGAATGACAAAATCTGATTGCCTTTTTAAAGTATACAGGTATGTACTAACGGTTTTCTTTGCTATGCCGTATGTTCGTGATGTGGTGCTTGAGTTTTATGTGAATTTATTACCATCTGTGGCCAATCCCAAGTCAGTGAACTATGGGAAAGTTTTTGTCAGTGGGTCTATGTATTTCTTTACTCTTGCTCTTATTAATGAGATGTGTGGCACTGAGACGTATCACGGTGACTCCACCGTCGATGATATGGATGAAGTGGTTCGTTTCCTAACTGGTGGGTTGGTTGATAAGTGGGTCGAGCAGCTGCCTAGTACTCGTTTGAGCTCCCTTTACTCTGTGTTGCACAAGATGGTTGTGTGCAATTGGGTGCCGACCACGAATGCAACCGTGGTTACACGCCCGCAGGCTATTTTTCTGTACAAGGTTGGTTGTGGGATGAAGTTTGATTTTGGGCAGATGGTTTTTGATGCGGTTACACGGTTTGGCACTTCAAAGGTATACTCCTCTCTTTGTTTTCCATCGCTAATTTTTGGATTGTTGGAAAATCAAGGCTTTCGGCCTAGTCGTGATGATGAGATGACTGGGGATGCTGAGAAGTTCACTCTACGCCCTCAACATCTTACTGACCCCCGTGTGATTGATTTGCCATGGCTTGCACCTGATCGGGTTGATGTTGGAAGTGGTGACTACTCTGGTATTCCTGTCACTGGTTCCAACATGGTTCGTTTGCCAGCACCTGTGGTGCGTGCCCAGCTGAAGATTCTTGACCGACAGATTGCTCACCTTTCCGGCCAGATTGCCCAATTTCAGGCCCTTCGTGGTTCCTGGGAAGAGGCCCTTTTGCTGTCTGAACAAGGGGGAGAGAATGATGCCGATGACGATGACGCCGAGAATGCCGCTGAGAATGATAATGATGCTGCAGTTCTGCCCAGCCTAAGTAAGCGGCAGAAAACGGTCTGGTACAGGAACAAGAAGCTCCGGCGTATGCGGAGATTGATGAAGAAGAGGAAAGCTGCTGGTGAGGGGACCTCGAGGCCCTTACGTCGTTCCAAGTGGGCTCGTCGTGGTCCTTGATTTATCTTCTTTTTGGTTGAACGAAAACATTGTTTTATTGTTATTTTATTTTGAACTTGTTTCATTAAGGGGGAGTTGTTACTTTTAGGGGGAGTTTGTTTTTGTTTCTTATTTGCGTCGTTTGTTTTGTCCAGAAAGGTAAAAGGGGGAGATTGTTGAGAATTTATTTCGCAATAATTCTTTTTTGGTAGTTTGCCTTTCTTAGAGGTTTTATTTAATGAGGACTCTAGATTTAGTACCTAAGGGAGTATTAGGACTTTATTTAATTACCTTAGTTTAGCTAAACTTGTCCATCAAGTTTAGGAGTCCTTTATTTTTATAAATAGACTTGTCGACGGAAAAGAAAGAATAGAACGTGAAAACAGCAGAACGAAAGCACGCAAGACAGAGAACGAAATCATAGAACAAGGTTCGACGATTTCAAGAAGCAAGAACGCAGAGTATMAGTCATACTTGGAGCTGGGATTCGGATCAARAGTTCTTAGACGTTGCGTAACCAACGGACGAGAATATTTCTCACAGCAACAAGTATTTTCGTATCAAGTTTGATACAATTTTTTTCATATATTACTTAGTAATTTGTAATTGATCTTTGAATGATAAGGAATATAGTTTCCGGGTTTGTATACCCAAGTCCGTAAGAACGTTTTCTCACGGGCTAAAAGTTTTACTTCTGTGTTTAATTTATCCGCTGCGTTTATTCTTATCTGCTTTTAAACTGTCCAATAAACTGATGTTGGAACTGGTGATTTATCATCAGTAACAACATCTGTTATCTGCATAAGAAATTTTATTTTCTTTAAAATTGGAGAACTACAAAACTACAAACATACACATAAAATAAATTGCTATTTAATTAAATAGCTCAATTTGAGGAATAGTGAAGAGAAACAACAGCGTACCATCAAAGAAGCATAGAGTCCAACATCTGCAACATTGATGAAGAATGCAACCACAGCTGCCTTCGTAAAAGTGGGGCTGCAGAGAAATTATTTATTTTAAAGCTATTCATTACTTGAATAAAAAGTAAAATGAGTTAATACCTAGTATCATCCACAGAAGGCAGAGTCACGAAAAACTTCCATTTTTTTGGATTGAGATATTTCTAGAAGACAATCAGTTTTCGTGCTCTTATTGCGTAAAGGCTATGTTCATCATCGCTGACTCTGAAATAAATATTCTCATATAGAGCAATGCGATGCAGGAAGTTGTTACGGTCCTCTGAATGTCGTTCGACATCAGGATGATGTCACCAGTTTTAGTTAGAGTACCGAACCTGATACGCCCATCGGTATCCCAATATTTGTCGTGGCAAGTGCGGGTGCATCGTTGACTCCATCCCCGATCATGGACATTGGATTTTCCTTTTGGAGATCTTTAATGGTTCTTGCTTTGTCTTCTGGTAGAAGCTCGACATGAATAACTGTTAAACGAAAGTATAAGTCACAACGACCTGATGGGAACAGGTCGCGTGACTTCGGAACGATATGACGAGCTGATAAATGTAGGTCGCACGACTGCCGACCTAATAGTTTCAGGTCACATACATTGCGACCTAATATGATCAAGTCAAGTGAGTGCCGACCTAACAGTCTCAGCATCAGAAGTCTACATGGAGCCTACAGCACGTCATATGACGACAGCCCTAACTTAGTACAGTCCAATCTGTTATAGCTGTCAATTGTACTGTAACAATATTAGCCACAAGTTCATAACTAGCCGTTATTATATGTACTGTGTCAAATCTGACCGTAGGATCTAGGGCAAATCTAGTCATTTATATTGCTATAAATGGTCATGTATTTCATTAATGTACGTGTGCGAAATATTACCTAAGAATACCTGCAGTACATTCTCAGCTCACAAATAGCTCACTTTTCATTATATTAGCTCGACATGAGCTCGTTCTTTTTCTTTCATGGTATCAGAGCAGGTTTGAGGGCCTGACTCTGTTTTTCTTTACAAAATGTCTCACAATAACTCTTCTTCCTCAACCCAAAACTCCTCATCTCTACCCCAAATCATTTATCCCCAAAGTCAGCTCATTACAACAAAAGTATATGAAAATAATTACTTGATCTGGAGACAACAACCCTTGACAACCATCAAAGGCTATGTTCTTGAAGCGTTCATCAAGAAATGATCTACAGTTCCACCGCAATCTTTAGCTGATGAAGAAAATCAGACTAATCCACTCTTTTCTGCATGGGAAAGGCAAGATCAAATCTTAGCCTCATGGATCATGTCCTCTCTGAGTGAGAGTATTCTTGTTCTAACTGTTGGTTTCAATACATCCGAAGAAATATGGTCTGCTCTTGAGAATAATTTTGCCACGCAGTCTCAAGCCAAAATAATGCAGTATAGGATAATGTTGCAGTCCTTGAGAAAGAATGCATTGTCTATGAAAGAGTATTTGGGAAAAATAAAATCTTGCTATGTTTTAGCTTCCGCGGGAAACAAGATCTCTGAAAAAGATCAGATCTTACATATTTTAGATGGACTAGGAAGCGAGTATGACTCAATAATGGTTAATGTGACGTCCAGGCCGCAGCCCTACACGATAGCCGAGCTGCATGCTCTTTTGCTCAGCTATGAGGCCAGATTAGAAACCAACAACAACAATACCTCGTATATCAATACGGAAGGGTCTCAACCATCCATCAATGCTGCTACACAGGTCAACGCTGCAAGAGTCAACAACAACTATCAACAGAATAGAGGAAGTTCAAGAGGTCGTGGAGGAGGTAGAAACATTTTCAGAGGTAGTAGGGGAGGAAGAAGAGGTCGCGGAGAAAGGATGAATGGAGGAGATAGAGTTGTCTGCCAAAGCTGCTATATTTCAGGACACACAGCAGATAGGTGCTGGTACAGGAATGACAACTCCTATAGTAACACTCAAACCAACCAGCAGTCAGTTCGAAACCCTTCGCTGCATATGGCACGGTTTGGGAATGCTGGAAGCGCGAGCTCGCATTCGGACTATGACAATGATACTCTTTGGTTTCCTAACTCTGGAGAAATATAGAATATATAAAATAATTCCGAGAATATTAAACTTATAAAAAAATATTATAAATCTGAAAATAAAATATAAATATTAAATGGAAAAAATATTTAAAAATTATAAATATATATAAATTATTAGTTAATAAATTTGCAAACCCAAAAAGACAAAATCAAAACATAAATATTGTCAAATGATATAACTTTTTTTATATATAAATTCATAAATATAATATTAAAATTTATAATTAATTAAAAATATCTATTTAATGATTGTTAAAAATAAGAAACAAACCAAAGAATTGATAATATTATAAAATAGCTATAACAAGTTATTAAATTCTAGAAATTATTATATAAATCCAGAAATAAATAAAAACTAATATAAAAATTTGAGAGAAATATAATATAATATAGAAACCAATAAAATAAATAACTAAAAATATATGAATTTATAATTATATTCTAAATATTTATTTAATAAGTTTGCTAATGAAAAAAAAAAAGAGATAATATAAGTGAAATATGAAAAATTAGGCAACAAAGACCAAAAAAAAAAAAATCGGTAGCAAGAACTCGTATTTTCTTTCATGATTTTATTTTTCATGGGACATACTCAACTGAGTTATATCTTTTTATTGGTCTATATGACTCCGCTAAGACCCAGACGACGACCATGTTTTTGTTTATTTAATTTGTATTTCGATTCAGTTTTTTTATTATTATTTTAGGTACTTTATATAAAATATGTAAAATAATACTTTCTCCCTCCATGAAATATTGGCATCATTTACATTTTCATTCATCCATAAAAAATAGACACGATTGCTTTTGAAAGTTAGAATACCATAAAAAAGACGGGAAAATTATATTTTTGATTCACTATGTTGGCCACATTCCATAAAAGTTACGTGATGTTGGCCACCATCAAACAAAGTCTATTAAGTTGGCCAATTCATCTAAAAAAGTACAAAAAAAGCCCGATCGGGCTTTTTTTGCTGACGTGGCGTGATTCAATACTTTCTTATCATTCTTCTTTAATCTTAAATATTAAATTGAAAAAAAAAACTCGGGAAATTTTTATTTTTGGTACACTATGTTGGCCACATTCCAAAAAAGGTACGTTAAATTGGTCATCATCAAATCATATCTACTATAAGTTAACCAATTCATTAAAAAAGGTACAAAAAAAATTTGATCGAATTTTTTTTCTAAAGTTGTATAATTCTATATTTTCAATAATTATACAAAATAAGTTAAAGATAAAAATGTGTTTTGCTCTCCCTTTTCTTTTTATGTTTTTCTTTTCTCTTTCCGTTAATCTAATTAATAAAATCATAATCAATAGGAATTAATATAAATCATTTATAAATAAAAAAATATAATACAAATATTAAAATATATATAATAAATATAGAGAGTTCAAAACTCATTTATAATAAATTTTCTCATATATATTTTATTATTTCTTTTAAGATTTATTTTATATTCTTATATTTACTCCGATTTTATTAATTTTGTATTAATTATATTTTTAATAATATAAAAATCATATAAAATATTATATTAACTTTATAATTTTTGAAGATTTATTTTATGTTTATATATTTATCACTGATCTCTTATTAATTAAGATTTTATTTATTTGATTAAAAGAAAAGAAAATGAAGGCAAAACTGGTTTTTGTCTACAACTTAATATTTAAATAAAAGAAATTAATAAAATAATATATAATCATGCCACGTCAGGAAAAAAATCCGATCAAATCTTTTTTGAACCTTTTTTTGATGAATTGGTTAACTTAGCAAATATGATTTGATGATGTCCAGTTTAACGTACCTTTTCTGAAATGCGGCCAACGTAGTGTAACAAAAATGAAATTTTTCCCAGTTTTTTTTTAATTTAATATTTAAAATTAAAGAAAAATGATAAGAAAGTATTGAATCATGCCATGTCAGCAAAAAAGCCCGATAAGACTCTTTTTTTACCTTTTTGATGAATTGACCAACTTAAGGGCGGTGGCAACGGTAGCTTTATATTAGCTTTATACTTTAAAAAGTTGGCTTTGAAATTTTTTTCCATTGTTGTGGGTACAGCTTTGTTTTGTAACATTACATGCTGGGTTGTGAAATACCAACCCATCTTTTTAAAATTTAAGGATATATTTTAATTATTTTCAATAAAAAAAATATTTTAGTGGATTTGATGTTTTTATTGTTGGAGATGAATATTTTTTTTTCAATTAACGTTTTGTTCTATTGCTAAAATTTGTTGTATTCTTCTTTTTCTATCCTGGATTGTTTTCCGTATCTTCATAACTTATTTTTCAACTTGTTCTCTTTTTCCATCTCAAATTAATTCTGAATCTGAAATGAGTGATATAATAATTTAAATTATAATTTATTATTAACCTATTAAACTAAATAATTTAAATTATAATTTATTATTAACCTACTAAACTACACAATAATAGTAAAGTATTAACATTAATAATGATATAATTGTAGTAAATATTAATGTGAGAATTTAGATAGTGAATATAGAATAAAGAGAGTGAATATTAAAAAATATAGTATGTGAGTTGATAGTATGGCCCATAAAAATTTGTTTGTAGGTTTATGATTGTGGATGGAGATTTTTAAAACTATTAAGTTTTTTATTTTTGACGTGGCGACGTGGCATGGTAAGACCCCATCAAAAAGTTAAATTTACGGGTTTATGACTACTACCACCCTAATAGACATTGTTTGATGATGGTCAAGTACCTTTTCTAGAATGTGATACAAAAAATGAGATTTTCCCTTAAAAAAGACTAAAATACACTTATTTAATTTACTTTATTTATTAAAATAATAAAAAATTAAGAAGAAATTATAAAAAAAAATTAGCAAAGATTTTACGATCTCAATACCAATCCCAATTATTTTGTCAGCCGAATTATTACGAAAGCCACGTCGTCAGGCTCAATGAATGAAACGAGATTATACGTACGCAGGTAAAGATGAGCAATTTAGCCAAGACTTGCAAATGGGAGACAACTCATAAGCGATGTTAATTCTGTACATATTGCATTTAAGTTTCGTTGCTGTACTTTCTTTTCATGTGTATTTATTTCTTCGCCTACCACAAATTCATTGTGTTTTATTTATATTTTAAAATTGTTTCAGAAAAGAAAATAAAATCTTTAAGAACGTGTAACTAGGAAATTTTTAGGACTTTTTTAGAGAATAGGTATTCTTAAATTAATTACATCTGTTAAATAGAGTATAATATTAATTCTATTATATAATAATTAATTTGTAAAAAGGAAAAAACAAAACATAAGTATTTTCAAATGCTATAAAATAAAACTCAAAATTATTTATAAAATCATATTGATAAAATATAACTTATAATTGAATTATAAATATTTATTTAATAAATATAAGAAACAAACAAAGAAAATAAAAAGTAGAAAAAAAACACTTAGAAAATTCATAAAATAAGTTAAATTAACTCTACTAATTTATAATTAAATTCTATAAAACTATTGAATAAACCTAAAAAATCGAGAAAATATAAAATAAAATTGGAAAATAATATATCAATTAAAAAATATGAATATAAAAATAATTTCGAGAATATAAAACTTATAAAAATAGATAATGAATCTGGAAAAAAAACATAAATATTAAATGGAAATTATATATGAAAAAAATAAATAAATATAAATTATTAGTTAACAAATTTGCAAACCCAAAAAGACAAAGTCAAACATAAATATTGCCTAATAATATAATTCTTTTTATAAATTCATAAATATAAATATTAAAACTTATAATTAATTACAAATATCTATTTAATAAATATGAAAAATAAGAAACAAGCCAAAAAATTAATGATATTATTGCTTGATGAAAAGGTCCTGAAAAGGTCCCATCAATTATTTTGGATCGATGCAGCTGAAAAGTTACTATTAGGGGTGTGCACAGTTCGGTTAACCGACCGAACCGAACCGAAATCGAAATTTCGGTTCAAACCAAAATCGAATTGAAAACTTTGGTTCGATTTTCGGTTTTGGTTTATACAAAAAAATGGTTTTCGGTTCAGTTTTGGTTTTGGGGTTCAGTTAACCGAACCGAACCGAAAACCGAATTTAATTTTTTGTTTTATATTTTTCAAATAAATTTTAAAAATGATCATGAAAAAATCACAATAGTAGACACTCTAACTACAGTCTTTCCCAAAATATTAAATTATTCCTTTGTTAATGGATATATAGACATTTAAAATGAACATAATTTAGATGTTTACAACAAATAAATAATGAGAGCCATGCAATTCTGCAATAATGACTCGACTTTCCATCTTCAATTAGAATGAAATTGCTCACTATACTTTCAAGAGCTCTCATTGCCATAATCATAGCCAGACACCATGCTTAAGTGATAAACACAAATCATAATGAGCTTCCAAACCCCATTATTACTATTTCATTGTCCATCTCAATACCATCCATTTATTTATTGTTTTTTAAAACTCACCCACAATCGGAATTTCACATGATTATGAAAGGAAAAATACAAATGCTTAATATTACATTCCGATGTTGACATTTGACGATGGGCAGCAAATTGAATTGAAACTTCCATCACCACATTGAGCTGCAAAAAGCCTGAGAGTGCTAATAAAACACTCGTTATGAAAACTATATACATATTCGGACAAGAAAGACTATCATCTCTAACAACTCCTCATATTTCAGCTAAAGTACACAAAAGATTCTATAACAGAAAAACAAAAGATGTATTTTTCTGTTAAATAAATTAATTTTTTTGAATAAATTTCGGTTCACAGAAAACCGAACCGAATAAACCAAAATTTTATTCGGTTTGAACCGAACCGAACCATGTATTACGGTTCGGTTTTTGGTTTTTAAAATTGCCAAACTTCGGTTTCGGTTAACCGGAACATCGGTTCGGTTTGAACCGATGAACACCCCTAGTTACTATCACTCACTTACAATTGGGGAGACAACTCATAAATTATTGAAGATTTGTACCGGTAGTTGATAGAGAATCCGCAATTGAGATTTAGGCGATCTAGCGGTAGTTGATAATGTATTAACACAAGAAATTCCTCTACGGCAGTTGATAATATAAAGTATTTGTTGGAATTTTGAATTCTGATATTCAAAATTTTAGAATATTTAAAATTCTTTGAATAGTAAGAATCATTTATTATATAATTCTGAATCTTCTGTAAATAGTAAGAATTTTTATTTTTTATAGAATTTCGAATTTTTACTTTTTACTGCACATGTAAAATCATGTTTGAAAAGTTAATAATATTTTATTTTTATAATATGTTTAATTATATTTATTTAAATATTATTATAATTAAAATATAACAATTATTATAGATTAAGGTATACATTATATTTTAATGACAGTATGTAGAAGATGTAAAATTACAATAACACGAGGAATTGATACATAGAAAATAAGAATATAATCCCACAATTTAAAAACAAATACGAAAAGAAAAATGAAAAAAAAAGAAAGAGAGAGAGAGAGATGGTCTCAACTTCAAATTCACTGGCACATAAAATCATATTCTAGTTTGTTCGTGATACATTACCATTAAAAAAAAAAAAAAGGACAGATGGTCTAAATGTTAGACTGTCCAACTTCAAATTCATGAATGTTCATATTATGTTCCATATGGAACCACAAATAAACCATAAACAATGATCCAAATCTAAATATATATCTCAACCCATCATGCTATCCCATATTTCGCTGGTGATTTGATCTCTAAAATTGCTCTGCGTCTCAATTTCGGCTTGACTAGGGTTTTGTCCTCGGACCAAAACAATCCGGATCGTCTTCGTACCTCCGAGAGTTTGGTCGAAATATATCGTCATTCCGACTATGCTTTCCAATAAAGTTGTGCAACACAAAACAAGCCATGACCAGCTTTTTCTGATGTTTAATCTTTTAACTTGGCATTCCCCACTTCAAAATTGGGAATCTAGTCTTGAGGACCCCAAAACATCGCTCAATTACATTCCTCGAACGAGCATGACGATGGTTAAATATATCAGGTGCCGACCTTGCCTGGATACCACTGCTACTAAATTCTTTATGATGATAACGTGTCTGCCTATAGGGCGCGAGAAAACCCGCATAGTTCGTATAGGCAGCATCAACCAAAAAGTACTTCCTATGTAATAAAACATATGTTCAGTTATTTCAACAAGTCATATTAAGTTACAAACAAACTAATACAATAACTCATTAAGCAACAACAAAATAATAAAAACTACCTTCTGGAGGGTAAGAAATCTTTGGTCACTTCGAATGGCATCGTACAATATGCACATCACATGCACTACCCTACCATCTCGCACATATGTGAACATCATGTCAAAATCACATATAGAAAGCACATTTTGCGAAACAAAACCCTTCATGCACCTGTATGCGTTTCGGCGATGAGATGTCACATGTGCAGGGATTAAGGTACCATCCATTGCTCCAACTGCACCCTTTACATGTGCATACATTGTTTTGAATATTACATAAACTAATAAATGTTAACAAATGATGAATATTACATGAATCACTGCTGACCTGAAAATAAGGGAAAAAGTCGGGATTATGAAGGACTATTGGCGAAACTTCATTGAAGTTCGGAGGTGTAAGTAGCTTGGGAGCTAATTTACATAAAGCATTCATCAAACGACGTACATGCCAGTTTATTGTTTCAAGTGAGTGTTATAACCATTCCATGCTATATCTTTGATGATGATGATGACATCTGACAGTACGCAAAAATAAAACGAGTGACTCCATAAAAGACACCCTACTTTGCTTGCACATTGGGAGAAGTTTTTTCTGATTCATAAAATCCACAAGTTTCATGAAGCATGGTCGATTCATCCGAGCCGCATTGTAGAAGCGCTCGTCTACCCCCTCCATTAACTTACCCACCCAGTTAATCCCCGACAGTTCAGATGTGTTACGCGGTATTTTCTCAAGGCACATCATAATATATGACATTGCAATATCAAACATAAACCTTCTCTCGACTTCATCATCAGAACCACCATTGTGCATTGTCTCACCATTATCTGAAATGACAGAGAGTTCATCCTCGAACTCACTTGACATTTTCCTTAAACATAGAAAATATAAAAGCTTGAACAACATTTATACGATGAGTAATGATCGAGAAAAACTTAGCACATAAGATAAATGGGATAAAAAATAGTACAATAATGTTCAAAGATAACATCATAATACATGAAGTCATACAGATAAAATACAAACAAATCCTACAGGTTCATTACCCACACACGCTTCATTCGGTCATTTATTGATTTAGAAAGTTGTCGGGTAGCAAACCCCTTTAGTGCATTCATTGCTTTGGCCATCATTTCCTTGGGGATATCCTCCACAGTATTAATGTACTCTTGCAACTCAGTGATAGCAGCATTACCAGAACTCTCTTTTTTCCAAAATCCAGTCATGATACTCATCACAAACTCGAGTAAATACAACATCCCTTTCAGCTACTATGGCAGACCGCTTTCTTCTAGATGAAGTGTTTGTTGTGCCAACCTGTGCTGATGGTCCAGGACTAAAATTATGCATGGATCGACTTCCTGTTGAGATGTTTGGCTCCTCGACTGGTGGAGTATCGTTATCTGTGTCAGATGAAAGGCTACATGGAATATCTGGCTTGATCACATGTCCCCACCATCGGTTGGAACATCTGAGTGCAATAATCAAAATGTGGTAGCCCTTTTCGGATGATTTGTTTATTTAACTTGTGCTTCTGTAATAAGATAACATATGTTCAAAAAAATTTCCATATATTCAAATTAAGTAATAAAATAGAAATAAAAAAGTATTAGAAAATACATTGTAGTATGACTGGAGTTGTTCCTTTGTGCCAACAACTGTATCCTTCTCTTCATCCCACCCTAACCCTGATCCACGATTGAATCTCAAACCAAAAAGCACCTCCAGGCATGTTTGATATTCTTATACTTTGTTCTAAGTTGAGGGACACTATAACTAGATCCATCAGTAGCAAATGCTTTCATTTTAAGAGCAATTCCTTCCAAAGTTTTTTGGTTGAATGCAGTAGTTTGCAAACTTCCTTTTTGAAACTCTCCATACATAAGTTCAATAAATAAAGAAATATTATGTCTCTTCCAATGAGCTCCATCAACCCTCGCATCTTTTTTTGTGATCTTTAGTCATCTATTAGTGTAGTTATAAATGTACACAAATTAAAACACACAAGTAATCAAGATAATCAAGTTTACCATCATCTGATAAGGCTGCTCAAAGAATGCTAACGATATTTTTTTTCAAAGAATTAAAATAAAGAAATAGAGAAAAGTCCTTATAATAAAATGAAAATAAAAGATGTTTGAAGTTCAAGATTAAAAATAGTTAAGTAAAGAACTAAATCTTCTCTCAATTAAAAAGAAAAAGAAAAGAAAAGAAAAAAGAGCTACTCTGCCCATTCTATTCTAATAGTCACATATGCATTGCCTTTATTTTCCAACACTGTTGATGCAAGCAAAAATAAAAATAAAAAGGTCATACTAGCTAAGTTTACCAAATCAATGATATATCAACACAAATAAAACTACATAAAACTCACACTACTTGAATATTATATTACAAAATCTTATAATTGTGTACTTTCAAATATGTATCTGAATGGCCTACCATCATCATTTACAGCATCAAGCTTTTGATATCAAAGGTATTAAGCCACAAATTAATTCACTCAAACCGGCCAAAGAAATATATATATATAAAGAAATAGTACAGTATATAGCCTTCAAAACATATCACAAAACTATAAAAATAGACACACACAAAACAATAGAAGAATTAAATTACAAGCACAATAGATCAAATGATACCTTTATTCTACGTTTAAGACAGTGGGTCGACAAGTCGTTGCTTCCCACGGACTCCACCGTGGTAGACCGCTTTTCCCTCACCAACTTCACTGAACGGAATCCCAAATCAAAAAGTGTAGGCGAGATGCATAGAGTGTGAGTTTTGTGTCCACTTTTCACCATGGGCATACTTCTTAAATACAAGTACACAACTGAGTAACATCCTATTAATTTTTTAAGCCTACCCTCAATTAACAAGCAGACATCAATCAAAAGAAAATTGACCAGATGATCTAACTTTATGCTAATAGATACATATTCGTATCTACTTTTCCAGCACAGAGAATCAATTAATAAATAAAAAAATTTGCATCTTTTCAACCATAGTCAGAAGCCACAAAGCTTACAGTATGCGTGATTTACGGATCTGCACACATCCAAATGAAGGGCTCGGTTATTTGGCTTCAATAATGGAGGAAAGAGGCCACAATAAAGATGAACACCACAATTCTGCAAATTGACAGAGAATCTGCAGTGAAGATTTAGGAGCTCTAGCGGTAGTTGATAATATTAACACAAGAAATTCCTCCTTTACGGCCTGTTTGGACTAGTATTCATTGGAATTCTGAATCCTGGTATTAAAAATATTAAAGTATTCAAAATTCTGTGAATAGTAAAAATCCTTGTGTGTTGTAAAATTTTGAATCTTTACTTTTTACTGTAGATGTCAAATCATATTTGAAAAGTGGAAAATATTTATTTTTATATTATATTTAATTATATTTATTTAAATATTATTATTTATTAAAATATAACAATGATTGTAGATTGATTTAAAGATTATAATATAATAATTATTAGAGATTAAAATATTATGCATACATTATATTTTAATGACGGTACGTAGAAGATGTAAAACTACAATAACATGAGGAACCGATACAGAGAAAATAAGAATATGATCCCATAGTTAAAAAAAATAAAAAAAAATAAAAATGAAAAATAAAGAGAGACGGTCTCAACTTCAAATTCACTATCACAAAAAATCATATTCTAGTTTGTTTGTGATACATTGCCATTAAAAGAAAAAAGGACAGATGGTCTAAATGTTAGACGGTCCAACTTCAATTCATGAATGTTCATATTATGTTCCATACAAACCACAAATAAACCATAAACAATGATCCAAATCTAAATATATATCTCAACTCATCATGTTATACCATATTTCGCTGGCAATTTGATCTCTAAAATTGCTCTGCATCTCAATTTCGGCTTGAGTAGGGTTTGTCCTTGGACCAAAACAATCCGGATCGTCTTCGTACCTCCGAGAGTTTGGTCGAAATATATCGTCATTCCGACTATGCATTCTAATAAAGTTTTGCAACACACAACAAGCCATGACCAGCTTTCTTTGATGTTTAATCTTATAACTTGGCATTCCCCACTTCAAAATTGGGAATCTAGCCTTGAGGACCCCAAAACATCACTCAATTACATTCCTCAAATGAGCATGACTATGGTTGAATATCTCAGGTGCCGACCATGCCTGGATACCACTGCTACTAAATTCTTTAAGATGATAACGTGTTTGCCTATAAGGCGCGAGAAAACCCGCATAGTTCGTATAGGCAGCATCAGCCGAAAAGTACTTTCCTGTGAAGTAAAACATATGTTAAGTTATTTCAACAAATCAAATTAAGTTACAAACAAAATAATACAATAACTCATTAAGCAACAACAAAATAATAAAAACTACCTTCTGGAGGGTAAGGAAATCTTTGGTCACTTCGAATGGCATCGTACAATACATGCGCATCACATGCACTACCCTCCCATCCCTCATATACATATATTAACATCATGTCAAAATCACATATAGCAAGCACATTTTGCGAAACAAAACCCTTCCTGCACCTGTATGCGTTTCGGCGATGAGATGCCACATGTGCAGGGATTAAGCTACCATCCATTGCTCCAACTGCACCCTGTACATGTGCATACATTGTTGTGACTGTTAAATAATCAATAAATGTTAACAAATGATGAATATTACATGAATCACTGCTGACCTGAAAATAAGGGAAATAGTCGGGATTATTTGGCGAAACTTCATTGAAGTTGGTAGGTGTAAGTAGCTCGGGAGCTAATTTACATAAAGCATTCATCACACGACATACATGCCAGTTTATTGTTTCAAGTGAGTGTTGGGACCATTCCATGCTATCTCTTTGATGATGATGACATCCGATAGTACGCAAAAATAAAACGAGTTACTCTATAGTAGACACCCTCCTTTGCTTGCACATTAGGAGAAGTTTTTTTTGATTCATGAAATCCAAAAGTTTCATGAAGCATGGTCGATTCATCGGAGCCGCATCGTAGAAGCGCTTGTCTGTCCCCTCCATTAACTCACCCATCCAATTAATCCCTGGCAATTCAGATGTGTTACGCGGTATTTTCTCATGGCACATCATAATATATGGCATTGCAATAACAAACATAAACCTTCTCTCAACTTCATCATAAGAACCACCACTGTGCACTGTCTCGCCATTATCTGAAATGACAGAGAGTTCATCCTCGGACTCACTTGACATTTTCCTTAAACATAGAAAATATATAAGCATGAACAACATTTATACGATGAGTAATGATCGAGAAGAACTTAGCACATAAGATAAATGGGATAAAAAATAGTACAATAATGTGCAAAGATAACATCATAATCCATGAAGTCATACAGATAAAATACAAACAAATCCTATAGGTTCATCACCCACACATGCTTCATTCGGTCATTCATTGATTTAAAAAGTTATCGGGTAGGTCAATATTCTCTGTTTCTCACCTTATAGCTAAGTAACTGGAGAAGCTCAGCACGTAAAAGATGAAATATGACGACCAAGAGACAAGAATCGAGATTTCCGGTAAAGAAGTACCAAGTTTTTAGAGTTAACGGTCATAATAGCGGTAGCTCCTACCGCTAAGCCCTAGCGGTCACTATGTCGTTACCCTAATCGCTAAAGGTGGACAGAGATCTCCCGGACTGAGTTAACGACTGACTTAACGGTACCCTTACCGCTAACCCAGCCGTTAGCGAATAACAGAGAGTTTTAGCGGTACACTTAATGGTCACCCATACCACTACATCAACCGTTAGGTGCGGATAGAGACTTTTCAGAGAAGGTTAACGGTAGCCTTAGCGGTAACCTTTACCGCTAAATTCACTGTTATCGGGCCCAGAATCGGATTTTAACCCTAACTTGCTCTCCAATATTTGGAAAATTATATATAACCTTCATATTTCGACTTGGAGAGAACACACACACCTACTTAGGGTTCTTGGGCATAAAAGATCATACTTCCACTTCCCATAACATAGTTACAAGATCAAGATCGAAGATCCAAGAGTCACAAGTTTCAAGTTCCGTTCTTTAGTTCATGACTCATTTTTCGGCCAAGATCTACCCTTTTCTTCAGATTAGCTGGAGAATTTACTGAACTTCTTAGTTCCAATAAGTACTATAAACTTTTTATTGTTTTCTTAGTTTAATCTTCGTTAATTCATGTTTTTAGATAGTTGTTTTTATTTATTATTCTTGAGTTGTTTCATGCTTCAAACCTTGTTTTCCTTGGATAATCAAGTTCGTTATCTTTCATCTTAATTTAATTTACTTAATCCATGCTTCGTTATTGGAGTTTTAGTTTTGTTTATGCTTAAATGCTATTTAATTTTGTTTATGCTTTCATGCTATTTAATTCTGTTTATGCTTTCATGCTATTTAATTTCGTTTGTGCTGTTTATGCTATTTGATTTCGTTAATTTCGTTTATGCTCTTTGATGTGTTTTTGTCCTTCTAATTAAGATTTAATTACCTTTACTTTTCGAAAATCCTTAGTTCATAAGTCTAGATATTAAGTCTTTAAATTCGTATTAGTTAATCATGCTTCTTAAATTCTTGTTGGTAAATTTAATAAAAGTTAATTAATTATTAATTTAATATTGTTTTACATTCATAGTTGATAAACAAAAATAAATTAAACCCCCAAATTATACAAGTTTAAGTGTTAATTTGTGATTAAGAAAATATCTACGACTCCGATTGCTTGTTCCTTGAGAATCGACTCGAGTGAGCTTTCCACCCTACAAGTGTCCTCGTACTCTTGCGAGCAGGATTAAGTGTTTTAAAAATAAATATATAAAAGAGGTGCATAAAAGTCTGAATCAGTGTCTATAAGAAGATTAGTGGGAGGGCACTTACTTTTGTTGTACTTTATGTTGATGACATTCTACTCATTGGAAATGATGTAGGGATGTTGCAATCAACAGGAACTTAGTTTTCTAAGCAGTTCTCCATGAAGGACTTGGGAGAAGCATCTTTTGTCCTTGGGATAAAGATTTATCGAGATAGATCACGAAAGATGATCGAACTATCCCAATCCATGTACATAGACAAAGTGATAAAAAGGCTTAGCATGAAGGAATCCAAGCGTGTATACCTCCCGATGATTACTACTCCACTTTCTAGGGCTATGTCTGCAAAGACACCTGAAGAAAGAAGAAAGATGGATCGTGTACCATATGCATCCGCCATTGGGATCATTGTGTATGCAATGTTATGTATTAGACCTGATGTCGCACATGCTCTGAGCATTACGAGTAGATATCATTCGAATCCAGGTTTTGAACACTGGAACACCGTTATGAAGATCTTTTAGTAATTGAGAAGAACTAAGGATATATTCTTGATATACGGCAATGGAGAATTGAAACTAGAGGGATACACTGACTCTAGTTTTCAGTCCAATATAGATGACTCAAAGTCAATGTCTAGATATATATTCACCTTGAATGGAGGAGTAGTCAGTTGGAAAAGTTCCAAACAAGAAATGACTGCAGACTCTATTTGAGAGGCTGAATATATTGATGCATCAGATGAAGCAAAAGAGGTTGATTGAATGCGGAACACTTTATCCAAGGGTTAGATGTAAATCCGACTGATGTTGATCCAACAATAATTTATTGTGACAACAATGGGGCTATAACGCAAGCAAAAGAATTGAGATCTCATCCAAGATCCAAACACATCTTTAGGCGATACCATCTAAACAGAGAGATCGTTGGTAGAGGCGACGTCTTTGTGAATCGATTCGCTTCGGCAGAAAATGTAGCAGAAACAATGACTAAGCCCTTAACACAAAAAGTATTTGACGGACATCTTGAGAATGAGCCTAAAATACATAAGCAGTAGGCACTAGGGCAAGTGGGATATTGTTAGAGTAGAGTACCCGACATCCCGATTTCATTCTACTTGTATAATGATTTTATTGGGAAGTATAATAAGAAAGGCATTTTCTTTATCTTATGTTTAAACTTTTATTATAATTGCACGTATGATAAAGTCCTTAAACCAATTTAAACTATGGGATATGGTTGCGCATACGATGGCAATCATGGAACATGTCTCTAACGTGTTGGTCTTAAACATGTTCCAAGTCAATGGGATTTTCGAGATAGGACATTGAATAGCCCAGTAAGACTTGCGCATATGATGCATGCTTGTAAGACAATGATGTTGCATTATATTAACATCAGCGTTGTGACGCAAGTGCATATATGTGGGTGCTTGTCGGAGAATAAGTTCATTGAACATGACCAGATGGAAATTCTTAACTGGAAGATTTGTCTTTCGCATAAGAATTTCCATATTGCAATAGTACATGATTAATCTTTTGACTTGAGGTACGATGGTAGCCTTGTGCACATCATGCAATGTTTAGATTTATCTTTTGATTGTTTAACAATCGTAAAATGGGTATTTTGGGCATTGTATCGATGTGCATGGAGGTTTTTCTGTAGCCAACATAGAATTCGACACTTGTCTATGGACAATGGAGTATCATGTGGATTTTCATAGTTTGTGATTCAAAGACCTTGGCCAGGGCATGGTGAATATTGATTCATGAATGAATTACTTAAACTTGAAATGAAATCACAGTTATTAAATTAATTGAGTTTCGACTTATAGATCCATGCTCAAGATTTAATCAGGAAACTAGTTGTCGAAAGGATCGTACATGTATGGACTTTCAATGGAAATTGGTTTACTCGCTATTTCACCTAACACTGGAAAATCATTCTACTTGCTATAGATGTTGCCATGATTTGTAGGTTTTTGAAATTAAATAGTTATTTTCAAGGAAATTAATTAATTAGATTAAATAATATAATAAATTGTTATTTATAAACTTACAAAAGCTGTAAGCCTACAACTAGTGTTAGTCGTGAACCTAAAAGGGTAGCACATAATTTTGGTTGTTGACATTTCAAGATTGATAACTCCAATGGTTGAAATAATTAATTAATTTGGATTAATTAAATGAAATTCCAATTTAATTCAATTGTTGGATTAAATACTTAATTATATAATTTGATTATGTAATTAAATCTAATTTGATTATAAATCTCAATAAAGGAATATATTAAATTGGTCAATTGGATTGATTAATTTAAACTCATGAAATTAATTGATTAATCGAATTAATTAAATAGTTGAAATTTAAATTCAAGTCCATGTAATTTTCTAATAGGCCCTAATTGTAGAAGCCCACTGGAATAATTGAAAATTTTAAAATAAAATAATTTATATTATATATTTGTATATAATATAAATATATATAAAAGTCATACTCTTTATTTTGAAAGAGTCGGATGACTTGTGCAAAAATCATTTTCTTAATTATGTGGTTAGTTGGTTAATTGAAATTAGATCTCACTCTTAACCTAATTAAATATATTATATACCTATATAGGATTAGGTTCAAATGAGAAATATGTCCTTATATGTGAACCTAAGGTCAATTATTGGTCTTAGATCTAATTAAATGGATGCATTAGATTTTTAGTATATTTCCTTATTTGATTAAAAGTATTAGAATTGTCTAATAAAAATACTGATGGTGTATATAACCAAAATATCAATAAAGCACTGTGATTGTATAATAAAAGTATTGTTGATATATAATAAAAATACTAATTCACAAGTTCAAATATAATGACAAAATTCTCACACATGATTGGTCAAACCTTCTAACTATCTTTAACTATAATTAAGGAATAACATAATTACAAAAATATTTATCAATAATAGCTAACTATAATTACGGGATAGTATAATAGTCTAACAATGTGCCATACCCGTTATGAAGATGATCCCTGCCTTGGTTTTGTGGGGATACTCACCGACGTGGCTGATATGCGAGAAATTGTGTAGTAATTAATGGTTTATATATATATATATATATACTTTATATTGTCGTATATATTTATTACTCGTGTATATATTCTTTTGGATAGACGAGCACTGATTGCATATTTTTTTTCGTTTAATTTGTAGGATTTTATTGTTCGATTGGTGCAACGATAATCGTTGATTGACTCATGTATTGATTTTGGCGACACAAGGCTGATATTAAGAACAACATGCCACGCAAAGTCCATGTGTGCCTGATCTTTAATAGGCCTATATTAAGAGGTGGTGAATATGAAAAAGGCATGCGGCAGGTTTTGGAGAGGACTTTTGAAGAATTATAAAATAGCCGCAACTTAGGAGCAGAAGGAGATAGTTTTTGAAGATTTTTGGAGAGATTTGAAGGTATCCCCAAGGTTTGACTTTCCTTACCGATTGGAGATAATCGCAACAGCAGCAAGGAATTAGAGGCTATAGCACATCAAGTGTGTTGTACCAAAACTTGCTTTATCCTTAATAAAAGGGAATAAGCGTAGTCTTATTGCATCTTCCGGAACTCAATTCATCTTGATTGTCCCGTATATCTCCAAGAATTGCACCAAATGTGTGTTTGGATCATCCATGGCACTTCCTCCAATTTTTTTTTGTTGAACCATTGCTATCAATCCCGTCCTCAGCTTGAAGTTCTTGGCTTGAATAGCTGGAATGTTTGCTACTCCATGAGCTCGGTTAGCAACGGGTTGAAACATGGTCCAGATGATCGGTTCTATAATTTGTTGAGATTGTGCTTGTTATTGCATTTGCGCATGCAACGCTTGAAATTGTTGTTGAAGTTGGTTTATTTGGACTTTAATATTGTTCTAATCTCCAACTATCTTGCTTCTCACTCATTTGGACTTGTTTCGTCTACAAGTTCCCTCGATTTTCCAATCGATGGGTTCCAAAAGTTCCTCTTTAGAACGTGTGTGCATATGCACCACTTGTAATTCAGTCAATCTAAACTCCAATAAAAAAAAACAAATATTTAGATTAATACCATTTTATCAATTATATTATTATTAATTTAAACTTAATGATCCCCGAAAGTAGTGCCAAAAACTTGACCGCTCTCCATTTTCACTAGGGATGGGTTTGAATAATAAAAACTTGGTCATTCATATACTCTACCTAACCACAAGTATATGGTGTAGATTAGTACTAAATGATTAGTGTCAAATCCCACAAGGATCATATATGGTTTAAGTTTGACAAGTAATATAATTTAGATAATGCAGTATTATCTAAACGATAGACAACGAGTTGGGTTATGTCATTACAAGTGGCAATTATAAACTAATTAAAATTAAAAATCAAATAATGATAAAATAAGATTTGTACGATTTTCAAAAAAGATCTAATGATAGAGAATATTTTGTGGTTTGCTTTCACAATAATTTCCCAATGTCATTCCATTTCCATCAATCAAGTATATTGTGATGCAATTCACTATAAGACAATCACAATAATAGCTTAATCCTTCTATCAAGTTGATTAAACCGTAGACTCGAAGTATGAAACAACGTATCCATTTGAAATCATACTTAAAATTTTAAAAGGTTTAAAAGATTTGTACCACTTTAAATATTTGTTTAGAGCAGTGTACGACTTCACTATTAATCTCAAAACTCCCGATTTTATTGATTAAAGTGTTTCATTTTTGAAAGTCTATTGATAAATCTCATCTCTCGAGTTATGAGTTATCAAGCTAGTAGTTGAAAGGTCATGATCAACTAGTCGAAACATAAGCTGTTGTTTATCACTCATGATTAAGAAATCAAAACACAAAAATTGTAAATGGATCATACTTCAATTGAAAGAAATATCATAACATTATTCAATCATTATTATTCTAAACTCCAGAATAAAGAAACTTACCAGACATGTTCAATAATCCATTCACAAAATTCATCGAACACATAATAGACATAATGAGAAGTAAGAATAGAAATAACAAAAAATGGTTAGTGTTGATCACTGACTCCAATTGTTTCCCTAACACTCTCACAATTTAAAACTTAAATATATTGAAAGATTCTACTAACCTTGCCAAGATGATATGATGGTGAAGACTTGATATCTCTGGACATGTTTTGGACCCTCTTTTTCGACTTGAAATCAAGTCCTAGTTGATAACGATGATTACTGACCGTTTGTAACTCTTGTTAACCCATTATTAACCAAACTATCGACCGCTAACTCAGTCGATAACAATCTTCTTGAAAACTGCCCGCAGTAGAGACCCAACTTCGATCGATAGTGAGATTGATAGTGGTTGCCATGACCATCCCTTAGTTACGACCCAACTATTGACCGATAGTGTGGTTGATATCCGGTGCGTGGGCTCTGGTGATCTAGTGGGTCCATGGGCTTGCTGCAGACTTGGTTTAGTAGGCTCTTTCTTTATTAGCTTTAGCCCAAAACTCCTATATTTTTTTTTCTTGAGCTAAATATGCTCCAAAATCCTTTAAAAAAAATAAAAAATACCAAACACGTAACAACGTCCAAATAATATAAAGTAAAGTAAAAAAGACGTTATAAAAAGCATACTTGAAATCTAACTACATAAGTTTCAAAATATGCTTAAAAAATATTTTTATCACACCAACAATAAACAAAATTATTGAGGGCGAGATGACGCTTATTATGCACTAAGAAGGAGTTGATCGATCCTGACAGATCCAATGAGAGTAGGCGTGGTTTGGTCCTGTGGTGGTGTCGTTGGAGATGGACATGGTTTGATCTTCGAAGATCGTAGCCAATAAGGAGGGCATGAAATTGAGATTTTCAAGTGGAATTGGAGTTTTCAAGCGGTATAATTTCAAGCTTGAATGGGGCTTGCGTTGCAATATTGAGAGCGACGAGGGGAATATTATTGGCGACAGGGGTGGCCCAAAGAGGTGGCGGTGGCGAAGCCAGTGATGTCGGAGGCCATGGAGGCTAGTAGATTGCTAAAGTTTAGGAAATAAGATGAAAAAAAAAATAGCGTTTGCCGAGACGGATGTCATGAATAGATAAGTGGTAGAATGTATTTTCTCTATTGACTTGTGAAATATATATACATGTATAAGATAATATGAGTATGAAAATATACAATAATTAAATAAATAAACATATACAGAATATCTTTTAATAATGTACAATATTACTTAATAATGTTTAATATCTTCCTAATATGACAAACAAGCTTAACTACGGATTAGTATATATTCAAATTAATCTCGAGCAAAATGTAAGTAGACAAGTAACAATGAATTTTGATCGTCCATTAGCACATTCTATAAAGAAACTGGAGCAACAATGAAATTCTAAATTTAAACATAATCAATTGCATTCTAATATCTATCACAATACATTCTAATATGTTCAAGTTCAAAGATTTTCAAAAATAAGCGACCATTTTCGGTAATTGAGCTCAAAGCTTGCAATCATCCTTAAACTGTGGTTAAGTTGGCAATTTATTTGCGTAAAGAGTCAACTTCTTTTGCCTCTTGTTTATATTATTAATACACATACCACGTGAATCTCGATTCGCAAACCGTATTCAAACTAGGGTTATTAAAAAGAATTAGGAAAATCGAAACTATGTCTGCCAAACTAAAATAATATATAGGATATGAGTCTTCTAATTTGCAATTAAGTATGATACATCAATTCTTATTTATTAATAAATTTGTACAAAAAAATTATAATTTTTAAATTCGGTGATGTGTTAAATAGTGATTGGGTGATTATACGTGTATATGTTATTTTGAAGCTAATGTAGTGTATTCCTATAGGATATTGAAACTGCTTAAAGTAATTTGAGAATTTGTAGCTACGGCATGGAATACTTTTGGATACAATAGAAAAAGATGTTGCGGAGAATCGTAGTCTATATAAAATTATGATAGAAATGTATCTATTAATCTCAACCTACTTTAATTTAATCAATTCAAAATAGCATGAGTTATTTTTGCAAATTTGAATTCACTCCTTTTCATTTTTAAAAACTTTTATATTTTTATTTGTTTGTGATATACAAACTGGATTGGAGGTACCTATTCAATAATTTAAAATGGAATATGAATTACTCTCGATTTTTTATGTATATAATTTTTCTATTTTTTGGGTCTTTTGAAATTTTATTTGGGTGCGCGTATATACGCACCAAAAAATATACGCACCCAAAAATATTATTTGTCGATCCTAATTCTTAAGAACATTTCAAATTTTTTTAATACTTTTATTTTTATTAAATCAACCTCACAAACACCCAATTTTACCTCATATAATATAATAAATAATATAATAATTAAAATAAAACAAAATTAATAATAATAAAATTAAAGTAAAACAACTCATAGTCTCAAACCCACCTGCCACCTAACTCACGATCGTTGTCCTGACAATATGCTGGTGTTCGTGGCATCGAATTCTCAGATTTAAGAAACGATAGTTTTGGATCTGTGAATCGGGATCCTTGAGCCGCCTCACGGTGTGGACGCTGAGCTTTGTGAGATGCGTGGCGACGGCGACGGAGTGGGCAACGCAGAGCGCGACCAAGAGGCTGACACCCTCCCTTTTCATGGCGAACTTGGGGTCATTGAATGGATGTCTGATCCCGATTACTTGGGTTACCGATTCATAATAAATTTTGCCAAGAACATTACATTATCTACAAAAATATAATTGCATACTTTTTTTTCAATTTTAATTATATATTGTTGTAAAATTATTTTAATATTTTTATTTATAATTATTTTTATTTAAAATATCTTGTGATCAACTAATGAAATTTCTGGTATCACTAACCCTTTATAAGGGTGTTGAGAAGGGTTCGAACCCTTGACCTCTCAAGTTATTTGAGATTTATCTTCTACTTTCCAACCACTTGACCCAACTTATTAAAAAAAAAAAAAAAACTAATGAAATTTTTGGGTGCTTGCATCATTTTAGCTTCTTGTTCCCACTGGTATCAAAATAATATGTTACTCCCTCCGTCCCATAAAGATAGTTCAGTATTTTATTTTCGTCCGTCCCATAAAGATAGTCCAATTATTATATTTAACATATCATTAAATTTTTATTTTCACAGATACCCTTAATTAAAATTCTTGAAATACTAGTATTCTACATGGTAAATTGAAAATTGATGATTACAATGTAAAATCTTACTATTTCAATAACAAAAATACTAATTCCAATACTGAATTCTATAAGCTTTAATTGACATTAATAAAGTCAAGAAGAGTATAATTGGAAAACACTAATTAAATTAATGACTTAACTATATAAATTATCAGTTTTTTAACCGTGTAAAATCAACCGCAGGACTATCATTTTGGGACGGAGTGAGTATTTGTTTCTCCAGGAAAGTGGATATGTTTAAAAAGGATTTTAATTTCAATTCTTTTTATTTCAATCCACTCAAAATATTTTACCATTCTACATAATTAACCCACTCAAAAGGTCTCATCTCATAATTATCCACTATATGTCTGCATGACCACTATATGTGCAAATGTAGATTTTTGACAAACACATGCGTCGTCAGTGACTAATAAATTCTTTTAAACAAGCACACGCTATCTTGAAACTTTAATATATCATCTCTTGGGTTTCTGATCATTGAAACTAGGATATTGACCAGCTCGATGGCCATGGCCACCGTTGTCGAACACTCGACCATCTCCCCGCCGCCGGACTCCAATGTCCCGGCCGAGCTGTCACTCCCCGTCGTGTTTTTCGATATGGTGTGGTACGATTACGCAGCAAATCAAAGTGTTCTCTTCTTCGATTTTCCGGGCTGTTCCAAATCTCATTTCTTGGACACAATTGTCCCTGACCTCAAACGCTCTCTATCCCTAACCCTCGCCCAATATCTCCCACTCTCTGGCAAAATCATTCACCCCACAGCCCCTGGAAATAAGCCCCTCATACGATACCAATCCGGGGATTCGGTTTCCTTTTTGGTTTCCGAATCCAGCGCCGAATTTTCTCATCTCACCGGAAGCCAACCCCGGCCTTGTGAGGAATTTTACGCTTTTGCCCCTGGTCTCCCGCCCGCCACCCGTTCCGAGGACTCTGTCTCTTGCCCTGTTTTGGCTCTCCAGGTTACATTGTTTCCCGGGCAGGGCCTTTGCATTGGTTTCGTAACTCATCACGCTGTTGCTGACGCTAGCACGGTCGTGTCTTTCATCCGGGCCTGGGCTCTGATTAACAGCAGCAAGCCCGGCGGTGATGTAATCCACGATCGGCTAGCGCAGGCTAACTGTTTGCCGTTTTACGATAGGCAAAACGTGACGAACGTCAACGGGTTGGACTCGATATACTGGGATTTGATCGTGGAGCTTTCGTGTACGGTGGAGCCGCCGCCGGTGAAAATCCCGACCGGAAAGCTCCGGGCGACGTTTGTTCTGAAGAGAGACGAAATAAATTCACTCAAGGATTTGGTACTGGCGAGATCATCGGGCCCCACCGATGTGCCCCATCTCTCGTCCTTCACTGTCGTCTGTGCGCTCGTGTGGGTTTGCTCGGCGAGAGGTGATGAGGTGACGGACGACGACGAGACGGAGTATTTCGGTTTCGTGGCGGATTGCCGGGCCCGGCTGGAACCGGCAATGCCCGTGAATTACTTTGGAAATTGTGTGGCGCTTGTGAAAGCGGAGCTAAAGCACGGGGAAGTGAAAAAGGGCGGGCCCGAGGGGTTTGTGAAGGCGGCGAAGGCGATTGGGGAGGCGATTAAAGAGAGAGTGTATAATGAGAATGGGATTTTGTGTGGTGCCGAGAAGTGGCCGGAGGAGTTTGGGAAGCTGATCGGGAAACGACAGTATGGGGTGGCGGGATCGCCGAGGTTCGACTTCTACGCGGCGGATTACGGGTGGGGGAAGGCTAAGAAGTTTGAAGCACTATTTATTGATGATGGTGCAGCTTTGTCGTTATGCAAATCCAGGGATTTTGAGGGTGGTCTTGAAATCGGCTTGTCCAAGCCCATGGCTCAAATGGATGCGTTTTCTCGAGTGTTTAGGGAGGTTCTTTGCGAACTGTGTTGCAGTTCAAACCAAAAGGCATGATTGTTTAGAGCTCCAACAAACAAAATAAGTTTTAAAGGGTTTTTTAAGCATGCTCCTAGTCATATTTGTCATTCAAACCATGATATATTTCCTTAATTCAAGAATTTTAATTTTAAATGAGTTTTTTAGAAATGAATTCAGGGCATCAGATTTACGAGAACTGCATTGCGTTTATCTAGGTGACTGTTAAATAATGAAGTGGTTGGAGCAAATGCAATAACTGTTTCTCATCTATTGTTGTGACAGAAATCAATGAATTTGCAAAATCAAGAAAATTTGCAGCAGATACCAATCGAATGTGATGAACAGCTGTTCATGAGATAATACTATTAATAGCCAGGTGTCTCGTTATGAGATTCCAATCTATTGAATTTAAACCAATTCTTATGCTCTAGTGGGCCATTCTTTTTATTCATACTAAATTCATCCCAAAATTATAGTTTTAACAATTATTTTACAGTTTGACAAAATATTTGTTAATATAATTAAATTAAGTATTTGCTAATATTCCACCCGCAGTGCATTACAATTATTGGAAGACTTTTGAAATTTAGTACCAAACCACAAGCCATCAAGTTTTATATGAAAATTAAAGGTACATAAAACGAAAATGACAAAATATATAGTTTGATTAAAATGTAGTTCCAGAGAGTGTCACCTTACAAAACAATACGCGTCACTCTTACAAATACAAGAAACACAATGTTTTCACTTACATTAGCATGATCTTCAGACAATACATCTTCGTATCATATAAAACTGAGGGACTAAAAGCTCATGCAAAATGCATATATATTTCAAATTACCCATCTTCAGAAAGAAGCAATGGAATTGTAAGAGCAAAAGCATAGGTTGCTATGAATCAGGAGCTTCATCCAAGATCTGCTTCGTCGTACAACAAATTTTACAAATGGTAAGATTTCACACATGCTCTCCAAGTAAATGAAATTGCAGGTGATTAAATTATGCAATGAAAAGAAAATCTCCAAAAAAAAAAAAAAAAGTGTTCAAAGAAACTTACAACACTCAATGCACGAACACACAAATATCAATTTTACAATCATAATATTCGAATCATGTCGCCCACTATTTGCCAATGATGCATACGTCACATTAAGTCAAATGCAACACAGATACGTGACAATAAAATTGCAATCATACCGCATAATATAAGCTTATTATAAAAAAAAAATCGGGTAGTTTTTTCAAAGTTTTTTTTTGTGTGCGAATTTTCATCGAACACATTGTCCACATTATTAAATTTTTATATTTCTAACTACGAACAATAAAATTGATCAATTCCTCACACATTCGAATAATCTTCACTTACAAATGAATACCCCAAACATCAAATTTTAATTAACAAGCCAATCAAACTTCTAAAAAAAATTAGGGTTCATACTTCAAAAACTAAACTAAATTTCACTAAAATCAAAATACAAAGAGAAAATTAAAATTTAATGTCTTTGTTTTTATTTTATTTTTTTAAGAAAAATAGATTCGGTAAAAGAAAAAAGAAAAGAAAGCAATTGGGCGCCGCCTAGAGGCCTAGAGCGTCTAGGAGCCGATTTTTGCCCAGAGCGCTTAATCTGGCCGCCAAGAGAAAATAGTGGGCGGGGAGGGGCCACCTAGCGCCTAGGCGGCCGATATTTAGAACTATGGTAATAACTAGCATAATACCCACAATCTATGATAACTTATTCCGACCAAAATGACTTATAACTGAAAACAAGGTTTTGAAAACCATGGGATAAAGCCTTTAATATAGAAAAATGAAATTGTAAGAAAATTCATAAACCTATTTCTTGTATAGTTGTCTTTCTTTTCCTTGTGTTTTGTCCCTGATCTATCTTCCTCTCATTTGTATCTTTGTTCAACAATTCTGACCTCCCTATCAAGGTCCTCAACGTTCATTAATCGTGTTTGTTTTTCACCTACCACTCTTTCATTAAATTTACCTATCACACATGGTTCACTGCCATGTTTGTTCATCTCTACCAAACCCTTTGACATCTTCATCCAATTGTCAACAACCATACTCATGCAAAGTTCATCGCGTCCTTTCCAACATTGGATCTAGGTTTCCTTCACAATATTGCATAATTTGATCTCTTATGGAATTAGACCCTTCGCAGCTTAAGAAAACACGATGACGATGATGATAACATTTGTCATTTTTTTATACCACAAAATAAAATTGTAAACAATGTCTTAAAAACCAGGACGGTCATCATCACCATCATGTGAAGCTACAAAGTCTAATTTCATAATTGATAAAGTCATGCAATATTGAGAAGGAAACTTAGATTACACTATTGTAAAGGACCGAAGCGAATGAGCACGACTGTTGACAATTGGATGAAGATGTCAAATATTTTTGTAGAGAAGAGCATACATATATGGAATCGAACCAAGTGTGATAGCTAAATTAAATGAAAGAGTGACAAGCTAGAATGTAAGAAAAAAATACAAGCAAAATCGATTAATGACGGTTGGTGAACTTGGGCAAAATGGGCATTGTTAAACAAGAGAAGGATACAAATGAAGGAAAAGAGGTAATTCTGATTCGTAACACAACTATAAAAAAAGAGAGTGAAAGAAAGACAAATACACAAGACATAGATTTGTAAATTTACTTCAAGATCAGAAAAATATACATAATAAAAATTGATTTCGGACTTATTTATTTTTCTGAGGGTTCATTTTAGATATTAGCTTGTAGGTTTCATAGTCAATAATGGTTTGAAAGGTGGTCAAAATTACTAGAGTAACGCACTCAAGCCAATTAGTTTAGCTTATTTTGAATTCTTATAGAAACATTTTATTTCAGTTATCATATTTATGTGTTTAATTTAATTTCGATGAATTTCGTGATTCATAAACAGCTACCGGTCATGCACATGGAGCTATCATGTCTGTCTCCACAAATTTGACTTTAAATTGTTCAGGAGTAGACAACTATTGAGATGGAATATTGATAACTAGCGAAATTAGCCCTTAAACTTAAATATCGCCGTAATTTTGTAAATAGCGGGCAGTGCATGAATTTGTTCTGCATCGCGAGTATAAAAATTACTTTACAAAAACATACGATTTATGCTTGAAAGTGTTAATGTAAACAATAACAGTTTAGTTTCTAAAGCATACATACACAATAACTTTACTGATTCACAAATTTGTACCAGATGATATTGTTTACTGTAAATCTGACAACACAATTTCAGATTATTATGAAAGAAAAGTAATGAAATCAACAATAAACTAAAAAGGGGAAAACAATTAGAAAAGAAAAAAAAAAAAAAAATTGAACCTGAGATGAAGTGGGTTTATTAGGAATGACTGATTCCAGATTGGAAACTCGGGCATCCAACGAATTAAACTTTTCCTTCAACTGCACATACAATGACGAGCTAAAATATTCTGAGAAAATACATATAGATATATAAATTGCCCGATAAATTTCGTACAAATTATACAAATATTGGCTTCAGATGAAACAGTACCTGAGAAGAAAGAGAATTACGTTCGGCCAAGAGATCTTTGAAAATTAATTGAGCAATTGCTCCCGACGTAGAGCCGACGCCTAGAGTAAACCACAGTAACCTCGTTCGAATCATTTTTACAATTTATTTTTTTCTTTTTCCCCTTTGTTTCCTCGAGAATTATTTATGCAGGAGAACAAAACCTAATTTTACATCCCAAAAACAAGAGAAAATTGGATTCTTTTTTTATATATGGTACGTTTTACCAATATATATTTTGTTCCCAATATAATAAAGAATCAACTTTTGGTCTACTGAAAATTTTACTTCTTTTTTTTGCAATTTTGATACACCATAATATTTTATTAATACACACCTCCATTAAAAATGGGAAAAATTCTCGATCAGTACAAAATTAAAACTTCTATTTATCATTTAGTTGTTTTAAAATATTTTATCGTCAAGTTAATTTTATTAAATAATAAATTATAAATAAGAATTGTACATTCAAACTATTACATCGAATCAGAGAACAACGCAATAATATTGATAATTATAAAAATTTTAAATAAAATATGGAATTATAATCGGGATGAGATTTTATGAAATTTTAAAAATTTATAGAAAAAAATTATAAAATTCTTAAAAAATACGTATGAAATTTAATCATGACCGTATTATTTATGAAATTCTATAAAAGAAATTTAATCACAGCTATTCACATACTGACCAATGAAATTCTAAAAGGACTTTTCGCGTTAAATTATTACAAAATTTTATAATATAAAATTTTAGAATTTATATTATTTAATTCCAACCGGAATAAATTTATATAATGTATGTATAGGAGTTAAATATATATAAATTTGGTCTAATGGGTCAAATCCCCTTGTATAAAATTTGCAACGAAAAGAAAATTAGCAGTAGCACAGCTGTGCAGCAAAGCAATGGAGGAGCCATCGCCGCCGTCTCCGGGAACTTCACCGGTCCAACTGAAAGACTGCGTTGGAGAGCTCATGAAATTCACACTCAATTCATCCATAAAAGGCGAACTCCAAACAGGCCTCTCCAATCATTATTGCTCCAATCTCCTCGAAGAGGATGATCCCTCCAATCCCTCTCTCACTAACGCCGGTAACTAATACTACGCTGCCCTTTTCGAGAATTTATACATCTTTTGTTTACGGTTTCGCGTAGTTGTACACTTTGCATA
Source organism: Phtheirospermum japonicum (assembly GCA_014905375.1). NCBI lineage: Eukaryota > Viridiplantae > Streptophyta > Magnoliopsida > Lamiales > Orobanchaceae > Phtheirospermum > Phtheirospermum japonicum. The sequence goes on along the minus strand of BMAC01000101.1, from coordinate 134,070 downwards.
GCCAGTTGTACTCTTCAGTTGAGCTTTGACCTTTCACCAGATTTCGTTTTTATGAAAAGGTTCTTTCATCATATCTATTGTTGAGCAAAAAAACTAGGGTTATTATGTTTTTTTGGACTTTAGTAGTCACTGTATTGTAATTTTTTTCCCACTGACCAATATATTTGTTTGAAAAGATTCTAATTTAATACCCGTATATTACACAGGATTTATAAAAAACTAAATATAAGAAATATTTGTGAAAATTATAAAGTTTTAAATTTAAAATAAAAAATTGAAAGGATGTGAATCTTAACCCGACCCTGTTCAATTTATTAATTATTATAATTACTGATTAATATTATATTTTAATGTTCAAATTAAATTCATTAACAATTATATTTGCATATGTAATTAAAATTATTTCATATGTAATTTATCTTTTAATTGAAATAATTAATCAAGATTTTTTTTCTACTAATTATATATGACTTATTTATATTTTTATATTAGGAGTATAAAATAAAATTATTGAATTAGACAAAATATAAGAAAAGAAAACTATAAAGTTAGGCTAAATATAATAATAAAAATATATTAAATTAGGCAAGATATAGTAAATGGAACATATAAAATTAGGTATATATTAGGCTCGAATGACACATAAGCAAACGAAACACCAAGATTTTTTATTATCCAAGCGAAACATACGAAGCAGACTCATAAATTAAGAGGATTTTGCATTAATATATACTTGTTTAACACATGTGTATTACACGGAATTTATCAAAAGATAAATATAAAAGATATTTGTGATAATTACTGGATTTTAAATTTAAAATAAAAAATTAAAATAATTATTCCCAACCCGTACCTTGTACATGTCTAATCTATTTATTAATTATTATAAATATTAAATAATTTTTTATTTGATGTTTAAATTAAATTCATTAAATCTTAATTACATACTTACAAAAATTCACAAGGCATCATATTCTAAACCCGTGTCTAATATCTATTTTATTAATAATTATTATTATTATTAAATCATTTTATATATTAATGTTTAGAATTTTTTTAATAATTATAAGTTACATACTTTGAGATATTGAAAAGATATCATACTCTCAACTCGTGTCGCATTGTACTGGTATCTAATCAATGTTTATTAATTATTAGTATATAATTTAATATTTTGAATAAATTACTAATATTTAGTTACATACTTATATTATTGTAAATAACTCATACTTTACCTATATAGAATATTTGAAAATCCAAAAATAAAATTATTTTAAATTATATTATCAATAAAACTTATTTAATTATTTTCATAATAAAGCTTTTTTAATTAAAATTATTTCATATGTAGTTTTTCTTTTAATTAAAATAACTAAATTAGATCTTATCTACTAATCATATATGATTTATTTCTATTTTTATATTAGGAGAATCAAAAGAAAGTATTGAATAAGGAAAAATATAATAAAGAAAATTAAATTAGGTAAGATACAATAAAAAGAAAAGTATTAAATTAGGTAAATATTATGATCGGATAACACATAAGCAAACGAAGCACCAGAATTTTTTATTTATCAAACGAAGCATACGAAACAGACACATAGGTTAGGAGGATTTTGCATTAATATATAGGGGTGATAGGTGAGGTGTCAAGTAGTGGTTGGGGCATGGTATTGTGAATGTATGGTAGTCTTTTCCTATGTTTTTATTTTATTGAGTATTTATTTGGACCTCATATACGGCATTATAGTTATTCTTGTTGTGAGTACTTAAGTTGGTTAAGTGAAAAACATGCAAGTCCATGATACACACAAGTAGGGATGTCAATCTAGCCCATGGGCTTCAAGCTGGCCCGGTTTAACCAGAACCAATCAGCCAACGACGCAAATGGGATGACCCGATTGACACCCCAACATTAATAACTACATTTATTTTTGGAGCTCACGTTGCGACAAGATACAGAAATAGGCCCATTCTTGAGTGCGAGCTCTTATTGCATTTCCGATCTTTTGAAATCTTAAACTAAATTATGTTATTATTTATGTGGTTGAGCATTTCATGTTTTATGTAGTTCAATTTCATGACGTGAATATTAGTATTGAGCTTAAATAATTTATTCGATTAATTGTTGGTGATGAACAAAGTTGGAACTTGAACTGGCAAATGCTAATTTAAATATTTATTTTGACGAATTAAATTATATATTTTTATATTTACATTTGGTGTTATTGAAATTAGAAATTATTGCTGAAAATGGATGGTCATAAATATGGTTGAACTTCGTCTTTTTCTGGATATAATCAACTATTTTTTCTTAGTTCTCAGTCTAGCTTCATTTTCTATATCATGGTTTAGATATACTGCTGTGTGCCACTATGTTACTAATGATTTTTTGGTTCCTTTTTTATCGGAAGCTTCTAGAGGAGTTCCATCATATCCACTATACAAGCGCCTAGCATCGTCTCTTTATCAGTGTATACAATCTGGAGCCTTATGCACAGTATATAACGAACTTATACCAGTGCCCCAGGACGATTCCTTAAAGAAGAAAGACGAAGAATTGAATAAGCTGGTTATGGAAAAGGGTTCTGCTTTACTGAGTGTGAGATTGAAAATTGCTCTTTAGTCATTATTATTTATTTTTTCGAGACGATTACAAAGCTCTTTGATTTTTCGAAATTGTGTTTTTTCTCTAGATGCTGAAGCAAGTTAACTTTGAGCTTCACGTTCAGGAGCCTTATTTTTCTCAGCTCAATGGTATTCATTCCATGGCTTGGAATTTTTCTTTCTTTGATATTTGTGTCTTGTTTAAGTTAACTTTTTTCATTGTATACAGATGGATTGAAAACGATCGAAGGAAGGTGTGGTGTTGGGAACTACAAGAGGTATGACACTTCTTTAGATATTTACCACTCTGCCATTCATACACTGGCGGAGCCAGGGGCCCCGACCCAGTCCATTGATAGTGTTAAAATAATAAAAAATGTAAAAACAAAAAAAAAGTAAATAATCAAAACCTTCTACTGATTTGTGATTTTTATTAACCTCTATATAATTTCCCCTCTTTCGGGGAGTAATGTCTTGTTGTGGTACTAGAATGCAATCTGGGCATATACTTCTCTTCAACAAATGCTTGATGCTTCAAGTTCAGGTGCTAGTAGTATGTTACATATAGTTTCTTTATGCGAGCACTTGAATCCTCATGTACTAATGCTCCAGCATTATTTCCAGGATATACGACAATATGCTTCATTTCATGAGATGTTGGAGACGGAGAGTCTTGCACAAGTTCTTCCAGGAGTATCAAGCATTGATGAAGGTAAATTGTACTTTTTGTTCTTTTTTTTTAGAACATTTTCTCTTGTAACAATTGTTTAGTTTTAATTTCATCTCAACTCTTATTGCATCGTTTTTTTCATTTTATATAAGTAGATTTTTTTTTCTAAGTTTTTAGTACCAAGGTCATATAGTATGATCGATGAACTATTGTACCATGGACCTTATAATATGTGTAAATCTTCAAACTTATCCGGTCTTTCTGGTTAAGCTCGTTCAAGTGGACTAGTAACTAGATAAAAAGTTATTTAGGGGATGTTTGGATTAGGATTCATTGGATTTTGTATTCTGATATTCAAAATCTTAGGTATTAAGAGTTTTGTGAATGGTAAGAATCCTTTTCTGATGTAGGATTTAGAGTCCTGTATAGTAAACACTTTTTTACTGTAGATGTTAAATCATGTCTGAATAATGGGTGAAAATGATGCATTCCTTAGTAAAGGTTATTAGAATAGCATGAATGAAGGGTCGAGATCAATCAATACAGCAAATTATAGTGTCTGATTGATTTGGTTGACAATTTGAATTCTTTTACTTTTAGGCTTTGGTTTATTTTGAGTGATTAGTTGATTTTATTTCATTCCTTATTCATTTCCTTTTATCAGACTTTTTGTAACCTCTGTATAAAGGGGATTTCTTTTCATTAATAAGATAAGCTAGAATCAAGAGAGAGAGAGAGAGAAAAGGAAAACTCCCAAACAATTCCACTTTGTTCTTATTTATTTTATATTCCAATTTCTGCCATTGTATCTTCTTAAGCATAGATAATCCTAGTTCATCCCTTGAGCGCCCTTTGATGCGAGTTTTTTGCAAAAGAACATAACAAAAAAGTGGCGATTTTGTATTATTATATTATTTTAGTTGTATTAATTACTCTCTCTGTCCCTTTCTATTTGTCGTATTTAGAATTTTTTTGTCACATTCAAATTTACGTTTTTTGTAACATTTACATTTTCAAGAGAGAATTAATGTTACTTTTTTACTTTCCCAATAAGAATTAAATGTTACTTTACCAAGTTTACCCCTCCTTTTATTATTTCACACTTATTTTTCTTCTAAACAAAAGGATATTATGGTCATTTGATACCTATAATTTTAACACCAATCATCTTTTTTAATCTCCGCGAAATGGTCAATCACGACTGATATAATGGGATGGAGGGAGTAAATGTAAATATAAAAAAAATGGAGTAATGATAATAAATTTTATGATAGATGTCAAATCATGTCGGAAATTGTTCGGTGGGGATGGGAAATTTGATCCTAGCACATGCGGGTATTTGAATTCAGAATCCAAATCCAAAATTTGAGTCTTGGAACAAACATGGCCTTGATGAATTTCTTGCTGGATGACAAGCTAAATGATTCAAACTGACATGTATGGAAAGTAAAAATATGATAGTTGGAAATAGTCGTCCTTATTTATGATTGTTGTTCGGGTTTTTTTTTCAGGTGTACAAATCTATAGAAATTTCTATTCGGAAGAAAAGGAAAGGTCAAATGGTGTTCTTGCTATATGTGTTAAAATGCCAACTTCTCAGCCGCATAATATTATGGCCTCCATACTCTCAGTGAGTGGTTGCACTCATCTTTAGTCTTGCAATTACTGATTCCTTTTTTTTGTTTTTTGGAGACATGTTTTTGAAGCCACTTGTCTTTTAAATTTGGCTGCATGCCTGTGTAGGGTTTGAGCTATAGTGGAGTTCAGAAACTTCTGGGCTTTGTAGAGACTACAGGAACAGATCCAGAATTACTTCCTCCCCCAGCATCAACTCTACTGTCGACATTTCTGGCACCACATAACCCTGATGTATGATATGCCTCATGTTGATTTTGCTGGGATTTTATATTTTTCGAAAAATATCTTATTTCTTGTTAATGTAAAGTTTGTGTTCCTTCCTATTACTGCTTCGGAATTTTGTAAAACTTGAGTTTTATTTAGTTATTTTGCTTTCCTTTTTTCTTTTTTGGCTCGAGGTTAAATGTTCAACTTTGACAAATGGTGCTAGGGCTGTAGCAAAGCATGCCAATAGAAGCAGCGAAGGATATTGGGGAACCTTACAAGGAAGTGGTAATTTACCTTTGATTATCGGCTCTTTCAAAGTTGTGTCCTGTCAATGCAAGTGAATATTATTAACAGCCACCTTAGGTCATCTATTGGAATAAATAAATATTAGGGTTAATTACAAAAGTACTCTTGAAGTTTGATCTAATTACAAAAACAACCCATCTAACTTTAAAAATTACAAAAACTACCCGAGATTTTAAATTATCTTACATTTACTCCCTATCATGAGCAAACTTCAAGGGTATTTTTCTTGAATTAAGTCAAACCTCAAGGGTACTTTTGTAATGAACCCTAAATTGTCTGACTCTGTTGCACTATTTATTAACTTTGAAGCATACATAATGTTGAAAGATTTATTGTTGTATAAATAGAATGTCAGTTATAGGTTCTTAGAACCTTTTGAGGTTTGAATTTGAGCCTACGCCTGCAGACTCGGAGAAAAATAGGCATGCTATGGATGTAATCAGACGCTTGTTGACCCAGTGTAGCTGGATGAACATGCATATGATTCGACCACATGGAAACGTCTTTGAAATCAGGACTGATGATGGTTATGGTGCCCGGTGGTCTGGAGATGGAACTAAGGTATGCTTTTTTGTTCATCAAATAGTGTTCTTTCTTATTTTTTCCTTTGTTCCGTTGATATTATTGTGCATGCAATGGTTGAGCGATTAATTATGATTGCCTAAGATAAATGACATTCATTTTCTGCAGTTTATAGGATTTCTCGAGCCATACATGTCGGATGGGCACTCGTGCGGCTGGAAACATTAGTTAACTTTAATTGGAATTTGGGTGTATTCTGTGTGAAGATTGTGTATGTAATTCTTGATGACTTTTTAATCAACTGAAAATTTGCGTTTAAAATCTCAAATTTCAAGAAGTTTTACAAGATAATAATCAAGGAAAAGAATTAGAGATTATAATAACCCTATATTTTCTAATTGATTCGTATATTTTAATTTTTATAAATATCCGTGCTTATTAATTTAATACTCAAACTTTGTAGTTAGACCCTGTTTTGTTAAAATCTAATTTTTTTAGCATTTCACTTTAATATATGCTAAATATATGCATATTAAAGGATTCTTTATGTATTGTTACATATATTTGTGTTCATGTGGAGTGTCACGAAACAAAATAGCAAAGTGAAATAGAGTCGTCTCAACTGTAAATCAAAGAAATGTCATCACGTAGCAAATTGTATTAAAGTATATGATATAGAATACATCAATACAAGCTACCTTAATTTAGAAAATAAAATTGTACTTGAACGTGATACATTAAAATTGTTACTTTTTAACTATATAAGGGTGACAATTTTTTTAAAATTATAAATTTGATTAAAGATTCAAATTAATAATTTTAAAGATATAATACTTTTCAAAATAAGTGATAATTTTATTTAAGACGAAAGATTTATTCATAAATCATAAGTTAATGCTTGAAAGCGGCAACATGAGTTTTATTTCAAAAAACGTCAAATTAAAACAAACAACGAGACTTTTTTTTTCAGTCGCGCGCGCGCACACATACACGCACGTATATATAGTCTTAACCAACTTTAGGAGTACGAACCACCACACCAGAGTGTCGGTCAACATAAACCCGGACACGGTCGCTCCGCAAGTCTGTGGTCACCATTGATCCAACTGGAAGAACAATTGCATCGACATCCGGATTCTGCTGCTCTATCACCGCCGCAGCCACCTGTCCATTTACTCCAACCAACTCCGGCCACGAACTCTTGCCTGGAAAACTTGCCATATCAACTTTATTTTGATGTTGCTAATAAAGTTAATGAGCTCTTGATGGTAAGCCGATATATATCGTTGCATGCTATATACGGACAGTTTTTCATTAATTAATGCTGATGTCGTGTGGGTCTGTAAACTTCGGGTATAGGCTTTATCTAACCTAACTGGCTTTGCTGGTTAATACTGAATTTTGACATATTTAACTTACCCTTCACGTAATTCGATTTCCGACCCTAAATTTTGACATTATGGATTTGCCTTTAAGCGAGTCTAACTAAATAGGGGATAGGGGTTGTGATACGTTTAGTCTATCAAGTAAAAAGAGTTTTCCCCAATATTTCGATTATTTTTCATTTGAAATTGATATTGTCACAAGTGACAACTCAAATTGGAGATTTTGACCAAAATCATAATATTAAGTAGGCTACAATTAGTACATTAACTCTTTCACTTGGCCAAATCAGTCCAATAAATAATAGGTTTGACACGTTTATTCCACCAAATAAGTTTTATTCGCACATTTAATTCAATTTTAATCTGAAATTAAGATTGTTGTCGAAAAATTATACTTGACACCCCAAATTGAAAATTTTGATCAAAATTCGGTGACCAGTGTCATGTGGATGCTAACTTAGTAATTTTCGACGACTTCTTTTTCAAATTTTCTTGGCCAAGTTGTTTTTCAAGCATAAGGTAAGGAATTATCAAGAACTTAAGAAAATGTCTTACTTGATTACAAAATATTGTTACGTATTTCTAAATTTAATATAAAATAATAATATATGATTATGTATTTTTACACTTAATATAATAATAATAATAATAATAATAATAATAATAATAATAATAATCTTACTTGTTGAACAAATCTTGTTATGTTTATTTTACATAATAAAAATAAGGAAAGACTTAAATTTTCTCCTAATTTATTAAGATTTTTCCCTCTACCTCCTGACTCGACACATGGGGTGTGCCAAACAGACCTCACCATTGCCATCGGAAACACAAAGTATACATCCTCCACGAGAAAGGTACCTTTTCCCATTCGTCGGATGAAAGTTGAGCATCTTGTGAACCTTGTTCGTGGACAAGTCGAGTAAATTGGTATATTTTTTTATAAATATATTTTCCTTGCTTGTCTTCTTTAATTTCGTTGGTAAAGTAAATGAGCCAAGGAACCCTAGGGATTGAAGTGTCGAAGTTGTCGATTGATCGCCATGAACGGCATACTCCGCAGAAGGAGCGGCAGTCGTTGATTGAAGTAACGTATTTTCTTGATATGGCCGCCCAGAGTTCTATCGGAAGGTCAAGCCAATTTGGGTGATCGGTTTTCATGTTCTTGTTCGAGGTTTGTGTGATTAATTTAAAGGGAAAATTGGAACCCTAATTTTAAAAGAATTGGGGCATTAAACTGAAAAGGCCTAGTTGTGAGTGGACCATTTTTCACTTAAGCCCTAATTGGTTGAACTGGTTCAAACAACTAATTGTTGATAACTGATAGTTTGAATCTGATAACTGATAACTGGGAGCTGATTGTCAATTAGTGCTTGGTAAATTAGTTGATTGAAGTAGTTGATTAAATGTTAATTCACCAATATAGACATGATAAAAAAATATAAAATATTATACATAAAAAATATGTAAATACAAAAAAAATTATAATATTTAATGAAGACTTCCCAAAATATTATTTAAAAAAAAAGACAAATACTTAAAAAATAATTAAAAAGATAATTATAATAATAAATGAAACTTTAATTATGACTAATAAAAATATTTTCGTAAATATAAAGTAATATATTAGTTTATAAATAAAATATTTTTTTACAATATAAAAGGATAAAAAAGGATTTTACCAAATAAGGTGAGAGCTTATTAGAAAAAATTACAATTTGTAGTTTTTTCTGAACAGAAACTTATTAGGCAGAATAAGCTATCAGGAGCTTATTCTTAATTTATATCAAGCAGTCTAAAAGAGCTTATTATGATAGAATAAGCTATACACACTTTCAATAAGCTTATCCAAGCAGGTCCTTAATCACAATTATTGGATCAAAAGAGTTGGTTATAAATATTGGTAAATTGATGAATGTAAATGCAGCGAGGTGGGGGACATGGTACCTTCACGACAAACATTTCCTATGTTCACTACAAAAAAATTAGGGAAATGCTGACGGGCTAAAAACCCGTCAGCATATACTGACTACTGTTGACGGCCAGGATATGCTGACGGAATGCTGACGACCATAGCCCATCAGCAAACAGCCTATCAGCCGACCCTCACCACGATGTCAGTATACCAATTGGGCGACGGGTTTGCTAACGGGTGACAATGCTGACAGGTCAACGCCCGTCAACATAATTATAAGATAAAAATAAAAAAAATGTTGCTGACGGTTACCTACCCGTCAGCAATATTAAAAAAAAACATATGTTGATGGTCTCGTGCCCGTCAGCATTTTGGCGATATATTCAGATCCCCAATCTCTCAGACACACAAACACAGAAAGCAAAAACACATCCCCCCGCCCCGTCGTCCGTCCACATCCCGCCACCTCACGGCGAGCCATTGCCAGCGTCCCGTCACCGCTTACCGTTCCATCTACAGCCGCCACCCCAGCCCGTCCGTTTGCTTGCCCTCCATCGCAGCAGCCGCTTACCGCTCGCAGCCCGCCGCTCGCCCTCCGTCGCAGCAGCAACCACCTGTCCCGCTCGCCGTCCGTCCACACACTACAAAAAAATCAAAATTTTCGAGGGATTTTTCCCTCGATTTTAAGAAAAAATCCCTCGGGTTTGGATAAATCGAGGGAAAAATTGAGGGAAAATTTTCCTTGGAAAAACGCTCCTCGAATTTTTGTTTCGAGGGAATATTTCCCTCAAAAATATAAAACCGAGGGAATTTCGAGGGATATTTTCCCTCGAAAAAATCTCCGTGCAATCCCTCGGAAATTCCGAGGGAATGTTTCCCTCGGATATTTCTTATTTTCGAGGGGAAACAAATCCCTCGTAATTTCGAGGGATATTTTTCCCTCGAAATTCCGAGGGATTTGTTTCTTTCGGAAATAGGAAATATCCGAGGGAAATTGTTCCCTCGGGATTTGTTGCCCTCGGATTTTTCTATTTCCGAGGGAATATCCCCTCGATTTTTTTTTTGTTTTTTTTTTTTATATTTTTTGTTTTCGAGGGATTTTTCCCTCGGATTTATTTTTTTTAATTAATTTTTAATTTTTAATTTTAATGCCTGTTCAATTATTAAAATTCCCAAAAATTGAAAAAAGTAATTAAAGAAAAGACAAATAAATAACCTAATTATTATAAAAAATATTTGAAAATTTAAGAATAATTACATGCGTTCAATCGTCACAGTAACAAAGTTTATGTGAATCGTAAAAATGTTCTATGGATGGGGAGGGGGGTACTGCTGATGGGGAGGGGGGTACTGCTGCTGCTTATGGGAAGGGGGCAACTGCTGCTGGACACGAGTATACATCTCAGCCATCTGGGCAGCCATGCACGCCCAAAATTCCTCTTTCTGCCGACGCTCCTCTGCACGTTGTCGCCTTTCCTCGGCTGCCTCCTCCGCACGTTGTCGCCTCTCCTCGTCTGCTTGCTGCTGCAACGCCTCGAGCTGCGCCCTCTGAGCCTCGACCTGCTCCTCGAGCTCTCTCATGTGGCTCCTATCAGCCTGGGAGGAGGTGGAAGAGCCCCTCTTCAATAAACCCTTTGTAGCAGCCACCATCTTCCAATACGCGCCAGTGCCGTAAAGTCGTCCCTTGCTCAACCCGGCGACGCCGAGGAAAACCTGGTCCTGGTCAACCTAGTTCCTGTTCCTGGGGTCAGATGTCGCTCGTACTCCTCCTGAAATACAACTCATTATTGAAACTTTATGTTAAAATCAAAGAATAAGTTAAAAATAAGAAAGAGACTCACATTAATATTAGTAGATCTCCTATCGACCCACGCGCCGTCTTTCTTTTGGTGCGTACGTTTAAAAAGATCGTAGCACGTAGCTGGCGCACCTGTCTCCCGCTCCTGTATTCAAATAGAATTCTCAAATAATTTACATTAAAATTAAACAAATAATTATTATATTATTATATTCTAAAATCACTTACTATATCCAAAGCATGGTCGATAGTAGATCTAGCACCCCCCGTGTGCTTCGACATCCCAGTCCCCGGCCCAACAGGCTCGCTCCTCCTGTTCTTGCTGCACTGCTCGAATTTGGCCTTGTTCTCGGGCTTATCCCACTCAACCTTCCAAGCGCTAGTTGAAATGGATGATATATAAGATATGATATAATTTATATGCTATAAATAAAAATTCTAATCAATAAGAAAACACATAACATAATCGTTTACCTCAAAACCTCCTCGGTCAGGCACTCCGGCCGACCACCACCATGGGAGGCAATATGCTACTTATACTCGTTAAGATTCTTCCCGTAAAGGTCCCCGATCATCGAAAAAAATACCTTTCGTATGTCTTTCTCACTGTACTCCTCCGGGTGCCAATAACAAACCTCCTGCAAAATAAAACAATAATTACAATTCAATTGAAACATATGATTGTTTTTTTACGATAAATACTAACAAATTTGGACACAAAATAATAATTACCTTAAACATCTCCCACCAGAACGTCTTACTCTCCTTAGGGACCGCCTTATAGCACCACCCGTTGGGATGGAGATCCCTCTCAAAGATCGTACGGAGTATAGTGGCCACCCTCCCCCCTGTGCTGTGCAGCCTGTATTCAATTGTGTTTTTATTTTTTGACGAATAAAATTTAATCATAATGATAATTAAAAATCATTAATTTACTTACGTCGCCCTTGCAATATAAACCTGAACCATACCCCTCTGCGGTGCGACCAACTGCCGTCGTGTCCGTGATGTACCCGCGTCGGACGGGATCTGTGATGGTGTACGCGACGTCGGTGTATGCGTCGGGGTCTGCATTGGGGTCTGCATCGTCAAATGATCACTACTGAGACCCATGTAGTCGGTGTCGAAATCAGCTAAACGATTAGCTGATCCCATATCTGATCGACCTACGCTACCGGATCCTCGACACAACGGCATCTGATAAAATTATTAGATAATAATACGAGCATTTTACATAATACCAGTATACAAAAAAAGTAGTTATAAAAAAAGTATGTTTTACAATAAGAATAAATTACATATATTTCAACCAAACTAATCACTTTCACTATTAAATGTATCATCAAATTCATCTTCATCTGTATCTTGATCTGTATCTTGATCGGTAAGTAACTCTTCTTCTATATCATCATTTGTCTTGTTAGTACCAAGTTCCTCCACGTAATTATCATTGAGGTCGTGCAACTGAAAATCAACATCGTCGAGTTGAATCGGGCTGCGTGTATGTAGAGCTTCCTCTTGAAATGATTCTTCTGGTAGAGGCTCGATAAACTCAACATTTGATCTCGCCTTGATTTTACACGTTGCCCACCAGTCCAATTTGTCTCGTCTCAAACTTGGGTATGCACAGTAGTATACTTGTGCAGCTTGGAAAGAAAGTACAAAAGGTTCATATCGATTGAACCTACGCTTATGATTGATATCGACAATCTTATAATTTGGATGGACTTTTGTACCTGCACTTGTTGGATCGAACCATTCGCAATTGAACAATAATGTGTTTTTCTTCATTCGGTCGGTGTATTCGAGCTGCAGAATTTCTATGAGACGACCGTAATAATCATATTCGGTGGCCCCAATAGTTGACCCTTTAATACATACTCCACTGCTCGATGTTGCTTTGTTAGACCCGTGCTCCAATGTGTGAAGTCGATAACCATTAATCTTACACCCGGTATACGTTTTCACACATTTTGATGGACCCTCATTTAGAATCCTAATGTTCTCGTCGATCACATTGTTCGAACGATCTCTAGCCTATGACATTGACAAATTATTTTTAATTTTGGAAATATATTATATAAATAGATATCATAATTATATGATATGCATCTCAATATCGAACGTCTTACATAATGTTTGAACCAATTTGCAAATTCATTTTCTAATTGTTCGTTGATCCGATCTTCATTAATGTTTGGGTGGATACGTTGAATGCTATTCGTGTAAATACTACATATAACATTACACAATTCAGGAAAAAAGTATTATTACATTTATATATATGTATAAATTGACATTATAAATTGGAATGAGTATTCATACCTAACATATTCTTCGACCTCCACACAATTTAGCAACATGTAGATCCTTGCGGCGTTGTATTCTTTTTCTTTTAGAAATCTTTTTCCGTTTGTACCAAACGTTTCTCCACATTTTTTAAACACAGAGGGCATTTCATCACCGTCATCGACACAATTCTGACGTTTTGACTTTCAGCCGCAAAGCTTGGATTAGTGTCGTTGAAATATTTCCAAACTTCTTAGTCGTATTGGTGGCGCATAACATTGTCTTCAACCACGTGTTCAGCATGCCATCTCATATCTTTCGCTGTGGTATTAGATGCGTACAACCTCTGCAGACGAGGAGTTAATGGAAAATAGTACATCTTCTTGTACGCAATACGAGCCTTCTGTCGTTTTGTTTTTCCATGAGAAACAGGTTTAAACCGAGGTTCGTTGTAGAATTTGCAACTTGTCAAATCAGGATCGTCTCCCCAATAGATCATACAATTATTCTTGCAGCAGTCTATCTTCTCGACCGGTAAGCCCATACCCCTTAACAAATTCTTACTGTTGTAGAAGTTATCGGGTATGAGATTGTCTTTCGGTACAATCTCCTTGATTAATTCACTCAATTGATCATAACACTTTTGAGATATGTGATTCTCTGATTTCAAATTCATGAGACGGGAAACTAATGACAACTGAGACATGTGGACACGCACGTGATCGTTGGTATTTTTCGATCGAATTTGGGGTCAAACCCCCCCCCCGTGCCTAAGATGATAGGATCGGTTTCGTTTTATGATTTTTCTAATTTTTTTTCTTGTTTAGATTTTTTTTAAATTTTCTGAGATTTTCGAGGGAATCAAAAATCCCTCGAAATTCCGAGGGAATATAGTAATCCTCGGTTTTCGGGACGCTGAGGAGCACCCCTCCCCGCCCCGATCGTAATTTCTTGGGTCTTCCTACTATTTTTTACTATTTCTTCTATTTTTTGGTTTTTTTTTTCATTACTCATCTAAAATCGAAAAAAAATAGAAAACACGTGCGGAAAGATCGACGCCCGACGCCCGTGGTTCCACGACGCCGAGGCGCACCCCTCCCCGCCCTGGTCGTGAAATGATGGGATTCGTTTCTATTTTTTACTAATTATTCTATTTTTTCGAGTTTTTTTCCTTTTTTTCATTTAAAATCGGAAAAAAATAGAAAACACGTCCTAAACGATCGACGCCCGACACCCGTGGTTCCACGACAACGAGATGCACCCCTCTTGTTGTTGGTCGAATCCCAAGACACGTGTGGAAACGCACGTGCTCGTTGGTATTTCTCGATCGAATTTGGGTCAAAACCTCCCCACGTGCCTAAGATGATGGGATCGGTTTTCGTTTTTACGAATTTTCTTTTTTCTTTTTTTATTCTTTTTTTCTGATTTTTTTTTATTTTTGAAAATTCTGAGGGAAGGGATTTTTGATTCCCTCAGAATTTTCAAAAAAAAAAAAAAAAGTGAAAAAATCGAAAAATTAGAAAACAATTAGGAAAAAAATAGGGTTATTTCTGGGATGCCGAGGCGCACCCCTCCCCGCCTTGGTCGTAATTTCTCGGGTCTTCTTACTATTCTTTACTATTTTTTGGGTTTTTTTTCATTATTCATCTAAAATCGAAAAAAATTAGAAAACGCGTGCGGAACGATCGATGCCCGACGCCCGTGGTTCCACGATGTCGGGGCGCACTCCTCCCCGTCCCGGTCGTGAAATGATGGGATTCGTTTCTATTTTTTACTAATTCTTCTATTTTTTCGGGTTTTTTTTTTCATTTTTTCACTTAAAATCGGAAAAAAATAGAAAACGCGTCCTAAACGCACGTGCACATTTTTATCTCTAGCCGATCGGATAGTTAATCTCAACAGCAGACTTATCAAATATGACGACATTAAACTCTGACTTCCCATTGTATTCAAACACTAAGAAGTATCCGAAGCCTATCGAGTAACGCTCTCTAAATTTCTTCCATCCTTTCTGTAGCATTAATGTATTACCGTCAGACCAAACCAATTCAACCTCCATTGCCACCGGTCTAGTCGGAACCTTCAGAAAAACGCGGCTAGGCAGATTGTGCCCCATTCTTTTCGTAAACTCGGGCGAGATTCTCTGCATGTTGCGAACAAAATATCAAATTCATTACAATTAATTCCATAAATATTGCTGACGTACGGCAAAATAATGATGGAAATGGCAAAATTCTGGGATACAAAAGAAACTATATATATATAATATTTTTCTCATTCTTGTCTACAAGAAAGCAGTTGCACATACAAGAAATAAAGATTGATTTCTAGAGACGACTCTAGATAAATTAACAAGATGTAGAAATATAATTGAATTAGCACATAATTTATATGGAAACTTACTAGGCTGTCTGATTTAGGGTCCAATATAACCTTGAAAAATTTTGGTGCCGCCATTGCTACGGTGAAGAGGGGTGATTTTGGTTGGTTTTGAATTTGTTGGAGAAAAATCTGAGTAATAGATGCACCCCGTGGTTCCACGACGACGAGACGCACCCCTCCTAATTTTTTTATTTTTTATTTTTTTAAAATATTAATTAAAATTTCGAGGGAATTCAATTTCCCTCGGAATTATTCCGAGGGAAACCATAATCCCTCGGAATAATTTCGAGGGAAATTTAATTCCCTCGAAATTTTAATTAATATTTAATAAACCGAGGGGTTTTGGATTCCCTCGGTTTCATTACGAAGGATTTCGTATTCCCGCGGAAGATTTTCAATTAAAAATAAAATAAAATAATAACATTACGAGGGAAATGCATTTCCCTCGCAATAAAGTCCCTCGCAAATTCGTCGATTTTTTTCCTCGGAAATCATGGCGGGAAAGAATGGCGCCAGAATTCCGAGGGTCATTCCGAGGGAATCGCCTTCTCTCGAAAAATACCGAGGGAATTTTGGTTTCCTCGGTATTTCCCTCGGAAAATTCCGAGGGAAGTCGATTCCCTCGGTTTTTCCCTCGAAAAACTGCTGTTTTTTTGTAGTGACAACCCCCAACTGAGGTAAGTTTTTTTGGTTTGTTTTTCAATTTTTTTATATTTTTGTATATTATTTATATGTTTTAATTTCATTTTTAATTTGTAATTATAATTTAATTTAGGGTTTAATTTCCAATTAGGGTTTTAATTTAGGTTTTAATTTCTAATTAGGGTTTCAATTTAGGTTTTAATTTCCAATTAGAGTTTTAATTTAGGATTTAATTTCCAATTAGGATTAGTTTTAGGGTTTAATTTCCAATTAGAGTTTCAATTTAAGGTTGAATTTAGGAGTAAATATGTAATTAGAATTAAATTTAGGAATAATTATATAGTTAGTTCAAATAAGGTTCGATTATGCACTTAGGGTTTGTTAATATTCATTAAGAATTCAATTATTAGGGTTCGATTGTGCAATTAGGGTTCCTTAGTTCAAATAGGGTTCAATTATGCAATTAATTTTTAAAGTTTATGCGATGGTGGTTTTTAAAGTTTATTACGATTTAATTAGGGATTGATTGATGTTGTGATTGTGCAATTGTGATTGATTGATATTGTGATTGGTTTGGGAAGACTCTGGTGATGACGTGGTGTATGGCGCCGGCCGGGAGGTTTCGTCCCTCCAATAACGGTTTCAAAGTTATTTTAAAAAATGATGGTGATTTTAAAATATTTTAAAAAGTGCGTGGTGGGGGTTTTCAAATTCCGTGGTGATCTGAAAGTTGTGTTTAATTAATATTTTAAGTTTTGATATACATGTATGATTGGTGACATTATTATATTTTAAGTGTAACAACTGATTATAAAATAATATTGTAAGTTTTAATAAAAGTGACAGGTTTTAGTGATAATGTGATTAATTAATACAAAAGTAATATTTCTATATAAATAAAACACAATACTTAAATATAAAAAGTTCATAATATTATGTTTCTATAAGAAAACTTATCCAAACCATTAAACTAGATTTGAAAGGAAAAAAAAAAAAAAACTAAACAACCGAACCTTCATAAAAAGCCCGGCTTCGTACACTTTATCCAACTGATCAGATTCTAGTTATTTTTTCAGTTTCAACTTGTCGATAATTTTATTAGCCACAGTCAATTTCTCGACCGTCTTAACAGCATCCGATTTTCTCACGGGTCCAATCCTCGATCTCTAACCCGATTTTCTCACAGGTTAAACCCTCGATCTCTAATTTCATTTTTACAATCATCGTGCCCTATTTTTAGAAACACGATTGAACATCTGATCATAATAATTTCATAAATTTCTCCCTGTAACTTTTGGTGTTGAAAAGTTGGGGTGATATAGAAACATGGGTATATTGATTTTTTGTCGGACTTGTTTTTCGTTATATAATTATTCTTAAGATTATACTTCAGCTAACTTGTTAGAATAAGAAAAAATGATATAAAATTTGAGAATTCTGACTGGCGAAAACCGTCAGCATATGCTGACGGCAGATACCCGCCAGTATAATTCAAATTTCCTGACCGGTAAAACCCGTAAGTATATGCTGACGTCCTACACAACTGTCAGAAAATGCTGACGGATTCATTAATATCGTCAGCAAATCATTTACTGACGCCAAAAATACTGATGGGCCTAACACAACTGCAAACTCGTCAGCATTCGTTTTCTAACGGGTATGCTGATGGGTCTTGCCCGTCAGCAACTAATTTTTTAGTAGTTATTACCATGAGTGCCAATGAATGTCATAAAAGCAGACGAATATATGAAAACCAACAACAAACACTTGAACATCATATTCACATATTCAAATGACTAACACCCTAATACGAGTCTCTAAACGTGGCTCCCATGCGTAACACATAACTCGATTGTGATCGGAGGGGCTTCTGCACATAGCACTTAACTCCCGAACTAGGTTCGGTCAACAGATAATAAACGTAGGGTCAATGTTGATCAGACACCAAACCCTTTTTTACATTCTCCACTCATCATGAAAGGTGATACACCAATATAGACAGAATCCATATATTAGGTTGAAACCTCGAACCACCTTTTGCCTCTCGAATGGTTTGATATCGCTTTAGCGATTAGGATGAGACCAAGGGAATCGTCATGTTCCATACTATGCCAAATCTACGACCTATTCCTACTGATGTCTTCGAACCGACCAAAAAATAAGAATAGACCATGCATAATGGAGTAATAACCACAAACGACCTGCTTGGTATATTGCCAGCATATGAAAACCTAACAATCATAAACTTAAAACAAACCAAGAAATATTTCACAAAGTATCACAAAATATGAATCTTATAATAGTTGACCAATTTCTTCATAAGCCAAAATATATGAAGAATGATTTTACAATAAATAATACAAAAAATCAATGTTATTAAAATATTAAACCTAAGCCAATTTTATGCGTGTAACCAGAGAAAATAAGAACATGCATGTTGATACGTATGTAATGAAATTATTTTTCTTTGTTATTCTTTTATAAATCTAAATAAGTTATTACATTTGTTGAAAAGTCTCCCGTGGATCGCAACATCATTGATGAACTTTCACAAGATCTCCATTCTGTCGCATGCCATGGCTCGACACTTTCTGAAAAAAAAAAAGTCAATATAGTCTCATGCGGTTCGCTAGAAATTGACTGTCAAAGTTCGATGGTGTCGACGTGTGCATGATATGAATATCAATTTCACTGGTGTTTTTTCGGTGATCTAAAGTTTCGATCGTCGATTTAGAGGTGGCGTTGGAAACCTTAAAAACCTAAATTTCTATGGTATAAATTCAATAAACATCTAAATGGTTAGGTATTTGTCAAGAGGCCGACAGAATTGTGCTGCCAAAAGGCGGTGGTGACTGCAGAAAGATAGAAGAAAAGGAAGACAAAATGATGCATACTCACACACTTCTTATCTGAACACAATGAAAGATAAATATGGAAATATGTGGTTTGGATCGGGTTTCAATGTTTTGGGACAAAATAATTGACATTTAGCTCGAAAGTATGGGCCTATGTATTCATAAGGGTTAAATTGGTTTTAGGTTTTTAAATGTTTTGTACCTAGTTGACACATTGAGGCAAAATAAAATTATATATACGTACTTCTATACGAAATAAATTGGATAGATTAAAAAATCCTTACTCTCAATAATATATTCGAAGCGAAAATATTGCAATAAAACAATGCTATTGAAATGAACAAAAATATTGTTTGCAATAAAACAATGCTATTGAAATGAACAAGAATATTGTAATAGGAAGAGTAATCAAATTTGTATAAATTATAAGGTTATATATCTCGAACATTCAAAGATTAAAAAATTATAACAATTATAAAACATATAAAATAAAACTGAAAACTTCATAAAATTAGTAAGAAAAAGAATAGGTTCTAAATAATTATTCAAAATATAAAAAATAAAAAGAAGATTGTAGAAATATATATATATATATATATA
>BMAC01000101.1:94706-112959 GCA_014905375.1 Phtheirospermum japonicum | reverse complement strand
TTGCTCATATAATACGGGGTTTTCAACTCTTGTATTCTTAAGAGGCTCGAAAATCTATCATTTAGCTATGAAAAAAAAAATACAAAAGCATAATACTATTTATAATTTTTTGTTATTCGTAGTTATATATAAATTGGCCTCCCAAAATTTACAAATTTGTAGCCAAGTTTAGTGGTTTGTGCACCTAATTATATTTCAAATGGTACATGGTTCAACCCTTCCTCTTGCCTATTTTTCCTTCTTTTTTACTTCTTTCTTTTATATATCTTGTTTTTCTATATTTTTATCTTTTTTTTTATTCATCTTTATATTTTATATTTTTTATTTCCTTCTTTTTTCTTTACCTCTTGTTTTTTTTAAAGTTATTTTATCTTTCATTTTGTTTTCGTCTTTCTCATTTGTTCCTTTTTAGTTTCTTTCTTTTTTATTTCTTTTTATCCATTAATTTATATATTCTTTATTCTTCCATTTCCTCTTTTTCATTAACTAAATTTAAAAATAACAATATATAATTAAAAAAACAACCACTCTCTCTTTCTTTTTATTTCCTATTTTTCTGTATTTTGTTTATCCTTCTTTTTTCTTTCTTTTTCTTTTTCTCTTTCTCGTTAATTAATTTAAAAATATATATAAAATTAAAAAAATATCACCCCTTTCTAACTTTTCTTCCTCACCTTTTCCCCCCTATTTTCACTAATTAAATGTACCAACTTTGAAGTAAAAAAAAAATATTTCTTATTTTCCTTCACCACTCCCTAGTTCCTTTTTTTTTCCTTTCTTATTTTTAATTTCATATTCTCTCTAATATATTTTCCCTTTATATAACACGAGTCGATTCTCGCCATTTCACCAAATTATTTTTGATTTCCAATACATGGCCGCCCCAAACTAAGTATCCTGAATCCGCCCCTGCTTACAAGTCACCCACATCACATTCCATGCCATCATCTCCATCACATCCAATGTCTCCCTCGTCATCCCCCAAATCCTCGTCATCACCCAACTACTCATCATCTCCTAAGTTTTCGTCGTCTTCGTCATCTTCGTCATCATGAATGGCGTTCGGTACTGCTGAAGAAGAGGCATCATAGCCAGAGGAAAAACGTGACGTGCTCGAAATCTTCAGAAAAAGGCTACGAATCGAGGCAAGTTTACTCTCTAATAGCTTATTTCGTAGCTCTAAAGCACCCAAACGATGGCAAAGCTGCTGAACATCAATCACACCAGACGAGCTAGAATTTGAACTCGTCGAGCTATAGAAAGACGCCTCAGATCCAAAACCATAAGCATGTCCTTTCTTATTGCATCCTTAGCCTCGTAAAAGCACTATGAATCATCAATGTTGGTTATACCTTGTGCAATTTTAGACGCCTTCAATTTCTTGTACGTAATCTGCATAAAATCCACATTAAATGTACAACATAAACAAAGTGCAGATCCATATCTACAAACAATCTATGAAATTTGCTTTATATATTGTCAAACATACATATATTCAAACTCATTCCAGAAAACATGTTCCTAGAAAGCAGAAAAAATAATTAGTTCATGTTCTCTGGAGATGTGGGAATTAATTCATGTTCTCTGGAGATGTCTCCACCACAGTACATATTGGTCACTTACTAAACTCAAGTTTATAACTATAAAACCATTCTTAACTGCATATTGCAACCATTCTCAAATAATAAGTGAAGACTTATAAAAGTGCCTTTTGCTTTAGAAGTTACCCACTTTTCAATCTTCTCATTGTAATTGGTCTTCAAAAAAACCTCAAGAATGCTAACACTTCTGCCCAATTGCTTTTCCTGAAATAAGAAATATATTCAATCAAGTAAACCTACATTCTAAATGCTCGACCAATTTGCTCAGATAAGCACAATTTACAAAGAAATATTATCACAACCACTCTAACAAAACAACCCGAGTATATATATATATATATATCAAAAATAAACTTACATAACGTCTTCTACGCTCAGATGTAGAAATAACACCACCTCGATTCACATAGCCAACAATATTTCCAATAAATTCTTCCAACAGTATTATATTTCATTGGAATTCTGTTGGAATTTTTCAACAGTAATTTAGTTATTTTCTTGTAGTATCTTAATAAAAGTTTAAAAAATACAAATTGTAATTTACTTAAATTTCTTATGAGGTTCACCAATTCATCCGATCACCTGTAGTTGATTTGATGACCCAAAGATCTTCTCGACTAAATTAGAAGGTCAATTCCAAATTTTGTGTGGATAATAAAACAGGCTACAAAAGTCCTCACTTAATTTCGTGATACGGAGCCTCATTTCTTGAACACTTTATTGCGGTAGTTTTTTCATTTATATCATTTATTTTATTTTTTCTTTCTTAAATTTATGAAATAATTATTTAAAGTTAATTAAAATTTATTATATTTTATGTAATATAAAAGTATTTTAAAATTTATTTTATGATATAATTTATAATATTTCTGTTATGTTTTTCATTATTAAATAGGGGGAAATTTATTTTGTCTCCTCAACTATCCTCAAATTTGAACCTGGCCTCCCAAAATACTTTTCTTCAAGTTGCCTCTCCAGTTGCGCGTAAAAGCACTTTTAGACCAAAACCACTGAACGTCGAATGTAGGCCACTTGGTCACTGACATGTGTTCTTTTTGCTTGAGATTGCTTTTAAGAGGCAAATCGAAAAAAAATGCATATATGGGGAGGTAATTTAATTAAAAAAATATTTTAGTAAGCAAAGTCCACATTGTAGTGTTTTTCATTTTTAAATATATTAAGTAATTATTCATAATTAAATATTTATTTTTTTTGATATTTATTTAATTTACTTTATAATTGATAATGATTTAAATTTTTTTTATAATATTAATAAGTTTTTTATTTTAAAATTTATTAAGTAATTATACAAGTTTATGTGTAAATTGTGGTGTATTAAGCAAATAACGACGAAACTCAAATGACAAAAATACACCGATTAAAGAATGTTGCTCTTAATAATAATAATAATAATAATAATAATAATAATAATAATAAACCACACATGCATATACTTCTTTTTGATGACAACAAACTTTTATGAGCACATGTGTGGAAATAGTAGAAATTAAATGCATAATCTCTCAATAAGGTTTAAAATTAAATAAAATCGAGAAATGGAAAATAAACTTAGATAATTTTCTATTGTAAGAAAGATTTTTATTTTTTTTTCTCCTTCTAGATCTAGCTAGGGTTTGAAAATTGTGGAACAAAACAAAGACAATTTATTTCACGTACGTAGCAAATAAAATACAGCAGTACAATCTGAATTAATTCATAAACCACAAGTCATTGCCCGGCAACATGAGTTTTATTACAAACACACATGTTAAACCAACGACAATTCTTTTTTAGTCGTCCGTAAACATAACATATATATATATATATATATATATATATATATATATATATATATATATATATATATATATATATATATATACACACTTCAACTTTAACCAACTGAAGGAATAAGAACCACCACGCCAAAGGCAACAAAAACCCGGACACGGTCGCACCTGAAGTCTTGAGTTACTGGAGATCCAACTGGAACAACAATTGCATCCACATTCGAATTCTCCTGCTCAATCACCGCCGCCGCAGCCGTTCCATTTCGACCCAACAACTCCGGCCACGAAGTCTTTCCTGGACAATTCGTCATATCTAATTTTGATCCTCGTAGTTATAATTAATGAGAATATTTTTATGGTAGTTTGATATATAAGTTATAACGCTGCATGCATATATAGAGAGCCGGACAGCGAGAGAGAGACGATATTTCTTGAATGCTGACGTGTGACAAACTTCACCTATCTTATCTAGCTAATAGTTATTTATGACATGATTAACTTGTCTTTTACGTAAGCCGACCCTAAACTTTGACTTTTAACTTTCCTTAACTCGTAATATGATATTTATTTGTTTATTGAGGTGGTAAATGAAATGCTAGTTGATAAACACTCTTATAAAATCTAAAAACACTTATAAAATTTAGTCGAATTCTTATAATCAATTTGTTAAACAACAATATAAGTTACAGTTACAGTGATCATGGTGGATTTAGGTTGCACGATCGCATACTTAATTGGCGACTTGATAATCTCAGGTCAAAGAATTGGCGACCTGATAGGTTTAGGTCGACTGAGTGCTGACCTGATAGGTATCAACACGAGAGGTTTGCATGGAATCTACGCCACGTCGGATGATGTCAGCCATAAATAAGTAAAGTCTTATCTGTTACAGTTGTCAAATTATTATGTAGAGTTATTAGCCGCACGATCAAATGTACTGTAGCATTTCTGACCACGTGATCTATTGCAACCTTAGTTTATTATGTTGCTATAAACAACTGTGTATTTCATTGATGTTGTTAATGAAAAAGATTACTGAAATCATATAGTATATTCTCCTCAACTCGTCTTTACTTAAATAAAGTTTACATTAGCTCACCCTTGATTGTATAAGCTCGTCATGAGCTCCCTACTTTTCTTTCATTGTATTAGAGTAGGATTGAGGGCCTGACTTTGTTTTTGGATTACAAAAGATGTCGCCTCAACCCAAACCTCGTCACCTCTACCTCCAATCGTTTATCCTCAAAGTCAGCTTATTTCAACCAAATTAGATGAAAATAATTACTTGATTTGGAGATAACAAGCCCTAACGACCATCAAGGACTATGGTCTTGAAACATTCATTAAGAAAGGATCTACATCTCCACCATAGTTCATAACTGATGAAGTAGAAAATCAGATAACCCCTATTTTCAACATGGGAAAGAAAAGATCAGATTTTAGCCTCATGGATCCTGTCCTCTTTAAATGAAATCATTCTTGTTTTAACTGTTGGTTTCAATACATCTCAAGAAATATGGTCTGCTCTTGTGAACAACTTTGCCACGCAGTCTCAAGTCAAGATAATGCAGTATAGGATAATGTTGCATTCCTTAAGGAAGAATACCTTTTCCATAAAAGAGTATTTACGAAAGATGAAGTCTTGTTGTGATGTTTTGGCTTCTGCAGGGAACAAGATCTCTGAAAGAGATTAGATCTTGCACATTTTGGATAGATTAGGAAGTGAGTATGACTTAGTCATGGTTAATGTTACATCCAGACCTCAGCTTTATACACAATAGCTGAACTGCATGCCCTTTTTATCACTTATGAAGCTAGATTGGAAACCAACAACAACAATACTTCATACGTTAATACAGAAGAATCTTTGATACCAGAAAGTTCAAGAGAAGTAGGATGTGTCACAAGGCACTACTCAAAACTCAAAACTCAAAACTCACAACTCTAGAAATCCACCAACAGAGTTTAGAGCAAGATACAAGAAGATAAAACTTCTAAACAAGCTTAAAAGCTCAATATATATTTTTTATTTCGAAATAGATTGCTGGAAACATAACAATGAAGTGCCTTTTATAGGCAAGGACTTTAGACAACCCTCCAAGATGAGTCAAAGATAATAAATAAGATATTACATTTTTAAAGGTCTAGAATAATGAAAAGGTTACTCTAATAAAGATAAACAAGATGAATCTTGACTAACGATTGAGTGCTTATCAACTCCCAAGGTGCTTGAATTAGTAGGTTCATGAAACACACCAAGAGTTGCTCATCCTTCCAAATTCCCGTTAAACCACTGCACTGCCACACTTCACTCAAATGGTAATAACTCACTCTTGAATTATCATTTCTGAGATCTATTCTTTTGTATTAGAAACTAGACTCGTAGGGATTTCCAATGGTATATAGTTTTTTCTTTAATTCATTACACTACTACAGAAAACCCCCAACAACATCGATTTTTTTTACTAATAGGCATCGGTTCTACAACTGATGCCTACAACCTAGACTTTAGGCATCAGTTTTACAACCGATGCCTATAATAGACATAAGCATCGGTTGTTTGACCATAACCGATGCATATAGTCATCAAAAACCGATGCCTAATGTTTGTATATATACAGTCACTAAAGGCATCGGTTATAGCACATGAATTTTCTTCTCTCTTTTATGCTCGAAGACGGTGCGCTCTAGGTCCATAGAGATGTAGTTCACATGCACGGGCATCGATAGAATCAACGAGTGTAGATCTTTGCAATTAGCTCCCAAAGTCTCCAAGACCACGTCATCAACAAGAGGTGGCCTTGGTTTGGTTGCAGATTGCTCACCACTTGTCTCTATTTGACTTGTTCTCTGTTTATTCGAATATGGCCTTGTAAGTTCCTGTACATATGGCCATGATTGAGCATACTAAAACTAAATTAATAATTGGTGAAATGAAAACATATATTATTACCTCTCTTGCCTGAACCAAACTAATCGGCCACTGCAAAAAGCTACCTAAAACTTCACCCACGTGCCTCATTTCTGGATGAGTTGTCACTGGTAGAGGAGGTTGTGTTGCACCCTCTGATTTGTACATATTTGTATGTGATTTTCGTGTGTTTCTGCATCGTATGTTGTGTGCTTTTATGTGTTTTAAATTTATCTTTTTATCATTTTTCTTCCTTTTTTATGTTTTTCGTTCTTATGGTGTTTGATGTGTTTTTACGTTATTTTGTATGAAATAAATCTAACTTAATATCTCGGCTCAAAACGAGGAAAACGGGACGAGCGACGAGCCGAAGCCATGCAGGTGCGTCGACTGACGCACCGTCGATGCACTGTCGACTCTACGTCCGCGTCGACTGACGCACCGTCGACGCAAAGGTTCTGAAGCGTCGATCCTAGGCCCGTCAGTCGACGCACCATCGACGCAAAGGTTCTGAAGCATCGATATTAGGCCCGTCAGTCGACGCACTGCCTGTCAACGCGTGCAGCCTGGCTCGCGTCGACTGACGCACCACCGACGCAAATGTTCTGAAGCGTCGATCTTAACCCCGTCAGTCGACGCACTTCCTGGTCGACGCGTGCAGCCTGGCTCGCGTCGACTGACGCACCGTCGACGCTCCGGCGGTTGAGCGGTTATTTTTGAAGAATTCTATAAATACCGGCGGAATTTTCTATTTCCAGGATCAGACTTCGAGGGGGCAAGGTCAGGAACACTTAGAAATATATTCCCCTTTCCCTTTTTCATCATATTTGAAGATTTCGTTCGAAGATTGCAACGGAGGCTTGTTTTTACGTTCATCGTCGTTATTTGTCATCATTGATGCTGAAGTTCGATCATTTGCTGCAGACTTTCATGAACTATAAGTAGTAATTTCCTATTTTCTGTAATTTTACTTTGGATTTAGTTTTCTTAAGTTGTACGTTTCAATATTAGTATGTTAGTTCGATTATGTTATTTTCATAATTCAAGTGCTTTCTATTACTAGTTTGATATTGATGCTTCTTGTTTTTAATTATCTGAATTTTCATGTTTCTAATTAGGTTAGTTAATTAGGTTTTTAATAATTGCATGCTCGTTTTTAAATTCGTAGTTGTAGAATTGTAGACTCTTTCAACAAAGAAATGGATTGTGTGTCATTTACAAAAAATTGTGAACAAACATCTATCGACGCCGATTGCAATTCCTCGTGATTCGACTTGGATCAACTTATCGCATACAACAGCTCCGTTCTCTTGCGGACGAGCTTTTTATTAATTTTAAACGCAAAAAAGTTCGATTCACCCTCAACAACTTCGTCTACTGAAACCTTCACATGACCGGGTGACACCTTCTGATGATGCATGATCGTGTCCTCATTGGTTGGGCAAACCACCTCCTTGGTAATAACTTTCATATCCCCCAGAATGGACAGGGCCAAACGGCACTCGGTTGGACTCTATTACTTAAAGTAGACTAAAGTTAATGGTTTGGATAAAATGATTATATTCTGGTGATGAATACAAATTAAACTTGATGATAACGAGTTCGATTTTTATAGGTTATACCGTAATGGTCTGAGTATATGTAGGTATTGAAAATGCAAAAATGCAAAAATCCCCTGACTGTAACGGCCTAAGTATATTATATATATATATATATATATATAACAAACCTAATTACTTTCAGCCCCTTTAGTCTTGTATTCACATTCTTGATACAGGTAAAAATATGTTTTAATTATGAAAATTTATTTCTGGAAATAATACGATCCAATGCCATTAACAGGAAATAATTAGAACTACTCTCTAATGAAAGGACGAGCAAAAAATGAGACTTCATATTTTATAATACATGAATAATGAAAAGACGACTCTGAAAAGGATAATGCATAATGAATCTTGACTAAGAATTACTTATTTATCAACTACTAGGGTGCTTGTATGAGTAGGTTTGTGAAAATACACTACATATAGCGTAATTTATACCTCAACCATAGGAAATGGAGTCCCACCAACCGATTGGCAACTACTATGTGGATCACCTGGCGTCGGCGTGTGGAAGTCAGCCCCCTCGTCAACTTTTAATGGCACGTTATGGTGAATAACCGGAGTCTGCGGACCTTCACTAGTGGAAAAAAGTCGATTAGAGGCGGCGCATAAGTGACGGTTCAACGAGAAACCGCTGCAAAAGGTGCAAAGGCAGCGCTTGTTTGACAAGAACCGTCGCTTATGAAAAAAAAATAAAAAAAAAATCGAGTCCGGGTGGCGGTTATTGAATTGCAACCGCCCACCAATAACATTAAAAGCCGCGGTTCCTTTGAAACCGACACTTAAAAAAAAATCGGGCAGCGGTCCAAGGGGGAAGCGTCACTTAAAACTAGTCGGGCGGCGGTTCTTAAACCAACCACCACCTATATAGCGCATCCAAATTCTGTAATCGGGCTGCGCTTCCCTAATTGAACCGTCGCTTATAGCTACATATTAGACGCTTACAACCTTCGCTCTCTCTCCGCAGCTCATCTGCTACGCTCTTTCTCCTCCTCAATCGATAGCTTAGGTAAACCCCCGGAACCAATTCCAAATAGGCCCTTGAGAAAGCAATCTTCTTGTACCTTGTTTTCACACCGTTTCATTTCTAAAAATCGAAATCACAAATTGACGGGGAAGCGTCCACGAGTCGCTAACGTATGGAGTCTAGGGTTTGGTTCAATGTGATGAACTCGTCGGCGGAGCACCACCCAAAAATAAAACCAACATCGCCCTAAGCCAGCACCGACCTCCGAGTCCCCTGCGGTGCTGAAAACCCTCCATATACAACGGCGCCACTGCATCTGTCCATCCCTCCTCTACTCTGTCAAAAGCTTAATCGACGCGAAGGTACACAACATCTGATTCTTCCTGTCATCTCATCTTCTAAATCTTTGTGAAAGAAATTATTTTTTCGTAAACCCTATGTCTCCTTTTATTTCCAGTAATTCTGTCTTTTGGGTGGGTTTATTATCTAATTCGTTGGCTTTTTTTGTTTTTCCCAAGAATTGAGATGAAGAAACCCGAGCCCCCAATCGCCACTTCAACTAAAATTAGACTCGACGACAGTGATGACCATGTATCTTCATCTGATGATGTAAGGCATTTGCCCCAAACTTGTTTTGCCTTGTCTTTGAGTAATCTGCTTCAGTAAACCATTAATAAAATTTGCCCACTTGGCTTAGGTTGACTATGTAATTATGTCTGAATCTGAATGATTCTATTTTTGAATATTCTTTGCACTAGTATACCATTGCCCCTTCAACATATATAAAAAGACTTCATTCATACACTCAACAAAAAATCAAGTTTCATTCTAGTGCCAACTTTGTTCTTAGCCTAGAGAGCGAGATCCTAATTTATAAATTATAGTACCTTTTTTCTTGTTGTTGTTGTTGTTGTTTTGTCTTTCTCTTTTCTTTTTGCTAAAGACATGGTTGGTAGTTTGGTAATAAGATTCTTGGCACTATGTGTCCTTGCTTGTTGTTTTACTGTTCCACTGGCCGAGGCCAGAGTTCGACTCTATAAATGGGAGGTAAAGTACGAGTTCAAGTCTCCGGATTGTTATAAGAAGTTGGCGATTACTATAAACGGAAAAACTCTCGGGCCGACCATCGTTGCCAAGCAAGGAGGACACTATTGTGGTGGAGCTTAAGAATAGCTTGTTGACTGAAAATGTTGCAATCCACTGGCATGGGATTAGACAGTTGATTGGGATTTTTTAATCTAAACATTAGTGTGTGTGTGTGTGTGTGTGTTTTAATCTAAACACTTTGATCATATATTTGTCGCAGATTGGTACATCATGGATGGATGGAACAGAAGGGGTGACACAATGTCCAATTCTGCCTGGTGACACTTTTGTCTACAGATTTGTAGTGGATAGAGTAAGACTAATTTCCTTGATATTCACTTGATATGTAATTCTATTTAAAATGGCAACTCAATAGGGGATTATGTTAGAAAATGCAAATCTTAAGCTAGGGGGTGTTTGTTATTTGAAAGATAATTGATTTTTTTTTTAATTTGGAAACTGCCCCCTTAATCATATACAAGAAGCGTTCATATGTTCTATCGAAAACAAGATGCAATACAAAATTGGAATAGATAATTTGGGGTTGAATTATTTATTAGTAACAATTTGTCTCAATACTTTAGTTTATTCTTGCAGCCAGGGACATATTTGTACCATGCACATTACGGTATGAAAAGGGAAGCCTCGTTGAACTCCAGTATCTAATAATGCCACTCATTCCGAGGTATGCATGACTATAAATGTATCTAATGTTATTATTTACAGCTGAAAAACAGAAACTGCTTCATCATTTGAATTGTCTCGAGCCTCTCTCTCTCTCTGTATGTTAAATTTTTTAATTTTAATTCGAAGGGCGTTGGAGTAGCCTCAAAGACGAAGCAAGAAACATCTAGAATCAAGGGGGAACATTCGAATGGTAATGTCTTTTTGGAATTTCCACCATACAATTGCTTATTTTGTTTACATTTGAATATAAAAATCTGACTAGCATATTGATTTCACGCAGAGGATCATTCTGTATTTTTTGAGACACCAGCTAAGCTTGTCAGAAGGGTAAGTACCAAATTTCTTCCTGTATATATCTCAATGACACAGTTCTAGTAATCTGGGATTTTCATTTTTGTTTTCTTTTATGAGAATCTTACTGTTCCTTTTACTTTGAGAACAACAAAAGTACTGTCTTTAAAACTTGGTTTTTCTATCTGCAAATATCACGTTCTACTCTTGAATTTTGTTGGATATACATGAGCTATATCATTGTCTATGTGAATACTCTGCAGCAATTGAGAGAAAAAAGGCGTGAAAAGCGTGCTGCTGATTTGGTAAAGCAGGACGACGAAGTAACCGTAAAGCTAGAAAACGCAGCCATCGAACGTTCTAAGTCAGTTGACTGCAGTTTTGGGAAAATATAGTATCTGGAGGAAAGAAAATGACAATGAAAACTCAGATTCAAATGTACGTCTCATAAGAGATCAAATGATAATGGCTAGGGTGTATATAACTCTTGCAAGGATGAAAAACAAGCTCGATTTGGCTAATGAGTTACAGAACCGGCTCAAAGAAAGCCAGCGATCTTTAGGAGAGGCAACTGCTGATTCTGATTTACAACATAGGTAATTGAATGTATTAACATTTCTGTGTTAATCCATTGAATATATTTCACTTGTTCTATAAGATGATTGTTTGAACTTTGAATTTACTTTATGACAGTGCACCTGAAAAAATTAAATTGATGGGCCAAGTGCTGTCTAAAGCGAAAGAGCAATTGTATGACTGCAATCTGGTCACTGGGAAGCTAAGAGCCATGCTGCAATCTGCGGACGAGCAAGTTAGGAGTCTGAAAAAGCAGAGCACATTCCTTAGTCAACTAGCTGCAAAGACGATTCCAAATGGGTTTCACTGTTTAGCGATGCGCCTAACAATAGACTATTACCTCCTTCCACTAGAGAAAAGAAAGTTCCCTCGGAGTGAGAATCTGGAAAATCCAAGTCTTTACCATTATGCCCTCTTCTCAAAATTTATAAAATCTTTTTCTAGATTCATTTAACTTTTTATTAAATTTGTTTCTTTTGGTTGATTCATGTTTCCTTTTGCTCGGTAATCATAGTCTATTTTCTGTTGTTAATATGACTTTCAAATAAACTGAGTGCCCATTTTGATTCTATTTATCATTATTGTACAAAGTTTGAGTGCCTATTTTCATTTGATCATGTGAAATTAATTTTATTTATTTTTTCTGGATTTTGTGATTGTAGATGACGATGAAGATTAAAAGATGGTTGAAGCAATTTTTTTTATCAAAGTTCACTATAGTGAGAATTTGTGCCGGCTTATGCTTTGGTCATATATATTTGTTTCTGTAATTATACTCCAATTTTATGCAATTGTTTGGTATTTTTAGGTTGGGATGAGGATAGGAATAGGATGGACATTTAATTTTTTTTAAATTATTTATTCATGAATTTAGATGTGTTATTTTAAAACCGAGGTCCGTTTGATATCCAAAAACTGCTCAGCAACAGTCGGACAAGGAATTAACGAGTAGAACAACATCAGTTTTTTAATGAGCCGATGTTATTTTTCAGTATTATTGGTGACGCTTCTTACTAAGAAGCGTCACCCGGTTTCTGTTTTAAGCGGCGGTTCTCAGATAAGAACCGCCACCCGRTTCTGTTTTTGGCGTCGGTTTCGGCCGATTTTCAATAGTTTTGGCGGCGGTTCAAACTAAGAACCGCCACCCGGATCCTATTTTAAGCAGCGGTTTGAACCACTGCCCGGTTTTTTTAACTTTAAGCGTTGGACGTATTAGAGGCGGTTCAAAACCGCCTCTAAAGGCTGTTTTGAACCGCTTCTAATTGACTTTTTTCCACTAGCGCTTGGTTATTTACTTGCGCATACAACCGGTTGAATTGAGCTTGTAGAGCATCAAACTTGTCCTGCATCTGCTGCATGATTTCTTGTGCCAGAGCCACCCTAACCTCGTCCACTGACACCACTCCACATGGCTACCAACACCTCGCACCCGACCCGGGTGCTCCTTCTTCCCTAGAGACGCATTCAATATGTCGTCGTGCCTCTATGGTAGAAACGTCCCTTCGCTGACTTTTCGAGCCTTCTCTACCTGTTTCAAGAAATGATAAACATCATTTAATACACTTTCCCCATGCCATTAAGTAAGTACTTCCAAAAAAATTCAATCTTCCAAAAAATATAATTACCATTTTATCAACCACCCCCTTCGTTTGCTCATTCGGGATATCATAATTTTCCTTTTCGTCTTTCTTAATTCTTGCTCGAACCCAATCCAAGCTGCGATCATCCGCAGCTATACTCGAGCTGAGCGAAGCACATGAAGACGAAGACAAGAGAGGGTCTGATACAACCCACTTAGCTTTCGCACTAACATATCCACCGGGTCCTAAAAAATTGTGGATGTTGGTTGTGAGACTGGCTCTCCCGAACTTTCCTACTTTTTTCCTAGTAAAACTTTTTTAAGGAAAATATTAGATATATATTTCTGGTGATTTTTTTAAAAAAAGGTAATACACTATACATACCTTGAATTCGTTAGATTGATGATCATTAACGAATTCCTCCCACTGATCAGCTGTGATGGAAGGATACAATTGGGATGGATGATCGTATTTTGGGTGTTTCCTCTTTATGAAGTCATACACTAACCGTGACTTGAAAGCGGTCCACCTCACTCCCGCAACCTTCAGAAAGTGCTTCTTCTTTTCATCACCTTCAATATTGAACTCTTTCTGAATAAAGAAGAAACAAACATATATATTAACCCATGTTTTCATTAACAGATAATTTACTATAAAACTGAAAATTATTATATACCTGCAAATCCTCCCAAATCACATCCTTTAGACCACTCTCGACGTTTTTCCACTCGTCGATGTTAATATCTACATGCGACCGAACTAGATAACCTAGGTAATTTTTGAAATTTGTAGCATATTTCCCGATGGGTTTATTTGTATAGTCGAATTCCACATGCTTTTGCTCTGACGGCTTGTTTTTCATTTTTATGCATGTCATTGATCCTCTAGATTTTATTTTCACA
The DNA here is from genome assembly GCA_014905375.1 of Phtheirospermum japonicum. NCBI lineage: Eukaryota > Viridiplantae > Streptophyta > Magnoliopsida > Lamiales > Orobanchaceae > Phtheirospermum > Phtheirospermum japonicum. The sequence continues at coordinate 98,964 of BMAC01000101.1, read as the reverse complement.
GACTCGGACTCGTTTTCACAGTGGTTGCTTGAAGAATCAGTCATGACTTTGTGCCATTAATTGATAAAATTTTTAAAACATTAGACGAGAAAAATAATTTATACGGCGATGAAAGCTAACACATCAATCGACAACTAGTATGAAGACACCAAAAGCTTTAAACAGATTACAAGAGTGAAAACAGATACTTGGATGATTCTAGCAGTTACAAACAACTAAGAAGCATATCAGCAACTTTTGTGAAGGTCATTACCGCATAACATATAGTTCAAGAGGGTTAAAATGGATTGTGAATAGGAAGTCCAAAATACGACAGTGGAATTAATCATCAAATAAATAACATCAACTGATTTGTACATATTTGTATGTGATTCTTGTGTGTTTTTGCATCGTATGTTGTATGCTTTTAGGGTGTTTAGGTTTATCTTTTTGTCGTTTTTCTTCCTTTTGATATTTTTCGTTTCATTTGGTGTTTAATGTGTTTTTACTTTATTTTATATGAAATAATCTAATTTTGCTTTATTGTAGTGTTTCAGCTCGATACGAAGAAAACGGGACGAGCGACGTGACACGTGCAGCCAGCGCCTGCGGTCATCGGCCGCGTCGACACTGGGAGATGCCCACGTCGGTCGACGCCAGGTCGACGCAAACTCTGTGTTGCGTCGATCTTTGCTCCATTAGGCGATGCTCGAGCCGACGCACACTTGCAATTGCGTCGATCCTAGCCCGCGTCGGTCGACGCACTACCTGGTCGACACGAGCGCCTGACTCGCATCGACGTCAACGCTCGGCACGCGTCGATCGACGCTAAGGCAGTTTTGGCTGTTATTTCGGGAAATTCTATAAAAGGCCGGTGGTTTCTTCATTTCAAGGGTGTTGAAATGAGGAGGAAAGGTCCAGAGATTGAAGATAACCCTCGGTTCATGCCACCCTTCCGATTCATGCAAAATTAGATTTTAATAGTTCGTAGTTTCGTTATTTGGTTTCTTTATATTATAAGTTTTTCTGAACTTTGTTATTTCCCTTTTATATTTGGCTTTGTTATCTTTGAATGATTATGTTAATCTAGTTCGTATTCCTTTTACCGTTTGATTATATTCATGCTTTGCGTTGAAATTATGTTTTGATCATGATGATGATTATTGGCTAAATTTATTGTCCTAGTGCCTAGGGTCATTTAGAACCATCGGGATTGACAACCCCGATCGTGGAGATGATTCCGGCGCACTAGAACCTTGCTTCTTAATCATTTTTAAAGGCTTTTAATTTTATTGCTCGGAGATGTTAGAAACCTCAAACTATATTTGATCGCTTGTTTAGTTTAGTTTTTAGTTTCATAGTAATGTTCGTAAAATCAAACACCGGAATAGTTTCCGATTAGTCTTCCTCGTGACTCGACTCGCGTCCAACTTACCGCCTACAATAACTCTGTTCTCTTGCGGACGAGCTTTTTATTTTTAAATAAAAAGTAGGCGTAAAAAGTTCGATTCAAGAAGAAGATAGGCTGGTTGAATTTTTCATCATGAACATAGAGCTGCATCATAAAAATAAAATAACTAACAATAATAATAATTTTTGATACAAGATAGAAAGTGATTCAAGACAAAAATGGCAACCAATGAAACATGGAAAATACATAAGTCCTAGCCAACGATGGTTACATCCATTGTTAAGTTAAAAAGTTGATCGGCATTGATGTGTATACACCCAACTAGGACAAGATACACATCCAAGGGCATATCAAAAGCAGCAAGATTCCCAACAGGTTTGTTCGCAACAAAGACCATGCGGATATTTGACAAGTAGATAGCACCTTTTGCTTTTACATCTCCACCTTGAGCATTGCGAGTAGAGGACATGGACCATTAGCATTTGATGAAAATATACACACAACATAATTTATTAAAAAAAGAGAGAGAGAGAGAACCAAAATGGTGCAGCAGCTTTCTACTAAAGAATAAATGTATCAACAGCACCAAAAAGGGTCCCTTTGCAAAATAAAATCAACAATACCATTGTTGGTGATTAAAAGAAAAATTTTAAATACTCATAAATATAAGAAAATTTGATATATCTAGATCCAGAGAAAATCTTATTTTTGGTAAATTATGTTGGTCACTTTCCAGAAAAGGTACTTGATGTTGGCCAGCATCAAACTATGTACATTAAGTTGTCAAATTCATCAAATTTGGTACAAAAAAAGCCCAATCGGGCTTTGATGCTTACGTGGCATGATTTAATCATTTCTAATTATTTTTTATTTAAATTAAATTACGAAACTAAAAAACTTAACCCTAACTACCTAATATATATAATTCCTTAGCGTGTTAATTATGAGTGGGTGATTGTTTCAAAAGACCGGGTCTGGAAGCTCCGCCGGTGGAAAGAAGAGGCAGTCCGCCGGCATCAACAGCGGCCCATGTTGGGGATTTGGATATTTGGAAGGTTATTTTTGGTAACTTTGGTCCATTATTCCAAATGTGGTAAGTTCGTTATTTTCGAAAACGAGCTTCATATTCTTAATCTACGTTGTGAGTAGATGAACGTGGTATATTTACTTTCACAAATCCATGTTGGGATGAGTGAGTAATCAATGTTCAAAGTTGGACATTTAATAAGTAAATATGGAAGTTGAAAAGGGAGTGGGATTTCCTTTTGGTATATGGAAAGTCCCACATAGGAAGGAGACCCATTTAAGAAAGGCTTTATTAAATGAAGTGAAATGGGGATTGGTTACAAGTTGAGTGGGGTGGGGAACCCCCACACGCGCGCCACCACCCGCCCGCCCGGCCGGCTCGGCTCGGCTCGGCTCGGGCTCGGGCTCGGGCTCGGGCCCGAGGCCCGAGGCCGTGGCCCGTGGCCGTGCTCGCGCCCATACTCGCGATTTTTCGCGCATGTGGTTTGTGGTTCGTGGTTCGTGGTTCTATAGTCTAGCTGGGCCTGGGCTTTAGTTTTGGACCAGTTCCAGAATATTCCAGTCTTTCTTGGAGAGAAAGAATAGGAATTAGACTTGTATGAGGAATCCTAATTCCTGCGATTTCCTACCTTAATTGTGGTCCTTTTGCAACTATAAATACCCCCCCTCCTGCAGTGTATTTCTGCATCCGAAAATCATAAAGCATCTCATAATCATCCTACTTGCCTCACGCATCATATAGTTTGCAATTAGGATCTTGCTCAGTTGTCTGCCCAGTTCTCGTTCACCAGGGTGCTGGTTCGACTACTCCGTCCAGCTCCGTTCGTCGTTGTATCTTGGGAGGTTCATTGCTGTTCAACCGCGAGCACGTAGTCCGGGGCAATAAGAATCTTAAGGAGAGAGCCGTTCGTCGTTGTATTTTGGGAGGTTCATTGCTGTTCAACCGCGAGCACGTAGTCCGGGGCAATAAGAATCTTAAGGAGAGAGTTCGCTCGCCTCGACGGTTCAATTTGATTTAATTTCCTGTTCTTGCTATTTGTTTTTCTCTATTAATTCGAATTATCCCTGCTGTTATTCTGTGATTTTATTGAAGTTACCCAACAGCTTAAGATTCTTATTTGTAATTTGGATTAATGGATACCACGTCTGCAACGAACAATACGACATTGCCCGCYTCAACCTCTTCGACTACGCCCGCCATAACTAATGGGACTGCGCCTGCGAACACAAGCTCCTCGATGCCCTCTTTCAGCGYCGGTCCGTCCGGCCCGTTTATCGGTGGTCCCTCGCAATCTGCACCACTCACCTTTGGATCCGGTTCTGGCCCGTTACCGTTCGGTTCTGCGATTTCTGCTTCCGTTGCTGCACATGCCGAACGCCCTGAGAAGTTCAATGGTCATAACTTTAAAACTTGGCAACAAAAAATGGGCTTTTATTTAACAACTTTGAATTTGTCTCGATTTCTGATCGAGGATGCACCTAATGTGAGTGCTGAAGATACGAGTTTTGATCGTAGAGTCGCCCTTGATGCGTGGACACAAGGGGACTATCTATGCAGGCATTATATTCTTAATGGATTGGACAATGCGCTGTATGGGGTYTATAGTTCGGTCAAGAGTACCGCTAGAGAACTGTGGACGTCCTTGGAAAATAAGTACAAGGTGGATGACGTCGGCACTAAGAAGTTTATTGTCGGACGTTTCTTGGAGTTTGTCATGGTTGATTCGAAAACTGTGATGAGTCAGCTCCAAGAGTTGCAAATGATTTTTCAAAGTATACATGCTGAAGGCATGCAAGTGTGCGAAACCTTCCAAGTGATGGCTATTGTTGAGAAGCTACCAC
>BMAC01000101.1:15246-90491 GCA_014905375.1 Phtheirospermum japonicum | reverse complement strand
CAGGGTGCTGGTTCGACTGCTCCGTCCAGCTCCGTTCGTCGTTGTATCTTGGGAGGTTCATTGCTGTTCAACCGCGAGCACGTAGTCCGGGGCAATAAGAATCTTAAGGAGAGAGTTCGCTCGCCTCGACGGTTCAATTTGATTTAATTTTCTGTTCTTGCTATTTGTTTTTCTCTATTAATTCGAATTATCCCTGCTGTTATTCCGTGATTTTATTGAAGTTACCCAACAGCCCAGAAGTCAGCTCGCCGTCTCTACCACCGCTCCTTGACGGCGCCACCAGCTCTGAGCAGCACGTGTCCTGTTTCTCCAATCCTACACCGGTACCTAGTTTCAGCCATAACTCTCTCTACGAGCTCCCGCCGCCGCCCTCCGATTTGGGCGTCATGGTTTATGATCAACCGTTGGCGTCAGCGTCAACTTCCCACTACCTGAAGCACAGCGTTGGTGTCGCGGAGGCGTTTCCTAGTCTGAAGTCACTTCATGAAAACCTCCAGAAACCGTTCTTTTTCTCGACGGGGGCTCCGCCGCCGGCGAACGGCGGCGCTGAGGGATCAATGTCTGGTTACAGCTCTGTGAGGAATCAATGTCTGCGATTCTTTCCCCTAAATCTCAACTAGGGATTACCATTACTTTTAATTCTTTCATGTTATTTTAACAATATTTTAAACTATTTCATCAATTCCTGGATAGATAACAAATGATTTACCATGGGATGATGTGTTACTACTTGTATGGGTATCATTATGAATTAATGATATCAACTTGAAGAGGAGGGAGTGTGGGTAAATGTAATTAATAGGGATAAATTGAGCAATGTACAATCAGTGCTGCACTGCATATGATCAGTGGCACAATTAGGCTGTAAAAAATGGGGTGATGTAACGTTAGAAATGATAAGAAATTATTAAGTCATACCACGTAAGCATCAAAGCCCGATTGGGCTTTTTCTATACCAAATTTGATAAATTTGCCAACTTATATATTTAGTTTGATGCTGGCCAACATCATGTACCTTTTCTGGAAAGTGATCAACATAATGTACTAAAATTAAAATTTTCCCCTAGATCCAAGTACCAAACCATAAGACACAAATTAATCAAAACACCATGCCAAAGATCACCATCATCAGTTGCCTACCTACAATTGAAAATGCATCTCTACAAAAGTACCTCAAAACCAGCACAGAAACTCAAACAAATCTTAGCTAATTTTGCTAGGAGAAGTTGTCACATACCAAATTAATCAATTTAACAAAATTCATTATAGCTGTAAAATTACATTGTTTTTTCCTACTTTATGAGCCTCAGCAATCAGGAACATCCATGTCTACAAATTTCACCATGTGAAAATAAGTTTTGTAAGAGATTTAAATTCTACAAATACAAACGCATAAAGCAAAACCCAAAATTAAAACTACTGGGTTCAATTCCAAACAATAACAATTCAGGCAATCAATTATGTCTTTTTTTACCTAAGAGTTGGATCCTGTAAGTTACAATCTCTCATCCCCATCATAGCAATACCCAATCAGATTAGCCAGCCGCTTATGCCTCAGCTTACCCACTTCCTCCGTCGCCTCCTTCACAGATTCAATTAAAGCATATATTCAATTTTAATTTAAAAAAGAAAATAAAATATGCTTGTATATAAATAAAATAAAAACATATACATACAGCAAACTATTTAGGATCAGGCCACGTCATCTTGGTGAATTTCTTGATGGTGACCCAGCGCTGGTTCACCAAACGGCCTTCGTGGACGACATTCGGAGCTTTCTCGCCGCTCTCGGAGACGATGTTATCGGAGCTGAAGTTGTTCGTGGCGGACTTGAGCTCCGCCCCCTTCTCCGGGCATGAGCAGGGAATAGGTGACATCTAGAGGCATCTATAAAATGGTTGCATCGAGTGGGCTCGAGATTCTGGCTATGGAGTTTAGGTGGTCGGGCTTTTGGTTTCGGGCCTAGGTTTCTGGACCCAGAAATTCGCAGATGGAGGAGGAAAGGAGATGGGGATGAAACTTGAGGGGCATTTCTAATTAGGGTTCGAAGGGAAGAACCGAATGGGCAGCAGGTGAATTTCTGATTTTTATTTTTATAATTTAATATTTTTAAGGATGACGTGGCGAATACAGATCGTCGGATGAGACAAGGATCAACAGTTGAAATAACTTGCTTGAGCAAGACCAGGATTGGTGAAATGGCATCCTACTTTCTACGGTGGTTCTAATGGAACCGCCGTTAAATGTCATCATATTCACGGCGGTTCTAATAGAAACCGACGTTAAATCTAGCGAACTAATTAACGTATGAACTAATTAACGGCAGTTTTTAAGGAACCGTTATGAATACTTATTAATTCAAGGCGGTTCCTTAAAAACCGCCGTTAATTAGTTCAGTTTTAACGGTGGTTCTAAGACAACTGCCGTAAAATGTAGGATTCTACGACAGTTTTAAGAAAACCGCCGTTAAATTACGGATTTAACATCGGTTTTCTAGAAAACCTCCGTAAAAAAGTATTTAACGACAATTTTTCTAGAACCGCCGTGAATGAGGTGCCTTTGTATCGACTTTTTGCAGTAGTATTAGTCATTTCATGGCTAATCCTTTAAACACAAACTGGAGAGTACTGAAATGAATTTTGAGATACTTAGCAGGCACCATTGATCATGGATTAAGAATAACGAGAGCTCCAAATTTCATTTTGATTGGATTTTTTGACTCTGATTGGGCTGCCGACCTTGATGATAGGAAGTTTATAAGTGGTTCTTGTGTCTATCTTGGAAATAATCTTGTATCATGAAGTTTGAAGAAGCAAGGTTTTGTGTCTAGGTCGAGCACTGAGGCAGAGTACAGTAGTTTAGCAAACACCGCAACAGAAATGACATGGATAGGATACCTGTTCAAAGAATTAAAGATTGTATCAGTTTGCACGCCTACCATTTGGGTGGATAATTTGAGCACGATTGCTCTGGCCTCAAATCTAGTCTTACATGCACGGACTAAACACATTGAACTTGATCTTCATTTCGTTAGAACGGATAGCTGATATTCTAACAAAGCTTTTAAATGAGCAATTCTTCACCAAACTCAGAGACAGATTGAGAATCATGTCCAAGATCTCGTTCGAATTCAGGGGCCGTGTTAAACGAAAGTATAAGTCACAACGACCTAATGGATTCAGGTCATATGATCGCAGACCTAATTGGCGATCTGATAACCTTAGGTCTCATGGGTGGCAACCTGATAGGTTCAGGTCGACTGAGTGCTGACCTAGTAAGTCTCAACACAAGCAACCTTAAGTAAATAGAATTTCTAATTGTCTTTTTATTTGTGCAAAAGATAAAGACTAATGGCTAACTTTGATGAAAACCATCCCAATGTAAGAAGAATTCGAGAGAATTACTATAATCCTGGAAGAACTCCATGGACCATGCCCATGGAATGAGTAATTCTTGATATTTTAATCTCCTAGAATGAAAATGATGAAAGGGGAGCCAAAAAAGAAGATAGAAGTTTAACTATCTGTAGGTAACAAATGTACTACAAGGGAGTTTACTTTTGTGGTATTTGCAAGCTGTTTGATGATGATGTAAGTAGGATTCATCCTCTTATCTTTGTGCTGATTGTATGTTCAATGGAATTGGTTACTGTGTTAACATCAGTATCATTGTGACGGGTGTGGAATTTGCAGGTGCTTATTCCACCCATTCCATGTTTTGGACATAAGTTTTGGTGGCAAGGAAAGAAAAATCTTCCAAATATACTGATCTTAATATACTTAAAATTTTGTAGAAACCACATAGCATATAACTAGATTTAGAGGACAAAATCATTACATGTTTTTGGCTAATAAATTTACAACAACTTATGGACTATTGATGCCTGCAGGATTGGGGGTTCAAATAACTTTTTTCACTGTAATAAATGCGGTAAGTCTTTTCGCCTCTTATACACTTGGCAGATTTTCATAATTAATCTTGGTAACAGATGAATTAAACATTTATAGTTTTCTCAAGTTTATTTTTGCTCCCTAATTTAGGTTGCTGCTACTCTGTTCTTTTGAAAAGCACACACCCGTGCATGGAGAGGGCAATGCACCAGGACTGCCCTGTTTGTTTTGAGGTATGGTTCACTTGAGGGAAAATTTACTTTGTACCTATAAGGATATTGGGACTTCTTTTTTTGCCCACTTTTATAAGAAACGTCTTTTTAGTAATATGTTAGACTACTTTTTAGGGATTATTACAAAAACTACCACTTAGCTTAATGACCAAAAAACTCTTATCCCACTGCAGACTGGACAAGCAGAATTGATAGCATTGGAGAAAGCACTGAAAGCAGCCATGACTCTAACTGGCACAGCAAGAGAGGTGAAACCATTTTCTAGAGTTCTTTTATTCTAGATTTTATATTAGAATTTTGTTAACTTTATAGCTTACATGCTGATTTTGGAAGGGAGGTTCCTTTGTTTGAGGTGGAGGCAACAACTGTAGAAACTGAATTTGAGAAGCTTTATTCTTACCTGTTTGACATAGACCATGAGGGAACTTCTTGTCGAAGAAGAGAGACCTAAGACAACTGCTATTTTTGTGGTTAACTTTGATAAGGTCAGTTTATTTCAATAATTATGTCTCCTTGTGGCATTTAAGCTTCGATGTTGGTTTGTATGTGGTTTTCTGGAAATTGTTCATAGAATCTTGGGTTACTGGATGTCTGTGTTTTTGTGTTCTTCTGTTCAGGTACGAATAGATCCCAGGAACAAGGAGATCGATCTTGATAGTTTAATAATGTATGGGAAAACCATAGATCTAAATGAAGAGGATATGAAGCATCAAGAGGAGGGTTACATATATCGGTAACGAAGAGAATATGTTTGTATTTTCTATTCATGCTTTCATTGTTTTAAGTTAATACGAAATTTTGATAGGTAAACTAAAACTCTAGAGAAATGATAAGTCATTGTTGGCTTAATTGTGTTTCTTTAATGTATTTTTTGTAAAATTATAATGTAAAATATTTTTTTAAAGTATATTGAATGCTTTTGTTAATATTTGATGTTGATTAATTTTAATTTTCATGAAATATGAATTAAATTGAAATTGTTTGGTATTTATAGTTTGGGATGAGGATGGTTAAATAGAATGGGCATTTAATTCTTTTTTTAATTATAATTTAGGAATCTAGATGGGTTATATTCAAAACGATGTTAATATTAAAGACATCGGTTCCTCAAGAAACCGATGCTATTTCTCAGTATTATTGGTGACGCTTCTTACTAAGAACCGCCACTCAAATTTTAAGTGGCAGTTCGCAGCTAAGAACCGCCACCCGGTTCTGTTTTTGGCGCCGATTTCGACCGAATTCCAATATTTATGGTGGCGCTTCGAGCAAAAAACCGCCACCCGACGTCTCCTTTAAGCGTCGGTTTGAACCGCCATCCGAATTTTTTTAATCTAAGTATCGCCACTATAAGAGGCGGTTCAGAACCGCTTTCAAAACCTGTTTTGAACTGCCTCTAGTCGATTTTTTTCCACTAGTGATATATATATATATATATATATATATATATATATATATATATAATAGGACGAAGACAACATAAAAATGACAAAAGAAACAACAACAACAAATAAATAAAATATTTCTTTATTTGTAATCGCAGTAGTTCTCAAAAAATCGAACATTTCATGTTTTTTTAGTAGAGGATAAATAAAAGAGAGAAAATTGTGAACATCGTGCACATTATGGCAGGCGTTAATGTTTGAGTTTGTTTTCTTTGTTCCATTCAATGTCATTAACTGCGGGAGATTTGACTGTTTTTCCACAAACTAAACATTGAGGAGCTTTCTTCAAAAAAAATCATTGAGGAGCTAATACGTGCCCCCATGGACGACTCTCTCTATTCTCTATTACAAAATAAAAATAGTATTCTCTTTTTTAAATATCACACCAATTAAAAAATTGAGTCATTTATATAATTAAATTTTCAATTTAGTTAGTATTTTGTAATTATATCTTTCTTAAATTTTTTAATATTCAATCGGTGTTGGAGTTAATATATTTGTTATTAGAATAATAAGATTTTATATTGTAATTATCAATTTTCAATAGAAAATTAGAATTTCAAGAATATTAATTGTGTGTATGTGTGGAAATGAAAAGTAATAATATGTTAATATTGTAATTGGACTATCTTTGTGGGACGGACAAAAATGAAATAGTGTACTATCTTTGTGCGACGGAAAAAGTATATAATATGCATTATCCGCTGGGGACGGTTTCAGAAACTTTATATAGCAGGTTCGAATTTAATTAATATTTTCTCGAAGTGGAAAAATATGAAAATTGAAATAACCATAATATTAACTAATCGTATTAATATTTATAATTTAAAATGCAATTCTTCTAAATCACATAACTTTGAAAATATTGTAAGATAAATTCCCTCACTAATTTCAAGTACATTGTTATTTTCAAGGGTGAACCTAAATCCTAATCCAAGAATTTTGAAAAACAAATTAATCAAATAAGCCCTCTATTTTTATATTTAAAGAATAAGAATTATTATATTAGTTACTATCATTAAATATAATTTTATTGCTTCAAACATAACATAAATATAATATATTAAAATAGAAGAAGGTGTTTTTTATTTTGAAAAAAAAGGAATAAAAGATAAATGAAATAATTTAGGGAAAAAAAGAATTATCAACTTAAGAAAGAAAATAAAACTCTCTATTTAACTTTATCTATATATTCTACCCTAAAAGTAACAAAATCTCTCTAACAAAAAACTTTTCTTTAATAAAATAATGGGACTTCATTAATTAAGTATTCAATTGAATAAGTATATATTGATCATAAGGTCAATCTTATTATACATATTATAAACATTACAGGATAAATATAAATAAAAATATATTCAATGATAATTATACATTTAAATCATGTTATTACATTTCTTTTATTAAAAAAAAATTAAACTGTAATTATCAATCAATTAGTATTTTTTGCCTTTAACAAGAAAATCAAACTCGTCGTATCTTTTAAAAAATAATGGGTATTCATTAATTAAGTATGCAATTGAATAAGTCGATCGATTATACGATCGATCTTATAATACATAATATCAATATTACACGATACATGTCAATAAAAATATATTTAACGATAATTTTATTCAACAACCAGGTTAATTACATTGTAAATGTGTAAAATAATATTATATGATTTATTAAGTTTTTGTGATCAGAGATGAAATCTTGGGTCAAAGTTTAGGGTTGGCCGTCCGCCCTTGCGTGTGAAGGAATGTCAAAATTCACTATAAACCAACAAAGCCAACTAGCTAGATAGGTTATAAAAGTCTTTACGTACACACATGACATCAGCTTCAAGAAAATCGTCTCTCTCACTATATATATATGCATGCAGCGTCACGTACCAATCTACCATCAAAAATTGCAAATTTAACTTAATTAATTAGCAGAATCAAAAGTAGAAAATGGTGGATTGTCCAGCTGGCAAGTCTTCGTGGCCGGAGTTGGTGGGAAAAATGGAGAGGCAGCGGCGGCAGTGATAGAGCAGCAAAATTCGAATGTGGATGCAATTGTTCTTCCTCCTGGATCTGTGGTTATTCAAGACTTTAGGTGCGACCGTGTCTGGGTTTGGGTTAACGAATCTGGCGTGGTTACCCGTACCCCTACTATTGGTTAAGATTTGACGAAGATATATATATATATATATATATATATATGTTTATCGGCGAATAAAAAGTATTGTTGTTGGTGTTAATTTGATAGGTTACTGTAATAATAAAATTCATGTCCTGGTAATTACTTATGATTTATGAATAAGTTGATTAGCTTGTATTCTCTGTAATATACTTTAATAAAACTTGATACGTGTTGTTTGGGATACGGTCATATTGAACGAGTTAATGTATAATCCATTGAAAATGCATTATATATGGAGCTAGGAGGTAATTGTTGTTGGGGCTTGAAGAATTAATTTGGGTGCCCAATCTACTTTTTTATATTGATTCTGAAGGCAATATATACAAGATATAATTTGACCTAACTTGAGACCCACTCTAAATTAAATTAAATACATTAAATATAACATATATTTTCTAATACTTCCCCTCAAGTTGGAGCATGTAAATCCCGAATGCCCAACTTGCCCAACAAAAACTGAAACTGTGGAGCTCCAAACGACTTAGTAAGGATATCAGCAGGCTGAGAATGTGTCCGGATATGAGCTGTACAAACAGTCCCAACAAATAACAAGTCACGGATAAAATGACAATCAACTTCAATGTACTTAGTCCGATCATGAAAAACAGGATTAGCAGCAATATGAAGAGCGTCTTGACTGTCACAAAATAAATGCATGGGTGAAGAATGATTAACACCAAGAGATCGCAGCAAGGCTTTGAGCCAGAGTAACTCACAACAAACAGTAGCCATTGCTCGATATTCTGCCTCAGCAGATGAACGGGAAACAATCTTCTATTTGTTGGTCTTCTAAGATATAGGAGATGAACCAAGCTGAACGAAATAACCTGTCAGAGATCGACGAGTCATAGGGCACATAGCATAATCAGAATCACAGTAAGCTGTAAAGAAGAATCGCTTCGTAGTAAAATGCCTTGCCCTGGATGACTTTTAAGGTAACGAAGAACCCGAGTAGCAGCATCCCAATGATCAGTGGTAGGAGACTGCATAAACTGAAAACTGAGCCAAAGTATGAACAGCATAACAGATTTCAGGTCTAGTGATAATCAAGTAGATGAGACGGCCAACTAGACGACGATACCTATCAGGAGCCTGAAAAGGAGGTGCAGTGGATATAGCAAGCTTGTGATTTGTATCCATAGGAAAATCACAAGGCTTGCTAGCAATGAGACCAACCTCAGTAAGAATATCAAGTGTGTACTTCCGCTGACACAGAAACAGACCATCAGCAGAACGAGCAATCTGAATACCCAGAAAGTACTTCAAAGACCCCAAGTCCTTCATATGAAAACAAGAACTAAGCTGAGCCTTCAAGTGACACAAAGCAGACGAGTCATTTCCCACAATAATCAGATCATCAACATAAACCAGAACATGAATACAGATGCCAAATCGAGTATAAGAGAACAAAGAGTAATCCGCACGAGACTGTGTGAAACCAAACCTGCGTAATGCAGACGTCAATTTCGCGAACCAGTTTCACGGAGCCTGACGTAAACCATACAAAGAACGATTGAGCCTACAGAATTGGCTCGTGGCAACTCCCGTGCCATGAAGAAAGGCATTATGGACATCCATCTGATGCAATTCCCAATTCTTAGCAGCTGCAACAGCTAAGAAAGTACGAACGGAGCCCATTTTGGCAACAGGTGCGAAAGTCTCATGAAAATCAATACCCTCTTTCTGATTGTTGCCCAAGACAACTAACCGAGCCTTATATCTCTCAACAGACCCATCAGAATTGAACTTGACCCGAAAAATCCACTTACAACCAATAGGTTTCTTCCCTTTGGGAAGTTCTGTAATAGACCACGTCCCATTGCGCTCAAGGGCTGCAATTTCAGCCTTCATGGCCTCACGCCAGTGTGAACTGCGCACAGCTTCAGCAAATGTGCGAGGTTCTACAACAGACTGAATGACAGCAAGAAAAGCAGTATGGCTGGACGAAAAACGATCATAAGTAATATAATGAGCTATGGGAAAAGATGTACCTGACGAAACTGATGGTTGAGATGAAGAAGACGAAGGAGCTGCCAGTTGTTGCACAGTGTTACAAACAAAGTCACGGAGCTTCACAGATGGAGTACGATCACTGGTAGAACGACGGGTAGAGTCATGAACAATGACAGTAAGAGATTGAACTCCCTATTTGTTGGCTGTGATTGGTCGTTTGAGGTGCTAGGTAATAATGTGGCTTGAAGAGGGATAGAAGGAGATTGAATCCCACTCCCCCTGTCGTCTGTCTGCATTTGGTTGTTTGTGGGGTGCGAGATTGGTTCTTGAATGGGCACGGGCGGAGGTTGGATCCCACTCCCCCTGTCATCCGTCTGCGTGTGGGAGAAGGGACTAGAATCGAAAGTAGCGGGATGTAATGTGTCAGGTTGTTCAGAGACATTTTCGACTGGGATTTGGTTATTTTTAAAGGGAAAATGCGATTCGTAAAAGATAACATCGCAAGAAACGAATCGTTCTTTAGTTTCTAAATCCATTACTCACCATCCTTTTTGTCGTTTGGGATATCCAATGAAAACACATTGTCTAGCTCTAGCGTCAAACTTATTAGTGGTCTTAGGAACAATGGAGGAATAGCAAAGACATCCGAGAGTACGCAAATGAGCATAACCAGGCTGACGACCATATAAAATCTCAAAAGGTGTTTTGTTTTGTAATAATGGAGTCAGTGTTCTATTGATTAGATACCCAGCTGTTAAAATACAATCACACTAGTGGAAAAAAGTTGATTGGTGGCGCTTCATAAGTGGCAGTTGAAAGAGGAACCGCTGCAGAAAGTGAAATGGCAGCGCTTATTCGTAAAGAGGCGCTGCTTATGAAATTAAAAAAAAAAAATCATCCGGGTGGCGGTTCTATAAAATAACCGCCACCAATAATGACTTTTGGCAGCGCTTATTTGAAAAGGCGCTGCCAATAAAAATACCGGGTGGCGGTTCTATAATATAACCGCCACTAATAATTAAATCGGGCAGCGCTTATTTAGAGAAGCGCTGCCAATGAAAATACGCTGCTTATGAACAAACTATCCCCAAAACAACCCGTAGCTCCAATCCGACTTAGCAATACCCGCGAAAATTACTTGTTGAACCCTTGAAAATTACTTGTTCTTAGCCTGAATTTAATACTTACCCTTTCAATTTGATAAACCCTTGAAGGACTTAGCCTGATTTTTTCACTTGCAATCGGCTTTTTCACCGACAAGGCGCTTGATTTTGGAGTTTTTAGAGGTCACCGTATTTGTCCAGATTGTATCTCGAGGTTGCTGTCTGTAAGTTCTTTCTTTTCAGTTCAATTTTATGTTTTTTTTTTTTAATGTTCTAGAGTTGAGCGTATTTCTTGGATTGATTATTTTAGGAACCGTGATGTGGTCGTGGAGCAGGTGGTAAGTAACTGCGGCGTCTTGGAATATTCACGGCGGCAGCGGTTGGGTGGTGGCTGCTGACTATCTCTGGTATTGTTGTACATCATTTTTTTTTAAATTTTCTTTCTTCAGTAGGTCTTTGCGATCTTCCGTATTTATTTACCAGGGAATCTTCAAAATCTACGTGTTTTATGTGTGTTAGGTTTAATTTCAAGTTGGGGGGCTAGGTCGCAGCAGATGTGATTTAAAGAGTTCACCCACTTGATGTTCACCTAGCTGAGCAATCAGGTGGTGCAACTCATTTTTTGGTAATATTTAGAAGTTCTCGGAAAATTGGCTTGCGTTTTTTTTTTTACAGTCCTAGATCTCTTACGGCCTGAGAAATAAACAAACTAGGCACTGAACTAAGAGCTAATTAGTTACCTTCCCAAGTTTGGCAAGACAAGATGGGAGCGAGGCCCACGAAACGCTCGCATCTGTTAGTCGCCGGTTACTAAAAGAAACCTTCACCAAATTCCCCTTAGATACTTGGTTGCTGAGTGAAAAGTGTTTCGAGGACACTGTTATTTTGGTAATTTAATGACTTTGTTCTTGTCTTTCATGGTTGAACACCCAATGCTGTTGTGTTTGACCCATAACATGTTATATATGAAACTGCAGTATTTTAGGAATAAAGAACCAGGGAATGCTTGATAGAATAATTACAGAAGCGGAGTTTTTTTCAAAAAAGGAAAAATAGATATAATAGTTTTGTAAAAAAATAATGTTGTAGTGATAGTGTAGGGGCAAAAAATAATTAGCCCTTTAGAAATTGACGCCACTTCCCTCTCGCCTCCACCGCCGGAGCCAGCCACCTCACTCATTGCAGTGCTGCTCAATCAACATCTTGGTAGTAACTTTTTTTTTTGGTATATTGTTTACTTTGCTAACTTTCTATTGAAACTTATGCGATTTATGATTTTGAAGCAGTTTCAATATCCAATTTCCCGTGAATGTATATCAGTTAAAAATCATAAACTGGTTTATTTTGCAAACTTTCTGATTATGGTATTATGTTTTTCGATACATACGTCCTTAGCGATCGTCTAATATTTCCAATGGATACAAGTTTTTCTGTTTTTTGTTTTGCTTGCATCTGTATTTATGTGTATGTACCGGGTCAAGAAATTTTAAACCAACTCAAACTAACTAATGTCTATTAATGTGGTCCTCAATTTTTTTTTTCCTTTTTATGTTTCTGATGCTGTTTGTTATTCTAGCCACAACGTGATTTAATAACATCAAGTCAAGGTTAAAAAGTTCCAATAGTCATGCTAGCAGCGTGCACTTAATTTGCTTTGGATTCCAGAAGCTATAACTTTAGGAATTATTGATATCAAATCACAAGTTGTTGTAGTTGGGCAGTATTTTCTGGTAATCTCAAAATAAGCCAGAGATCAATTTTGGGACAATGTGAATGGAAAGTGGACTGTCACATTTGCCATAAACATCTGGCCTTTATTTGCAAATTGCATCACCTTTTGTTTTCTTTTTCTGAACACATATAAGTCCCTTTATTTGGTTGGCTTAATATCTGCATTTAACTAATTATTTTCAAATATGGAAGCATAATTATTTTTTCTTCAAGATTTACAGATAGAGAGATATGTGTTATTGCAGCAAAAAGATTAATCTATGACTTGTCTGGTCTGCCTATTATAAATATTGACAACAATTTTAGGTGAATCTGTGGTTTCGAGAACCGGCCGATCGCTGCTGTCCGTCCCCGACAGCCACGTCAAAAAGGGGCCGCGCCCATCGCCGTGCAGTTCCGAGCAGGGCCGCCACTCTCGCTGCCGTCCTGCTGCCTGCCGTCGCAGCCCTCCGCCGGGCCGTCGCCATTGCTTGAGTTAAACGGATGTTCAATTTTATATATATGTATTTGATATATATATATATATATATATAAGCAGTTGGTTAAGATACTTGTTATATGTATATATATGCGTGTGTGCTGTGCATATATGAAACCTGTTAATAAATATGTATGTGTGCATTGTGATGTGATGCTGTACATCTAACAYATATATATAAATTTTATGTGTGTGCTGTGACTTACTCATGCATGCTATGTGTGTTGTAAGTGTTTGCATGCGTAGTGCATGTATTATGCTGTGTGTGGCTGCATGTATGAATTATAAGTAGTGTGTTTGCATGCATATATTATATTTATAGGTATATATAAATATTATGTTTATTGCAATACTTTTTTTTTCCTTCTCTTGTTTATAGGTATATATCAAGTAAAATGGAAGAAGTTGGAGTTCATGATATTGAATTTCTGTGTCCGAAGATTTGTTCTCAAGCACACTTGAAAAGTGACAGACAGGCAACAAGAGAATATTTGACACGAGCTTTGCGGGGAATTTTCAATAAAAATTAATTTTTCTGCCGTATAACAGCTCGTACGACTGATTCATTAAATTTGTTTGTCATTTAATAATATGTACCATATTTCATTTTCTTTATCTTGTTAATTGCAGACATCATTGGATATTGATTGTTATATGCCCAGAAGTACGAAAAGGTTACTTGTTCGATCCAGCTTCCACACGGGACCCCGAGATATCGAAAGAATTGATTTTGTAAGTTAAATTAATTTTTTTTTGTTGATGAGTTTTCTTTGTTATTTAATTCTTTTTACGTGTGTTTGTTGAAAATACTCAAATATCATATTTTGAAATGTAGGGCTTTTAGGATTGCATCATCAATAAAGGGGAATGGTAAAGGTCTATCATTTTCTAGGATAAAGGTACTATATTTTTTTTTATTTAATCTTAAAAGTTTTATGTCTTAATATAACAAATCTTTATTATTTACTTTTTTTTCCAAGTGTCGCAAGCAACCGGGGCCTATCGAGTGCGAATATTATGTGATGAGGTATATAAACGACAGTGTCAACAATTTTCCCAACAGTCGAAATATTGGAGTGGTAAGTTGGTTTGTTTATTATTATCTTTAATGTTTATATAGTAAGAAGTTTTAAATCAATATTAGATAGTGTTAATAAATCTAATATTTTGTTTCAATATTTTGAATTTAAGGATTGGATACCGAATCAAGATCCTTATTCACCGTTGGAGTTCGATGATATTCGGAATGTGTTTGCGAGATATTTTATTGACGTTCTTCTAAATTCGTAATTGTAAGCACATTTGTTGAGTTGGGGTTAAAAGGAAATGGAGGCATGCGTTTTCTGTTGTGGAGTGGGTATAAGCATTTTTGTTGAATTTAAGGATTGAACACTTGTTTGCTATTTATGACATGAATGATGTTTGTTTGGACAATTTGTATTTGTTATGAATATTTTTGGTTTGTATGATTTATAATAAATTTTGGGATTTTCAGAACTTGTGAATTTTTGGAGCTTATTTTGTGAATTTTTCGGGCAAGTTTTTTTATTTTTTTTTATAATTTCAGGTGCAAAAAAAAAACAAATTGGCATCGGTTGTTAGTTCAGAACCGATGCTAAAAATATATTTCGGGCAGCGCCTGTTCGTTATGAAGCGCTGCCAAAACTATTATTGGCAGCGCTTCTTATCTAACAAGCGCTGCTAATACCTTTTTTTGCAACGGTTGTTAGCTAAAAACTGATGCCAAAAGAAGTATTAGCAGCGCCTGTTAGATAAGAAGCGCTGCCCGGGTTCCGATCTGCTCAGATCTGCTCAGATCGGCGCACCGTTTTGAGGTTTCGGATGGGAAGACAAGAAACTAGCTTCCCTAAGGGAAGGGAACGAGCGGGAGAAGAAAAGTCGATCGACCCGCTGCCATAACCGAGGCCCAATTTGAAGCAGAGCGTGCGAATAAGTATCGCTTAAGACATCACGAGACCGAGCAAGAACTTTGGCGTATTGACCAAGTTCTAACTACAGATAGGAGGCCCTTATCGTCCCACACTTAAGACTTTTTTGATCGAGCTCTTATCCTTAGGCGTACCTTCTCTAAATAATTTTACCTGGGTCTGATGCCCGTTCTTATTGTTTTATGTTAACCCCATGGGGCTGTATTTAGTGTTATCTTTGAATTAAATAATGCTTAAATTTCTTTATGGTTTTTGAAATTCGTAAAAAATTTTGTTATCCCGATCCTGGGACGCTTTATTACCTTTTCGATTATGCTCAGGCCCTTAAGTCTTTAAAATTGGATTTTCCAGGGTATTCATCCCTTGCTTGATCAACCCGATCACTCAAGGGTGTTTGCTCTTGATCAGTTTATCCAATTGGATTTTTTCGGTCATTTACCCTTTATTTTGTGAATCGTCTCACTCTAAGTTTACTACCCCTGTTTGACCTATAAGATCAGGTTTTTCTGGGTATTTGACCCCTTGACTAGTTGTTCGGATCATTTTAAGGTTTTTCACTTCTACCTGACATGTCAGGTCAGATTTATCTGGGGTGTCCACCCCTTTGGTCAGTCGGACCATTTTTGGGCTTACGCCCTCAGCTGACCCATCAGGTCGGGTTTTTCTTGGGTATCCACCCATTGCTCAATCGGACCATCTTTGGGACTTTCGCTCTTGGATGACCTATCAGGTCAAGTTTTTATGTGGTATCCACCTTTTGGCCAATCGGACCATTTTTGGGTCTTTCGCCCTTGGCTGATCTATCACGTCATGTTTTTTTGGGGTATCCACCCATTGGTCAATCGGACCATCTATAGAGCTTTCGCCCTTAGCTGACCTATCAGGTCAAGTTTTTCTGGGGTATCCACCCATTGGTCAATCAGACCATCTTTGGGGCTTTCTCCCTTGGCTGACCTATCATGTCAGGTTTTTCTAGGGTATCCACCCCTTGGTCAATCAATTACTTTTGCCCTTGGCTGACCTATCAAGTGAGGTTTTTCTGGGATATCCTCCCTTTGGTCAATCGAGCCATCTTTAGGGCTTTCGCCCTTGGCTGAGCTATCATGTCAGGTATTTTTGGGGTATCCACCTCTTGGTCAATCGGACCATCTTTGTGGCTTTCGCCCTTGGCTGACCTATCAGGTCAGGTTTTTCTGAGGTATCAACCCCTTGGTCAATCGGACCATCTTTGTGGCTTTCACCCTTGGCTGACCTATCAGGTCAGGTTTTTCTGGGGTATCCACCCCTTGGTCTATCACACCATCTTTGGGGATTTAGCCCTTGGCTGACCTATCAGGTCAGATTTTTCTAGGGTATCCACCCCTTGGCCAATCAGACCATCTTTGGGGCTTTCGCCTTTGGATGACCTATCAGGTCAGATTTTTATGGGGTATCCACCCCTTGTCCAATCAGACCATCTTTGTGGCTTTCGCCTTTGGCTGGCCTATCAGGTCAGTTTTTTCTGGAATGCAAATTAAATTAATCACTTCTCTTATAAACAATCCTTATAAACTGAATTCACACGTAATACATCCACAAATTTGCTATGTTCCATACTCGAGGTAGCTTAAATCCATCCATTAGTTCTAGTTCATAAACTCCTCCGACGAAGATCTTAGTGACCTTATACGGTCCTTGCCATGTAGCGTCCAACTTTCCTCGGGTCCTGCCCAGATCAGCTCTTTGAAGCACCAGGTCTCCCACCTGGAATTGTTGTTGAACCAAAGATTTGTTATAAGCCGCTCTGATCCATCCCCTCATGTGTTCCATTTTAACGCCATCTAGCTCTCGCTTCTCCTCTACCAAATCCATCGCGTCCTGCCTCAGTATCTCGTTCTGTTTTTCATCAAAGTTTTGTATTCTATGGGTTTCTATTCTGATTTCTTCAAGAATCACTACATCCATACCATATACCAGAATGAACGGAGTTTCTCTCGTGGCCTCTTTAGGATTCGTCCGGTACGCCTATAGGATCGAGCTGAGCTCCTCCAAACATTTGCCTCCTGATTTTTCTAACCATGCCTTAATACCTTGCACCAAGACGCGATTGGTTACTTCAACCTGGCCGTTTGCATGGGGGTGGTACACAAATGTGAAGCGATGTGCTATATTCATCTTTGTGCACCAAGCTTTTATCCGGGCTCCCATGAATTGTGTGTCATTATCTGACACTAGTATTCTTGGAATACCAAATCGGCAGACTACATTCTTCCAAAGAAATCGCATAACCACCTCCTCCGTGATTTTGGCTATTGACTCAGCCTTTACCCACTTGCTAGAATAATCTAAGGCTACTATCAGGAAATTCTTTTGGCCTGGGACCATAGAGAAGGGCTATCAGGAACTTCTTTTGGCCTGGGCCGTAGAGAAGGGCCAACCAGGTCTATCCCCCACTTCGCGAAAGGGCATCTCTTGTTCGATGTATAAGGGGGGAGTGTCTTTAGCACCGATCACACGTCTTGACAAAGGTTTCTGCATCTTGCCTTAATTGTAGCCAAAAGTACTCTGCTCTCATTTTCTTGCTTCATAATGCTATGGTGCCCATGTGATTACCACAACATCCTTCATGGGTTACCTTTAGTATGTAGTCGTCTTCCTTCGGGCTCAAGCATCGTAGTAAGGGTTGTCCAAAACCCCTCCCGAATAATTCTCCCTTAATCAATTCTCCCTTAATCAGGCAGAATCGGGACGACCTGACCCATATCTTTGTCGCCTCCCTATTGTCGCTTGGAAGCTCCTCCTTTTCCAAGTATGTTATGATGGGTGCACGCCAATCCCCTTCTTCCTCTACCTCGTTTACTTCGTCCTCTCCAAACTCTCACTGCGCCATTAACAAAGTGATGACTCTTTCCTGGCAATTTGTTGCCGAGCTGGCCACCTTGGCCAAATAATCTGCCTAGCTATTTTCCTCCCAAGAAATTTGGAGCACGTTTAAGGAGTCAATAGCTCTGGTCATCAAAGTTCGATAGTGCCGACGTGTGTGTGATAGGAATATCAATTTCACTGGTGTTTTCTCGGTGATCTAGAATTCCGATCGCCGATCCAGAAACCTTAAGAACCTAGATTTCTATGGTATAAATTTAACGGTTGGGTATTTATCAAGAGGCCGACGGAATTGTGCGGTGACTCGAGCTTTTGTGTGAGCCTACTTTATAAATAATTGTCAGAAATTTAATAGCTCGCCCGCAAGAGAACGGAATCGCGTGTAGGTTGGCAAGCTTAACTCGAGTCGTCTCTAAAGGACTGACGTTCGGAATTTTTAATGTTTGTTTAATCACAATGTTTAACACGAGAACTTGTATAAATTTGGTTTTTGAAAATTATCAACTATTAATAAATTTAAAAACAATAACTAACTATCTTGAACTAATTAAATTAAACTAATTAACCAACTATAATTAACTAGCATGAATTGAACTACGATTACGACTATCAAGCATATGAATTCTCAAGAACAAAATTAATTCTAGAATTCCCAAGCAATTGCATATCATAAACTAATTAACCAAGCATAAGCAATAAATGAACTAAGCAAGAACAATCTCATCACCAAGCATGAACGAAGGTAAAACGCAGCAACTAATTAATATTAAAAACAAAATCTAAGGTTCAAAACTTCAGCGATTCAATGGTTCAAACGATTCTAATTATCAAACGAAAAGCAATAAATACTTAAAAACATAAATTAACTAAGAATTAATCTAAAAGAAATAACTAAAGTTTAGAGAACTTATTAATGTCTAAAAAGTGTTGAAAGATTGCTAGGAAATCGGGTTGTAGATGGTTGGTCTTGGTCGAGAAATCAGAGCTTGAACGAACGTCTTCGTCTTGGTGCTTCGGGCCTTGAATCTTCTACTTAGATCTTTAAAATATGTTGTAGGGTGTTGCAAATAGGTTTCTCAACCTTAGGTAAGTGTTTTTGGGTTGTGGTTGTGTGTTTAATCCGAATTATGAAGGGTTTATATAGTTATTTCATGACTTGGCGCACAAGAAACCCTAAAATCCAAATTCTGGGCCGTCGCGTCGACGGTGCATCGACTGACGCGTGCTGGTGCTCGGCGTCGGTGCTGCCAGGGCGTGCGCGTAGACTGGGCAGGTGCGTCGACATCGACGCTTCAGCAAGTTGCATCGACAGTGCGTCGACGCTGCGTCGACTGACGCGGATCATGGCTAACGTCGACAGTGCGTCGACGCTGCGTCGACTGACGCGGATCATGGCTCGCGTCGATGGAGCATCGACGGTCACGTCAGTCGATGCGACTGCGCGTTTGCCCCCGTCTCTCTCTATCTTTTGCTACTCGTTTCGCCGGAAAGTTTGTTCTTCTATTCTTGAACATCGAATTTCATCTTTTACGTGCTAAACTCTTCCGGTTACTTAGTTGTAAAGTGAAAAATCACAAATAATCACTTATTTGCATCAATTACGATTAAAATATGGTAAAATAAGTTGGAACTATAAAAATACGGAATTAAGCTTAAATCATCCAACTTATACCAAAAAAGAATAGCAAAAATAAACTAAAATACTAATAAAAATCAAGACAAATTTGTGCTAATCAACTACCCCACACTTTATTGGTTTGTTTGTCCTCGAACAAACGATAGATTCAAAGTATAACAAGAAAGAAAATCAGCTTAAGCAATGAGTCGTGCTATGCTACATACATAATTTTGAAAATATAGATACAAGTAACGCAACGTCAAACACTCCACCCTTATTATATCGTCGCTCCAAAAATAAAATCATGCATCCTCTCAAAAGGGTAATATATAAGGGGTGTTCACTCAAGAGCTCTCAAGCATTGCTGCATAGGACGTGTATACACTCAAATCATACAAATACATGCACAATAAATAAGAATGGAAAATCAATCTCTTTTCAACCGCAAATTAAGTGTGCTGTCAAAACTAAGAATCGGAAAAGGACTTTATGGGTTGTAATGTAAGGCTCTTTGGACGGGTATGGAATATATAAGTCGTGTGTCTAAATAACCCCCCAACTAATCTAATCACGAATCAAGATGCTTCACCTCGTACAAAAGAAAAACCTCACTTAACACTCATATCGTAGCCTTTAACATAGGCTATTCCTCAACTCGTAAACCGTAAAACCGACTTGAAGTTCAAAACCACTTATTATAACTCAACTCTTTGCCTTTTAAACATTAGGCCTCATAACAAAAACATAAGCCTTTATAAGCGCGTAGGCAATGACTATCACAATTCACCATCCTTCTTGTTTTCTTTTTCTTTTTCTCTCTTTTTTTTTCTTTTAATCCCCTCTAATTCTGTTTTATGGGGTCTTTCTTTTTTCCTTTTTATTGAAGGGCGGTGGTCCTTTATTACAAAATTCATAAATCCCTTGTAAAAACTCTAAAACACTAATAACCAATAAAAATTACCAACTCCTACCCCACGCTTTTAAGGGGTTGTAGGGGTCGACTCAAAAACACTCATGGCTATAGGCATGGATTATTTGGCTATGAGGGGCTCATTCGGAATTTATAGTGGCTAAAATATATGAATATGGCCGGAATAGGGTTTTATATGTGCCTTAACGTCATTTACAAAGTCAACTACACACAGCGATTTCAAAGAGATCTTAAGTCAAAACTCATTCAAGCACATGCAATGATGATAATCACTCAGGCTACTTACAGGCTTTTTGCATGAAAAAGTTTTGAATTGACGCTGCTTTTAAGGTTTCGCGAAATCAATTGCGTCCAAGTACCATTTTACAAATATATAATAATAATTTTGAAAATTTTTATTCACTTATGCACGCTCAAAAAACAAAAACCTCAAATCATACTTAGCTAACTTTGACAGGCAAGCCATACAAACACAATACAGCGTAGAAATAGTGATCAATCACGTAAAATTTAGCACTACAAACCCACGAAAAATTTTAAATTTTCACAAATTTCAACTATAATTCACACTCAACCATCCCCCCCTTTAAAAATGTGGCAAAGTCCTGATTTCCATAAATATAAAGAAAATAAAAGCAAGGGAGATAAGAAAACATCCCTGAAAACTCGATAGTTGAGTCTTTCCAAAATGTTTGTGCAATAATCCTTCGTCTTGAATTCGTGAATGGGATTGTCTTGAATTAAAACGATTGTAGTCAATTGTGTTGCGCGCAAGTGCTCGGTGGCACATCATGTAGAATTGAATCGGCCAGATTGCGGCTCATCAAAAGGTTGCCGGACTGCGGGTAAATTGGGTCGGATTGCGACCTCGATCGGCGGAGATGAAATCGTAAAATCGGATTTCCTGCACATTAACACACACATAAACGCACCACGAAAATTAACACAATAAAAACAAAAATAAACTAAAAAAAATCGAAATAAAAATTGAAGAAAAACTAACGCTTGGGTTGCCCCCCAAGAAGCGCAACATTTTACGTCGCATGCTCGACGCGTTTCAACGATCAATACTCGACTTGCGGTGGATCACCTAACTCCACCATGTCACTCGCATGAAACTTCTTCTCAAATGTTTCGTTGGGGTCCTTAATCGCAAGGTCCACTCCAATGTCACGAAAATCAATACTAAATAGCTCGGCTATCTCCTCCGAACTTAGAAATTCATCATCGTCCTCGACTACCATATCCTCCAAAACCATTATGCTCTTAAGCTCTCGGACGCATGTATCTACTGGTTCAACGAACGAACATTCTTCTTCTTCTATCAATGGTGCAGGGCAACTATTTATATTTTTCAAAGAAAAAGTAACCGTCTCTCCCAAAACTGACATGCTCATCCTCCCCTTATTCACTTTAATCACCGCATGGGAGGTAGACAAAAACGGACGGCCTTAAAGAATAGTATGCCCCTTGTCTTCACTCGACATCTCTCCAACATCCAGCACTACGAAGTCTACCGGAATTATTAACTCTCCTACTTTCACCAAAACGTCTTCAACAATTCCCAATGGTTGACGAGTTGAACGATCCGCTAATTGGAGACGCATCCTTGTCGGCTTCAATGGTCCTAAATCAAATTGCTTATAAAGGGAATACGACATCAAGTTAATTCCCGCGCCAAGATCAAGCATTCCGCGCGCTTGTTGCCCATTCTCCAATGTAATATTGACACAAAAGCTTCCAGGATCCTTCTCCTTCGTAGGCAGCGGTTGCTTGCATAGCGCACTCACCTCCTTCGTTAGAGGAACGTACTGATTTGTCTCCGAACGCCTATGTCTTGTAGCAAGCTCCTTGAAGAACTTCACATATGCTGGCATCGTTTTGATCACATCCAAAAGAGGAAAGTTGATGTTGACATTTTTCAGCAAGTTGTAAAGCTCCATGAACTTCTTATTTTCTTTTGCTGGTCGAAGACGGCTTGGAAATGGAACTTTCTCAATTATCGGCGAAGTGAGAGTCTTGTTTGTGAGCTTCCCCTTCAAAGGTCCCGGAATGTAAGGGTTTGGTGTCTTATGYAATTGTTCTATCGGCTTGGATTCATCTCCCTTTGGCGATACCGGTGTTGGACTCTCCATCATCTCTTCATCCCCTCCGTCATTTATCTCGACTCCGTTATCGATCGCTTTTCCACTGCGTAGGACTTTGATGGCGGAGGCTTGCTCCGTTTGACTCGGAAATTTGTCCTTTGCCTTTTCCAATTTTGCAATGGAAACCGCAAATTGTCCCATCGTCTTTTCCATTAACTTCCTGCTTATAGAAATTTCTCGTACCGCATTCGTGAGGTCATTCACCTGCTTGGGTAAACTTTCCATACTTTTCATCTTGCTAGAAAGATCGTCTAGTCGTACGTTCACCTTCTCAAGTCCATCTCGATTTTTGAGCGTCTCGGCCACTTGATTTTGTTGCCAAACCAACATTTGATCGTTCACTTGGGCCGAACTTGTCATTTGCGCTTTGGTTGTTGGTGGTGGTGCTAAATATTTAGGGTCAGTTTGTTTGGGCACTGGCACATAGTTTGGACTCCCAGGACCATACTTCAAATTTGGATGATCGCGAATGCCATTAGTATAGGTAAACTTTTGTCTCGAATTATTGGATTGCAAGTTTTCGATGGCGTTTACCTCGACGTCCCCTTCATCCTCGAAAATTACTTGACATGCATTTGCCCCATGTCCAAATGCTCCACATATTCCACATGTTTCATGGGAAGGTTGCGATTGTTGCTTCATCATCATGCTCGTCAACAACTCCACTTGCTTTGTAAGTTTATCGATCTTGTCCTCCTCCGCTCGCACAACTGAAACCTCATTCACTCTAAGTTTTCGAGGCCTTGAACTTGTTTGCCTCGACTTATCACTTATTGATTCGAAATGATCTCGTGCTTCCTCCGCGGTTAAACCCCCAAAATTTACTGCTTGTGTCTCCACTTGTTGCTGGAAATTTGGCAATAATCCTTCATAAAAGTAATTGTTGACCATTTGGTCATTGTTACCATGGAGTGGACATGCATTGAGAAGTTCCTTAAAACGATCCCACGCCTCGTGAAACAATTCGCCATCCAATTGCTCGAAGTTGGAAATTTCCTTCCTCAACTTTGTCGTCGTTTGGGCTGAGTAAAATCTTCTCATAAATCTCTTGTAAACCATCCCCCAATTTGTTAGGGAATTAGGTTGCAATTGATTAAACCATCGTTTCGCTTTATCTTTCAGGGTACTAGGGAAGTATCTCATTCTAAGCTGCCCTTCACTGAGTCCTCGATCTTGAATCCCAGATAGTGCTATGTAAAATTCTCGAACGAACTCGAGTGGGTCTTTATTCGGCAAACCATAGAAGGAAGGTAGTCTATTCAAATCGTCGGTCCTCAAGTTGTAGTTCCTAGCCTCTTGGCCTAAAACTATTGCTGAGCTATATGGTCCAATGGTTGGACATGCGAGATCACCTTGTTTTCGTATGTTTTGATATCGAGGGGCATGTCTTCCTCCAAAATTCGCACGTCTTCTTCCAAAATTGTCCCCATCCTCATAATAATCATCCTCATTAAACTCATTTTCATCCTCATATTCATCGTCCAATGTATCATCGTCTTGACCATTATTGTACTATCGTCCTCCTTGTCTATTTTGGAAACGGTTCGGTGCTCGTTCCCGATTTACATTCTCATTGTGTTGTTGGTTGTTTTGGGGCCGGGGCCCGCCATTACTAACTTGGTAGCGTAAGAACTCCTCGTTTGCACGAGCGTTGTATGCTTGAACTTCGGCTCGATTCCTAAAGTGCAGTGGACGGTTGAGTTGATTTTCTAGAATCACTGCTTGACGATTATCTTGGCCTTGGGGTTCCCCGTTGTTTGGATTGTTGAGGAACTGGTTCCCTTCTTGATTCTCTTCGTTATTGATCCTTTGGTTGTTTCCGTCGTTATGCGCGTGATTAGGATCAAGAAGCGGTGGATCTTCTTGACGATTATCGGCTTGTGGGTCTCCAAAGTTTAGATCATCGGTAGGTGGCATTCCATATGGTTGGTATCGTAGAGGGGTATTATTGTCATTTCCTTGCCCTCGGCCACCATTCGTTCGTCCTCCTC
Organism: Phtheirospermum japonicum; assembly: GCA_014905375.1. Lineage (NCBI taxonomy): Eukaryota > Viridiplantae > Streptophyta > Magnoliopsida > Lamiales > Orobanchaceae > Phtheirospermum > Phtheirospermum japonicum. Next base: position 65,994 of record BMAC01000101.1, on the reverse strand, counting down.
CTCTTCCTCCTGGTCCTCGGCCTCCAATAGGGGTAGTGTTTGACATGTTGGCCGAATTTGTATCACGATTAATTGCGTCAGGGGAATGAAAGAGTCTTCTCGGTCTCCCAACTCGTTCGATGTTGTCTATATATATAGCAAGTTCGTTTCTAAGACTTCGACGTCCTAGCATCAACAACAAAAAACATCAACGCATCGAGTAGCAAACAAAGAAATTTTATACAAATAAACGGAAAAGCATAAAATAACACGAATAAACATTATCAAAACCTATTTCAGTCCCCGGCAACGACGCCAATTCTTGATTCGAGCTTTTGTGTGTGCCTACTTTATAAATAATTTTCAGAAATTTAATAGCTCGCCCGCAAGAGAACGGGATCGCGTGTAGGTTGACAAGCTTAACTCGAGTCGTCTCTCAAGGACTGACGTTCGAAATTTTTAATGTTTGTTTAACCACAATTTTTAACACGAGAACTTGTATAAATTTAGTTTTTGAAAATTATCAACTATTAATAAATTTAAAAACAATAACTAACCATCTTAAACTGATTAAATTAAACTAATTAACCAACTATAATTAACTAGCATGAGTTGAACTACGATTACAACTATCAAGCATATGAATTCTCAAGAACAAAATTAATTCTAAAATTCTCAAACAATTGCATATCATAAACTAATTAACCAAGCATAAGCAATAAATGAACTAAGCATGAACAATCTCATCACCAAGCATGAACGAAGGTAAAACGCATCAACTAATTAATATTAAAAACAAAATCTAAGGTTCAAAGTTTCAGTGATTCAATGGTTCAAACGATTCTAATTATCAAAAGGAAAGCAATAAATACTTAAAAATATAAATTAACTAAGAATTATTCTAAAATAAATAACTAAAGTTTAGAGAACTTATTAATGTCTAAAAAGTGCTGAAAGATTGCTGGGAAATCGGGTTGTAGATGGTTGATCTTGGTCGAGAAATCGGAGCTTGAACGAACGTCTTCGTCTTGGTACTTCGGGCCTTGAATCTTCGACTTAAATCTTTAAAATATGTTGTAGGGTGTTGAAAATAGGTTTCTCAACCCTAGGTAAGTGTTTTTGGGTCGTGGTTGTGTGTTTAATCCGAATTATGAAGGGTTTATATAGTTATTTCATGACTTGGCGCACAAGAAATCCTAAAATCCGAATTCTGGGCCATCGCGTCGACTGACGCGTGCTGGTGCTCGGCGTCGGTGCTGCCAGGGCGTGCGCGTCGACTGGGCGGGTGCGTCGACTGGGTGCGTCGACATCGACGCTTCAGCAAGTTGCGTCGACGTTGCGTTGACATCGGTGCGTCGACATCGACGATTCAACAAGTTGCGTCGATAGTGCGTCGACGCTGCGCCGACTGACGCGGATCATGACTCGCGTCAACAGTGCGTCGACGCTGCGTCGACTGACGCGGATCATGGCTCGCATCGACGGAGCGTCGACGGTCGCGTCAGTCGACACGACTACGCGTCTGCCCCCGTCTCTCTCTATTTTTTGCTACTCGTTTCGCCGGAAAGCTTGTTCTTCTATTCTTGAATATCGAATTTCGTCTTTTACGTGCTAAACTCTTCCGGTTACTTAGCTGTAAAGTGAAAAATCACAAATAATCACTTATTTGCATCAATTACGATTAAAATACGGTAAAATAAATTAGAACTATAAAAACACGTAATTAAGTTTAAATCATCCAACTTATACCAAAAACAAATAACAAAAATAAACTAAAATACTAATAAAAATTAAGACAAATTCGTGTTAATATGCGGCCAAAAGACGGTGGTGACTGCCGAAAGACGAAAGAAAAGGACAAAATGATGAATACTCACACTATTCTTATCTGAACACAAAGAAAGATAAATATGGAAATATGTGGTTTGGATTGGGTTTCAATGTTTTGGGCCAAAATAATTGACATTTAGGTCGAAAGTATTGGTTTTAGGTTTTTAAATATTTTGTACCTATTTGACACGTTGATGCAAAATAAAATTATATAATGTACATACTTCTGTACCAAATAAATTGGATAGAAAAAAAATCCATACTCTCAATAATATATTCGAAGCGAAAGTTATTGCAATAAAACAATGCTATTGAAATGAACAAAAATATTATAATATGAAGGGTAGTCAAATTTGTATAAATAGATTATAAGGTTAAATATCTCGAGACATTCAATAAATCTGAAGATTAAAAAATTATAACAATTATAAAACATATAAAATAAAACTTAAGATTTCATAAAATTAGTAGGAAAAAGAAGAAGTTCTAAATAACTATTCAAAATATAAAAAATAAAAGAAAATTGTAGAAATAAACATAAATATATAAAATGACATAATATTATACTAAAAGAATTATAAGATCATATAAGTAAAACTTAAAAAATTATAATAATTAAAATATAAATACTTATATAATTAATATGAAAATAGATAAATTCAAAAAGAAATATAAATGAATTCTGAGACACTTATAAAATTATTTAAAATAAATAAAAACTATCTATAATTAAATTCTAAATAATTATATAATTATGAAAAACCCATAAAACAAAACACTAAAAGTGGGGGAAAATATGAAATGATATTATATAAAATTTTATTGAATTAGATAATTAAAGTATTTTTAATTTATGACTAAATAATTATTTATGGACATTTATATATTGATAGTTTATGACTAATTAATATGAATTTAAATCTTTAAAGTGAGAAGCTCACACATAAATGATTTACTACTCTTAGTTTAAGATTTATTCTTAAGAAAGTTTAAAAAAATATAAATTGTAATTTGCTTAAATTTCTTATGAGGTTCACCGATTGATCCGATCATCTGTAGTTAATTTGATACCCCAGAGATCTTCTCGAGTAAATTAGAAGGTCGATTCCAAATTTTGTGTGGATGAAAAATAGGCTACAATAGTCGTCACTTAATTTCGTGATACGGAGCCGCATTTCTTGAGCACTCTTTTTTGGTAGTTTTTTTTCATATCTTTTTATCATTTTAAAATATTTTATTTTTTCTTTCATAAATTTAAAAAATAATTATTTAAAAGTTAATTACACTTTATTATATTTTATATCATAAAAGTATTTTAAAATTTATTTTATAATATTTTATAATATTTCTATTATGTTTTTTATTATTATATAGGGAGAAATTTATTTTACCTCCTCAACTATTCTCAAATTTGAATTTTGCCTCCAGAATATTTTTCTTCAAGTTGCCTCCTCCAGTTGCGCGGTTTTTTATAGTTTGCCTTCTAAAAGCAGTTTTAGACCAAAACCATTGATCGTCGTATGTAGGCCACTTTCTCCGTAGACAGGTGTTCTTTTTGCCTGAGGGTGCTTTTAAGAGGCAAATCCAAAAAAAAAGCATATATGGGGGCAACTTGAATAATAAATATTTTAGGAGGCAAAGTACACATTGCAGTATTATTTATTTTTAAATATATTAAGTAATTATTCATAATTAAGTATTTATTTGTGTTGATATTTATTTAATTTACTTAATATTTTTTTGACAATTTATAATTTTTTTATAATATTAATAAGTCTTTTTATTTTTAAATTTATTAAGTAACGATTTATAATTCTTTATAATATTAATAAGTTTTATTTTTTAAAATTTACTTAGTTTAGAGTAAATCTTAATTAGGGTATAAATTAATGGGAACTTCTATAGATTAGATAAGAGTTTTTTCATTTATATAAAGGGCTGGACTCCTGTTAGTCCAGATTAACGGGTCGCTCCCGTCAGATCGGGTTAAACCCGAATCCATTTTAATTAGAGTATTTAAAGGAAATTAAGTCAAATATTTGGGCCTGACATTTCAGAAACGGGAACCAAAAGCCAAACCCACTCCCAGCGACACAAACCACCGCGACCACCCCAGCGACTGCATCTCCCATCTCCAACCACCATCTCCAAACCACCGCCTGCATCTCCATCGGTGAATCTCAAAATTCTCCAAACCACCGCGAATTTTATCTCCATCGACGCATCTCCCACAGCGAATTTGCACCTCCATCAGGCATCTCCATCTCCATCTTCATCCGCCGCCGCCGTCAGCCCCTCGTCGTAGCCTTCAATTACCAGGTAATCTTAAAAAATCAATTTGATTTTGACCTAATTGTATCAATTTGGTTTCGACCTAATTTTAGGAATTTTCGTAACTGTTGGTAGGTTTTGAAGAGTTTTACAAACTACAGAAGGAAATTGAAGACGGGATGGGTGATTTGGGACTATATATGGGAGAAAAATTCAATGTAGACGAAGGTATATAGTATTGGTCTTATAACTATTATGTATTGGTGTTATAACTATGATGTATTGGTATTCTGACTGCACTGTACTTGATTTTTTTGTTGTGTTATGTCGACATATTCACAGTAAAACACCAGGGTCTTGTCTGAAAACCATGAGTTATTATTTCATTATTGTATTGGTTTTTGGAATGTAATGTATTGATTTTTTGGTTCAATGTATTGTTATTCTGATTGCATGATATTTGCTTTTTTGGAGATTAATTTTATTTATTCAATTCAAGGGATGTGATAATTCATGATTCTAGTGACGAAGAAGGTGGAAGTAACATTGATAATGAATCGATAAATAATATTTTGTTGAATGATGAAGGTATGAAACTATTCTGATTGGATTGATTTTATTTCTAAAAAATATTTGAAGACATCTTATGTGATAATATCTTGCTTTCCATTTTTTGTATTTAGGTGATACCAGAAATTTAAGTGGTTCTCTTATTGGTATAAAGAGAAAGAATTTTGAAGACATCTATCAGTTGTATTGTGGCCATGCACGTCAAGTTGGTTTTAGAGTTCGGAAAACAACAACAATGGTGAATGATGAGAAGATAATAATTGAAAAGGATTATGTGTATTCCTGTCAAGGAATTAAGCGATCCAGCACCTCCGGTTTTACAAAACAGGATCATATAACAATAACTGGTTGTAAAACGTCATTGAGAGCAAGATTAAATAAGCAGGATGTATTCACATTGACTGGTGTAAATTGATATTTTGATAGTTTGATATTTATTTGCTTGATATCTTCATGTTTTATGGTATTTCCTGCTTGTATTTGATAAGTATATTGGTTTTTGTATTCAAGAGTATTGGCTTTCTGTTCAATCGTATTTATTTATATATTTGCAGTGTGTTTGAAAAAATAAAATACAGTGCATAAAAAAACACAAACACATCTTATTGCAAAAAATATATAAAAATCTTCAACTTATAATACATAAACAACTACTTAATTATAGGAAAACTTTTGTGATTGCATAAAAAAAACTTTACATTTATTACAAAAACTCAATACATTATAGCACATAAACCAATACATTGTTTTACAAAAACAAATACAAAATATTTTATCAAAGAGTTTACAAAAAATGGGGACTAAGATTTCCACCAATCATTAAAAAAATAAAACAAGCACAAAAAATACTTACTGCTAAACACATATCACAGTTCATAACTTTTATGATTGCATAACAAAAATTGTACATTTATTACAAAAGCTTAATACATTATAGCACATAAACCAATACATTATTTTACAAAAACCAATACAAAATATTTTATCAAAGAATTTACAAAAAATGGGGACAAAACTTTCCACCAATTACCAAAAAAATACAAAAAGTACTTACTGCTAGACAAAAATCATAGTTCATAACTTTTGTGATTGCAAAACAAAAACCGTACATTTATTACAAAAACTCAATACATTATATCACATAAACCAATACATTGTTTTATAAAACCCAATACAAAATATTTTTTCAAGGTTTTATAATAGTTCAACACACAACACCATTAATATAAAATTAGCAACTGCATCTGCATTTCAGTAACAACTAACCAAGTTCACACACATACTAGTACGTCTGAGTATATACTCCAATACTTCATAACAGAAAACAGATACATATTAATCAAAATATAAATATTCCTTCAAAAAAAAAATCCCACCCATTGGCATCTTGAAAGACTTGTACATCATTTCTTTGTTCCCTTCCTAGAATTTGAAAATTCAATGACATCTTTCTCTAATTGTTTCTTCATGTCGTTGGCATTTGCTCAAGAGAATTGTTGCACAACACCTGACCCTTAATATGCTCTCGGTGTCCTTGTGAGAACAACAACCAATAAGATTGATAATGTTGGGATGGCTTAAACGAGAAATCACACCAACTTCACGGTCATAATCAGCGTCACTGTCCGCAACAGGTTTCAGCCTCTTAACGGCAACAATTTGCCAACATTCTCAGTATTATCAAACAAAGAACTTGAAAATGCAATAATTGAGATAGAGTTATTAATTAATTAGAAACAAAATATGACCTGGCCGTTTTTAATGTCCCCCTGTATACATGTGCAAACCCTCCTTCGCCAATTTATTCATCGTTGCTAAATTTGATATGCAAGAAATTATGATCACAGGAAATTATTAGAACAAACTCATTCCCGGCCCGGCCAACAATTACTAGCTTGCCCTTTATCCAGAATTACTATTTAAATTTATATCAAAATCCAACCCGAATTTGTAACAATATAGCTAGTACATAGAAAATGGAATCATGATAATTGATGCAAAAATTATGATCACAAGAAAAATTAGAACAAACACATTCTCGGCTCGACCCGACCCCACCCGCAATTACTAGCTACCTCTATATCAAGAAACTTAAACTTCTATCCAAATTCAATCGGGATTTATAACAGTGCACCTCCACATATGTAGAATACTGCAATCATCAAAGAATCACTAATTCCATCAAACGCCAAGAAATTAAACTATAATGTTATATTACACATGCAGTGAAGTGAAGAAAAGAAACCCAATAAATTAAACAAATGATGCACGTCAATCATGATGAGCCAAATCATTCCAACAACAACCACCCATGAATCAATTATTCAATTCAAACGGGACAATGCCAAGAAAACTAACAATATTGCACATAAAACAATGAAATTACAGAAAATCCCAATACATGCCTAGATTAAATAATTATGTACATCCATGTGATACATGAAACCACCACAATTAAAGCAAAGCAAAATTAAACCCATAAATTATACGCCTCTGTCTTGCATATCACCACATATTATAGAAGGAAAGTATTACACAGGCTAGAATATGAAATTAATTTTCAAAAATCCATCTGAAACTTAAAACCCTTGAATTCACAATACTCATTCAGACAACAAACATCACATATGAAATTATTTTTCAAATTCGTCTGAAACCCTAAATCGAAATAATTGCGACAAATCAAACACTAAAATGCAGAAAATAGTTAACCCTAAAATACTAATTTCGAAACTGAAATGTTAAAATCGAAAGGAACTCACCTTTGATAAATCAAATCGCCGGGTGCTCGGGTGAAAAAAATGAGAAACGGTAAGCGAGAGTGACTGAAAATCAGTGTTTTGAATCCCTACATCGCCGCTCACAGTGGGGGCCTCTGCCGATTCCAAAGCCACCACCAGACGGCGTATGGAGAAGGTCGCCGGTAGACTCATATGGTGATGATGAATGAAGAAAAGAGGACGGCGAGAGGGCGAGTTGAAATCGGCAGTGTAGAGGTGAAAATCGGCAGTTTACAAGAAAGGGGAAAAAATCGGGGCGGTGTGGTGAGGAAAATAGAATTGGCCTGGGATATTGATATATATGTTCAAATTACAGTATTGCCATTGGGTCGGGTATGGGTCGGGTTGGCCTAACGGGAGGACCCGTTAGTTTGGACTTACCCAAGTCTTTGCCTTATATAAAAGGTATATCCATCATTCATCCGACGTGTCATGAAAATACAAAACAATAAAGTCAAATAGACGTTGAAATGTAAATCAAAGACATTTTATTGCACGTACGTAGCAAATAGAATACAGCAGCACAATCTAAATTTATTCATAAACCACAAGTTATTGCTCAGAACGCGGCAACATGACTTTTATTACAAACAAACATGTCAAAATAAAACCAACCACTACAACAAATGATACCTATTGGAAGGACAAAATCGGAAGGACAAATTTGTCCTTCCTATAGGGTAAACATATAGGAACGACATATAAAAGTCATTCCTGTAGGTCCATTTACCTATTGTAACGACATTTGTCGTTCCTATAAATATAATTGTCGTTCCAACAGAGCACTAATTTAATGGTATATCTATTGGAAGGACAAGTCCATCCAATTAAGCAAAAGTCCTTCCAAAATATCACTAACCTCATTTAATACCCTCCACCTAATTTTCACTGTCTCCTCATCTTTTTCAATATTAATTCATGTTTCTCCTCCAGCTTCGGCATTTATCATCTCAAAATTTCTCATCTCCAAATATTTTTGCAGCCACGGCTGAGTGAAAATTTTTCTTCCTGTAATTGGAAGGACTTCTCTTTCTAGAAATTTATGATGTCCTTCCAATAATTGAACTTGAGAAAACAAAACACAGGTACAATTTCAATTCTCCCTACCTCTTGTGTTTGTTTTTGTGTTATATTTCAAGATATTTGCAGCAATGATTGATAAATTGCTTCTCCCTGCCTCGTGTGTTTATTTTTTGTTATATTTCAAGATATTTGCAGCAATAATTGATAAATTGGTGGTAAATTATTTTTTTAGTTTTTGGAATGACTTTTCCTTGCAAAATTGATTTTGTCGTGTACTAAGTAATTGTGTTTGGAAGGACTTGTCCTTCCAGAATCTTGGTTTTATCGTTCCAATAAGTTATCTAATTTTGTGTTTGTTTTCAAAATAAAATAATAGAAATTTGCTAACGCACATCATACGCACACTAAAATAGAAAGAAAGATTGTAATTTTATGTATTATAGTTTTTAAACATTTTTGGGTTTATTTGTGCTGTGTGCTTTTGTGTTTTTTTTAATCAATCCACAGTTATATGTTGAATACTAAAAAAAATAAAAAAGATAAAAAAATTCAAAATAGAAAGATAATAATCAAAGAATCTAACCCACACTTAGGGGTAGTGTTTATAAATAAATGTAAAATAGATTAATTTTGTAAATAGTTTATAATAGAGGAGCTAAAAATTTACCTAATTATTTTGGTCGTTTTTCTTTTTCCAACTTTCAAATATGGTGATGGATAAGAGATGGACGCAAATTATAAATAAAATAACATCAGAGTTCAGGCGTGTAGTGAATGAGTTTATTAACATGTGCAGGCCTCTTGTGAATGAGAAAGACTTGTTTAAGTGCCCATACAACAAGTGTTTAAATATGGAGTCTCAGAAGTTGGAAGCTGTTCGGATCCATATTCAGAGGTATGGGTTTGATGCATCATGTGATATTTGGATTCACCACGGAGAGCATTTACCAGAACACGAACCTGGTTCGTCAACCATTAACTTTGAAATGATGGATTAAATGAGAATGTGATGGCAGACGTGGACCCAGATGATGAGTATGGGTTGGAGGGCCCTGACGAGTAGTATCATAACTTGTACGAGGCAATGAACACTAAATTGTATGAAGGGGTATCATCGTTCTCTTCACTAAATCTTCTTGTGAAGTTGATGAATATCAAGGTGAATAACAAGTGGACTAATAGATCATTTAATGAGTTGCTTAAGTTATTGAAACTCGCATCCCATCGATGAAACTTGTCAACTCACATTATGAGGCTAAGAAGTTGTTTGAAAGTTTGGGTCTCGGCTATGAGAACATACATGTATATAAGTATGATTGTGCACTTTTTTGGAAATAGCATGCTGATTGAGAAACATGTCCAGTTTGTGGAGAGTCACGTTGGCGAGAGAATAGTGGAAAAGGTTCTAAATCGATTTTCGGTTGTCCTATTTCGATGCAAATTATGATTTAAAATTTATGCATTTATTTCTAGTGTATAAGGAAATAAGTTAACTATGTTTCTAATAGTGATTTAAATAATATAATAATATTAATATCTGAATTTAATTAAACCAATATATAACCACGTTGTTGAAACTCCTGATCCATCTTCAAGTACAACTACATCATATGACATGTATAGCGATGACGATGACATGGAAGATGACACCATAGCCGAGTACGAAAATGATAAACAACAAGATCCTATAACGAGTGATGATGAAACAAATGATGATTTGCAAACATATAACAGTGATACCGATTGACATCGTGACAATACTGTTTTATCATTTGATGTGTATAGTGGTTATTTTAATGACATACCAATAGAAGATCGTAATTATGATTGATATCATGATATTGCTACTATTATCTTCTAATGATGATGTGTATTATTATTATTATTATTATTATTATTATTATTATTATTATTATTATTTTATCATTTTTGCAATCAAACTCACATAGTCTTTTTATTTTTTTAATCATTAACCGTTACAATTATAATCATTACAAGTTAGTTTTTATTTTTTTAGGTTTTAAAAACTTTGTTTCTTAATCAATTCTCATTAGGTGATTTATTATTATTATTATTATTATTATTATTATTATTATAAGTGAATTAATATATCCACCCAAAAGTAATTGGATAAGGCGGCAATCTCAAATCGGGACGGCGGCATTGCAATTGAAACAAAAAAAAAAGCGGTAAGGGTTTCTTATTCCACCGTCTCTTTCGATCTTTCTGTTTTTCTTTCTTTTTTTTTTTTTCAAAACCTCAATGGCGGGAAGGGTGAAATAATTGAGCAGACAGTTCTAATTTGGAGTGAAAGCGGCAGAAATATTTTCACAAAACTCCTATTGTCTTCTCCTCTCCAAAACCTACGCTTTCTCATCTACTCCGCTCTACCTGTGCCACCCCTAACCCGCCTCCACGGTGCATAGATCTATTTTTTGTTTTTGGGTTTTTTCTTCAGGGTGCTCAAATTAGTTAGACAAAAAACTCGCGGTCCTCCAGTTCTACAAATTAACTAAATCCTTTTCTTCGTCGGCCCTTGTTGTTTTCTCGGACCCTCTTATCTTTCTCGACATCATTTGTCGTGTTTGATCCAGAGAATTCATGTCGTACGCTTACCTCTTCAAGTACATTATTATTGGAGACACAGGTAGTTCTTCTTTTTCCTTTTCCTTTTTCAGTTTTTCTTGATTTATTATTATTTTTTTGAGAGACATTGATTTATTGGTTGTTGGCTCTGTATTAATGTATTGGGTTGTTTCTGATCTAAAATGTATGAACAGGGACTTATTTTGTTTGTAAATTGTATTATGTTACGTGTATTAATTTTTTGAGAGGTATTGGATTTATTAATTTATTGATAGATTTAAATATATATATATATATATATATATTCCTAATTTGCCTTCATTCATGTTATTTTAAATCATTGATTAGGTGCTGGAATTTCTTCCTAAACTCCTGGACATGTTGAAGAATGAGGGTTACATAATGACCGAAGCAGAGGCAGCCATTTTTCTTCATTGCTTGATTGAGAAGGTAACAGTCTAGCTAACTAGTGTATCAAAGATGCTTCCTTTTGTAGGATATATTGTCTTAAGTTGTCACATGGCAGCCACTAATTTCTGTGGTAGCTTCAAGCCAGAATAGTTGTGTATTTTGTTTCATTATTATTTTCTGAAATAGTTTGACAATATTTCTTTTTTTTGTGTGTGTGTTTGTGACACTTTCTTTTAGGACCTAGGAATAATTAGAAAAACTTACCCCGAAGTTTTGCTTTATTATTAATAACTCCAGTTATCTTTCGAAATTACAATACCCGATCGAATGTCAAGAGGGTGTTTCTAATTTTGAAAGATGCTTGGATCTTTCTGTTGTTAGACTAAATCTCAAAGACTCGGGGGTGTTTTTGTAATTATTCTGTATTCAGCTTATAAGTAATCAAGAGCCTTCACATTTCCGTTTCTAAACTTCCGGCCAAAACTTCTGAGGACTTGTTCGAGTGGAAAACGGCCCTTGAAAACACTCTGGTGCAAGCTCCAAATGCCGCTCTTGTTATGGGGCACAACGGGATTTTTCAAAATGAAACTAATGTTTCTACTGAGGGGTCTTTTCATCTATGTTTGTGCCTACTATTATTTATTTTATTTGATGTTCTTTCGGTAAATATGTACATATTCCATTAATGATATGTAAATGGAAATAAAAAAGAATCCCAGGTTGGCAATGGTAAGCAGTCTAACTATACCCAATGAATCTTGGGATTTAAAATTTTGTTGATAATATTTTATAAATAAAGAAGAGGAAAAGGTTAAGTAGTGGGAGCTTTGGAGGGTATGGAAAGATGCCCTTAAAGACAGATTAATCATTTGTTGAGGGGTGGTTAGTGAAAACARTTTATTTAATTTTTTGTGGAGTGTTTTAACAAAAGATATTTGCTCTTTTAATTAATTTAATTAAACGAGGGMTCCATTATTGATCATAGTGGCTTAATTATATCTGTAAGATTCTTTGAAAATGATCTTTTTTGTATAAGCGTTAAACAACATACATTATTCTATAATTGAAAAAGAGTTTTTGGTTGATTATAGAACATGTCTGCTGAAAATAGTAAATAATACACAATCATGCAAGAAAATGTGTCTGGCAGCACAAAAAAGCTTTCACTATCTYGTAATGCACTTTGCTCGAAGTGTAATGGGTATGTTACCAAGTTGCTTTTGTTTGTACTTTTGTAGCATATGTTTGGTTGGTGATGTTTATGAATAATGTTGTATTTGCAGTAAGGGATCAAAATCTGGAGCTTCGTCCAAGTYCTCAAGCTRTCAAGGATCTGGAATGAAGGTCTCAATCAGGGAGCACCCCTGCAATGAATGMAAAGGGACAGGTGARACTATTAGTGACAAGGATCAGTCTGGTACCATTATCACTYRTTTGTGTACTTCTTGTCCCGAGTTTGTTTCTTGCTTAACCTAATAATATTCATGAGTCATCTTCAGCGTTGTTATTTTCGACAGTTTTTTTTAGTTTTTTTTAATGTTTACTTTTATTTTTTTATTTTTCATCTCAGTTGAAAAAAATGAAACATTATCGTGGCATATGCAAAAAGATTCGGAACCAATCAGACAATGGGACTTGGGTGAGATCATGTTTAAGATTTGGGGAGTTAACTTTTGTTATGTGATTGTTATATTGCTAATTTTATCTTACTCGAAGAATCAGGTGTAGTGATAAATTCTCAAAAAACAATGTCAAGGTCTTTCTTTATGCCCCTTATGAATGAATATTTACATATAGATCTCTATAGAGAACCTGGAACTCATTGATTATTGAAATACCCCATTTTTCTCTGGTTCTAGTGTCTTGGAACAAGTGATTATTACTACCCTGAATGCAAAACTAGATTTAATTTTGAGCTATCTGATTCAGAAACTCTGCAGTATAAATCCAAGTAAGTTCTGCTACCCACTTGTCTTAAAAGTGTTAACTCAGCGCTGTAAAGATAATCACTTTGTTACTTCCAAATCTTTGAGGAATTATAAAGATAATCACTTTGTTACTTCCAAATCTTTGAGAAATATAATTCCTGGGTGCAGAAATAACCCAGAATTCTCATAATAGGTATGACTATTTCATTTTATTTTTCTCGTTTGACTCTTTGTCAAGAAATTATAATGGTATGTCTTTGGAGTTGTTCTATATAGGCTGCAAGAAGCCATTCTTACGATTCCTCGAGGTATCACAAGGCTTATGGATATGCTCATGGATCGTGAGGTATAATTAATGAGATTCTTTGTATTTTAGAGAAGATTTTCTATAGCTTTTGGATTAAACCTTCTCCATTGATGTTAAATTGACAAAAATCTGTCTTTCTGTTCTTCTATCTCTATCTATCTAAGGTCATACAATGAGGCATGATTACTTCTCACATACTTGACTCGTGATGCTGGGTGATTTTTCTCTTTGCGTCAAGATATGGTTGGGTTTAGGATGTAAAATTTTCATTTTTTTCCAGTTCTTATAGTTTCTATTTTAAATAAATTCTTTATTTATGTTAATGATTTCGGTGTATTTATGAGTGAACTAATTAATATATGCACAATATGTACTATTGATGATTTGGTGTATTTGTTGGTGAAATGATTAAAATATATTTATAATATTTAGTATTATATTTATGTTTTTGTGTGATTGTTGGCTCAGGTGTTTCATTTGCATTTTTTTAAAAAAAATTTCTACAACTTTCTAGAACTGTTATTAAAAGATCTTTTATAGAAATCTAACTTTCTAGAAGGGTTTATTAAATTCGTTCTAGAAACAATACTTTTCTAGAAGGAGTTTTTTGGGACATGTAACACTATTAGAGCGATTTGTTGTTCTTATAGACATAATTACGAGATTTTTAGGAGCAAGAAATTTGAAAAACTGGAAAGACATGTCGTTCCTAATTGTATTTAATCTACAGGAGCGACACAAAGTTGTTCCTATATATATACAGGTAGAATTCTATAGAAGCGACAATTTTGGAACGACTTATCGTTCCTATTGGTATTTAAGATACAGGAGCGACAAAAGTCGTTCCTATAGATATACAGGCAAATGCCTATAGAAGCAACAATTTTGGAACGACATGTCGTTCCTATAGATCAAAAGTAAACACAACAACACTTGTAGGATCGACTTTTTTCCTTCCAATTGGTCTCATTCAACAATTCTTTTTTATTCGTGGTAAACACAATATATATATATAGAAGATAAACACACTTCAACTTTTAACCAACTGAAGGAGTAAGAACCACCACGCCATAGGCGTTAACAAAAACCCGAACACGGTCGCACCTGAAGTTTCCGATTACATCAGTTCCGACCGGAACAACCATTGCATCCACATTCGAATTCTCCTGCTCAGTCACTGCCGCCGCAGCCGCTCCATTTCAACCCACCAGCTCCGGCCACGAAGTCTTTCCTGGACAATCCGTCATCTCTAATTTTGATCTTGCTAGTTATGATTAATGAGATATTTTTTATGGTAGTTTGATATATAAGTTATAACGCTGCATGCATTTATATAGTGAGTTGGAGAGCGAGAGAGAGACGATATTTCTTGAATGCTGACGTGTATATGTACACAAAGTACAAACTTCACCTATCTTATCTAGCTAATTGGCTTTGCTGGTCAATAGTTATTTATGACACGATTAACTAGTCTCTTACGTAATTAGGGCCGACCCTAAACTTTGACTTTTAGCCGGTCTACATATCCTTAACCCGTAATATGATATTTATTTGTTTATTGAGGTGGTAAATGAAATGCTAGGTGATAAACATTTCAAAAATTATAAATGTCGATTTTTTTTTCTTAAAGTACTTAAAAAATATTTTAATATAGCCGTAAAGATGTTCATTGATGAGAAGATAATTAAGATAGTCATGATTAATAGAGAACGACCTAAAGTTCAGATTGCCTGATCATAATCTGTTTAGCGACCTGAAGAAGAGTGTAATGTCAGGTGGCATGGTTAGCGACCTAATGTCTAGCGACTTGGAGATGAGCGCAATGCCAGGTCGCAAGGTTGTTAATCTCTCAAGTCGCACGATAGCTCGGCCAGAAATCGAACGTACTATTGACAAAAGGACTCAGATGAGGACAACCTACCCTACGCCAGCCAGTGTCATCAGCTCTAATCTAGTACATCCAGCTGTTAGAATGTATTGTAGCAATGGTGACCACAGGATTTGAATTAATGTACTGTAGCAGTCTTAGCCACATATTTTAGGGTTACATTTATAGTGGCAACATTTCCTAATGTAATTAACAAGAAATGAATGAATGAAATCTCAGTAAAAATTGAATACAATATGTGTTCTTTACTTTCTTTCATGTTATCAAAGCAGGTTTTTACTTGTCTCTAAACACCTATTTTCTCGCCTACTTCTACCCAGCCCTTACATCTGATGGAGGGTATCACACCTCCACATCATGAGGCTCAAGCGAGCTCTCACTCAATTTTTCAAAACACTTCTCTTTCTTCTCTAAACTCAAACTCAGCTATCCAGTTGCAAAACAAGCTCATCTGTATCAAACTAAATGATTCCAATTATCTGCTTTGGAAAATGCAAGTTTTCACAGCCGTCAGAGGGTACAGGCTTGAAGGCTATCTCACTGGAGAAATCAGACCTCCACCCCAGTTCTCCGAAGGATCAGTTAACTCGGAATTCCTACTCTGGGTTCGGCAAGATCAATTGTTAGCATCCTGGCTTCTCTACTCTCTTTCTGAAAGTCTACTTACCATGATGGTTGGCCTTGAATCCTCAAGAGAAATCTGACAATCTCTGGAGGCCAACTTTTCCAGTCAAACTGCAGCTCGGAAGATGCAGTACAAAATGCAGCTCTCCTCTATCAAGAAAGGAACTATGAGCATCAGAGAATATGTTAACAAAGTCCAGAATTGTTGTGACATGCTCGCTTCAGCTGGTCAACCCGTTTCAGAAGAAGATCAAGCAATGCATGTTCTCACCGGGTTTGGAGGAGATTTTGACCCAGTGGTGGTAGCAACTACAGCTCGGAGTGACTCACTCACCCTCACAAACATTCTGCCTATGTTATTAAATTTTGAGAACAGACTGGAAGCTGGAAATGCATCCAACTTCATCAATACAGAAGGATCAAGCCCTACTATCAACATTGCCAATCAGTATTCTGGTCAGAAGAAGGACACCTGGACTGGTGCAGGAACGAACAGAGGAAGAGGTCGCCACCCTGGAAGAGGTGGTCGAGGGAGGACCAACAGCTACAAAGGACGAGGTGGAAGAGGTTTTGGACCAGAAAACAGGTAGCCTTGTCAAATATGTGGTTACTCTAACCACTCTGCAGACAAATACTATTATCGTTTTGATACTGCCTACACTGCCCAGTCCAATGCACAGAACAGCCTCAACACTTCAGCGAGCTCCTACTGCGTCTATCCTGTGACTCAGTGTATTGATCCCTCTGCCTTATCACTGATGTCAGATTCAAGCAGCGATGCGAGCTGGTATGCCTAATCTGGAGCCTCTAATCATGTCATAAATGATCTTACTAATCTCAACATTGCCTCAGAATTCTAAGGACACAACAAGGTTCAAGTAGGGAATGGATCAGGTTTGTGTATTTCTCATATTAGTAATTCACAGTTTCATTCCAGCAACAAATCCTTTTTACTCAAAAAACTTCTTCATGTTCCACACATCACTAAAAACCTCATCAGTGTCTCTCAATTTGCTCAAGATAACTCTGTTTACTTTGAATTTCATCATACCTCTTGCTATGTAAAGGACCAGGTTACACATCAAATTCTTCTTCGTGGCTCTCTTAGGAATGGTCTGTACAAATTTGACATACAGCTCGCCAACCCCTCCAGCTCGCTCACCTCCAGCTCGCCATCTACCTCCTTCATAAGACAAAAACCTAGTATCTTCATCACTGAGTCCAGTGATTCGACTAAAGAAGCTGCTTTACAGTTGTGGCATCTTAGATTAGGGCATCCTGCCAATAATGTATTACAAGAAATTCTCAGAACATGTAATCTTCTCATTTCTAATGTTAATAAAATTACCTTTTCTACTTGTTGTGCTTGTCTTCAGGGTAAAAGTCATAAACTACCCTTTTCTCCTTCAGGGACCGAATATACAAAACCCTTTGATCTGGTACATACCGATGTATGGGGTCCTGCTCCTATCAAATCCTCGAATAGATTCTCCTATTATGTTTCCTTTATTGACCATTATACTCGATATACCTAGATCTATCTGCTAAAGCATAAATCTGATGTGCTTGCTGCCTTCTCTCATCTGCAAAATCTAATCCTTACTCAGTTTAATTCTAAAATCAAATCGGTATAAAGTTATGGAGGGGGGGAATTTTTAGCCCTTACGAACCTATTTCACTCCTCAGGGATACACCACTGAATCACTTGTCCCTACACACCTCAACAAAATGGCCTTGCTGAGAGAAAACATCAACACATTGTTGAAAAGGGTCTTTCTCTCCTCTCTCATTCACATCTACCTATCAAATACTGGGATGATGCCTTCACCACTGCTATCTATCTCATAAATCGATTACCCTCTAAAATCACTCAGTACAAAAGTCCTCATCAGCTTATACTAAATCAAGTCCCCAACTACACTCATCTCAAACCCTTTGGGTGTCTCTGTTACCCTCATCTTAGACCGATCAATAAACACAAGCTTCAGTTCAGGTCGCTTTCTAGTACATTTATTGGTTACAGTGAACACTATAAGGGTTTCAAAGTCCTACTGCCAGATAACAAAGTTATAATCACCAGACATGTGATCTTTGACGAGCTTAAATTTCCCTTCTCTAAAAACTCTGAACCTCATTCCTGCTCCAACGATCAACCATCGATCCTTGGTCCTCCACCTCTTATACCACAAGCGACCTCGCCATATGTGCCAGCGAGCTCCCCACATGTGCCAGCGATCTCCCCTCAATCACGTGCGACCTCATCACAATCGCCTGCAACATCCACACAATCTCATGTTTCGCCCTCCATCCTTGGTCCACCTCCCTCCTTCCAAGTACCTCAGAATTCATATCACGCGACCTCACCCTCACCTCCAATGGTCCAATATCCCAGTTCTCCCCATCAACCAATCCCACTATCCTCCAACCAATCTAGTCCATCCACTATTCCTCTAACTATTGAATTACCAATTATGGGCTCTCCGCATGCCTTTCCTTTTCCTCGAACTAACTCTCTTGCAGGTACACACCATATGGTCACACGGGCTAAGGCAGGAATTTACAAGCCCCGGGTGCTCAGTGCTCGGCTTCTTGACTTTAAGGAGCCCTCGTCCTATGTTGAGGCTTTAGCTCATCCCAAGTGGAAAGCAGCTATGAATGAAGAGTATGCAGCTCTTCTTAAAAATCAGACATGGTCTCTTTCTGAGCTACCTCTGGGCAATTCCTTGATCGGTTGCAAGTTGGTATTCAAATTAAAAACTCATGCTGATGGTTCTGTTGCTCGTTATAAGGCTAGATTAGTTGCCAAGGGATACAGTCAGGTGCCCGGTTTTGATTTTTCTGACATTTTCAGCCCGGTTGTTAAAGCTGCAATTATCCGAGTTGTGCTCTCCATCGCAGTCAACTGCAATTGGTCGGTCCAGCAATTAGACGTCAATAATGCCTTTCTACATGGCGAGTTGGACCGAGAAATCTTCATGGCTCAACCACATGGTTTTGAAAAGGAGGGTCCCAATCTTCTGGTGTGTAGATTGTCAAAAGCTATTTACGGGCTTAAACAAGCTTCTCGCGCTTGGTTTGGAAAATTACGAGCTGTTCTTATTGATTTTGGTTTCTCTGCTTCTCGAGCTGATAGCTCTCTCTTCTACTCAAACAGTTCCTCGAGCTGTATCTGGGTCTTAGTATATGTGGACGACATTCTTGTCACTGGCAGCGACAAGGTCGGAATTTCGCGACTTATCAATCATCTTGATTCCACCTTCTCTTTAAAGAATATCGGTGAACTGCATCATTTTCTTGGCATTGAGGTCTCGCACATTGCTCAAGGTCTACATTTTAATCAAGGCAAGTACATTCCCACTCTTCTTGAAAGAGCAGGTATGTCTGGAGCTAAAGCTACACCTACACCAATGGTTGTCTCTCCTGTTCTCTCTAAGTCCCAAGGGGAGCCTACTGTTGATCCAACCTTCTACCGGAGAATTGTTGGAGCACTTCAGTATATCACAATTACTCGCCCTGATATCACTTACAGTGTGAACAAAGTGTGTCAATATATGCACTGTCCTCTCAGCACTCACTGGCGGGCTGTCAAGCGAATTCTGCGATATCTTGCTGGTACCACTTCTTATGGGCTCACCTACACTAAAACTTCATTCTTTGCTCTAACAGGTTTTTCAGACTCCGACTGGGCTGGTGTCTTGGATGACAGAAAATCCGTCACTGGTTTTTGTATTTTTCTAGGTCGCAATATTGCCTCCTGGTGTTCTAAAAAGCAGACCTCCGTTTCCAGGTCCAGCACTGAGGCTGAATATCGCAGTCTTGCTCATGCCACTGCTGACTTGGTTTGGATCCGCTCCTTACTCAGCGAGCTTTAGGTCACTCTTCCCGCTGTTCCCACAATTTGGATCGATAATCAGAGTGCTATTGCTGTCGCCTCCAATCCTGTTCTCCATGCGTACGAAGCACTTTGAATTGGATCTTCACTTTGTTCGCGATCTCATTGCCAAGAAATCGCTGCAAGTTCGGTTTGTCCCTTCCATTGTTCAGACTGCCGATGTCTTCACCCAACCACTATCGCATCAATTCTTTACTCGACTTCGGAACAAGCTCTCTGTTGTTCCTCTCGCCGCCCTCGAATTGAGGGGGATTAATAGAGAACGACCTGACAAGTTCAGATCGCCTGTTCATAATCTGCTTAGCGACCTGAAGAAAAGTGTAATGCCAGGTCGCATGGTTGGCGACCTAATTTCTAGTGACCTGGAGATGAGCGCAGTTCCAGGTCGCAAGGTTGTTAACCTCTCAGGTCGCACGATAGCTCGGCCAGAGCTCGAACGTACTATTGACAAAAGGACTCAGATGAGGACAACCTACCCTACGCCAGCCAGTGTCGTCAGCCCTAATTTAGTACATCCAACTGTTAAGATGTATTGTAGTAATGGTGACCACAAGATTTGAATTAATGTACTGTAGCATTTTTAGCCACATATTTTAGGATTACTTTTATTATAAATAGTGACAACATTCCCTGATATAATTAACAAGAAATGAATGAATGAAATCTCAGTAAAAATTGAATACAATATGTGTTCTTTACTTTCTTTCAATGATGATTAAAAAAGATGATAAAGTAACATGATATGTACTTCTATTACAGAAAGTCTTCGTAAGAAATCATAATCAAAAATATTGAATATGTACTTCTATTACAGAAAGTCTTCGTAAGAAATCATAATCAAAAATATTGAATATATTTTTCTTAAGCGAGATTAGTAATTATTATTAAGTTATTGAAGTTTACGAAGATATAGTATAGATAAAATGGAACATGAATGAAATATATTTTACAACACTATATCAAAACCTGGTTCGAACTTTTGTTTTATTATTATCTTTTTTAGTCGATCTGGACATGGTGGAGGAAATTAATAGCTTGTTCAATCATTTTATTTATTTATTAAGCCTATTATAATTTAATATTTATCTGTATATGCATTATATTTCGTGTTTGGAATGGGAAATATTTTTAACCCTATTCAATTCATCATTTGCTGGCCACAATAGTTCGTACGTGTGAATATCATGTAAATTTGGCAGGTGTTCATGTTTGAACAGATTTCTTCAAGGAGAAGAAGATTATTTGCAATAGGTTTAATAATATCGAATTGGTATTTTTAATTTAAATACTTTTGTTATTAGACTCAAAAATCAATTACTGTCAGGAATCAAACAAGCACAATGCAGAGATTTATAAATGACAAAAGGGAACATTGCTTTCATACTCATTAAACAACAGTTGAACAAAATACATATATATAGAGGCAAACCCTAGCACTACTAGCTGCAGCTAACCAGTGTCACAAAGGGCAAGAGATAGGAGCCGTAGATGTAAAAGACAGCTGCCACAAGGATGAGAGGTGGAGATTGCACCAGTACACTTAATACAAATAATGCATGTGCTCATGCAAACGTCCAAAAGAGTGAGCACAGCGCACCAATCCATATGCCACCTAGATATGCTGAGTAGGAGAGCTGACAAGGCAATGGTCAAGGTCAAGATCATCTAACACACCCCCCTCAATCCAAAACCGGTTTATGTGTGACATGAAACATATTTCTAAACCGGGTGAAGGATTGTTTTGACAAGGGTTTAGTTAAGATGTCTGCAATCTGATCATGMGTGGGGATGTGTTGAACATTTAGCTGTCCTGAGCTGACTCTTTCTCTGATAAAGTGCACATCAATTTCAACATGCTTGATCCTGGAATGTAGGACTGGATTAGCAGCTAAGGCCTTTGCTCCAATGTTATCTGTCCAAATTAATGGAGTTGAGACAGTAGGCATTCTGATTTCAGACAGCAAGTGTTTGATCCACATGATTTCAGATGCACAGTTGGACAAACTCCTATATTCAGCCTCTGTGCTGGACTTGGAAACTGAAACTTGCTTCTTTGAACACCAAGAGACAAGGTTGGAACCTAAATATACACAGAAACCTGTAATGGATCTTCTATCATCAAGGTCTGTGGCCCAGTCTGCATCTGCAAAGCCTGTTAATCTGTTGGACTGATACTTAGTGAATGATAGGCCCATAGTGGAGGTGCCTGCAATATACCTTAGAACTCTTTTGACAGCTTTCCAGTGTGTATCCATAGGAGCCTGCATATATTGACTTAGCTTATTCACACAGAATACAATGTCTGGCCTTGTAATTGTGAGATATTGTAATCCTCCAATGATACTTCTATACAAGGTTGGATCAGAGAAAGGAGTCCCAGTATACTTTGACAATAGAGGAGAGGTGATCATTGGTGTTAYACAACCTTTAGCATTGATCATATCAGCTCTCTGTAACAGGTCCAGAAGGTATTGTTCTTGGCACAAATGAAGTCCTGAAGATGTATGCTTGACTTCAATTCCAAGAAAGTGATGAACTATTCCCAGATCCTTTAAAGAGAATTTTGAATCCAACAACCTTATAAGTGAGGTGATTTCTGAAGTGTTGCTGCCAGTGATGAGTATATCATCCACATAAACAAGTAGGACTGTATAAGATGCTGAAGTGGCCCTGAAGAATAATGAAGTGTCAGATTTGGAGTCCTGAAATCCAAGTCCTAGAAGAACCTGTTTGAGTTTGGAATACCAAGCCCTTGGGGCCTGTTTTAATCCATAAATTGCTTTATTCAATCTTCAGACAAGATCCTGACCCCCTTCTTCAAAACCTGGGGGCTGTTGCATATAGATGACCTCTGCTAGATCACCATTTAAAAAGGCATTGTTTACATCAAGCTGTCTGATATTCCAGCCACAAGACACAGCAATAGACAGAATGGTCCTTATAGTTACTGGCTTCACAACAGGGCTGAAGGTTTCTTCATAGTCAAATCCTGGTGTTTGTGTATAACCCTTGGCTACAAGCCTGGCTTTGTATCTTGCCACAGATCCATCAACTGCCCTTTTTATTTTGTATATCCACCTGCAACCAATCAGTTTCTTTCCAGGAGGTAAAGTTGTGAGCTGCCAAGTGTTATTTCTTGTTAGAGCATCAACTTCAGTCAGCATAGCTTGATGCCAATGACTTACTTGGAGAGCCTCTCTTAGGGTTTTTGGTTCCTTATCTGAAGACACATAAGTGGTGAAAGCTCTGGGCTTTAAGTGACCTGTCTTGGCTCTTGTCTGCATAGAGTGTGTATTAGTAGCAACTGAATTATTGGAATGAGAAATGTTACAGTTTTGTTCAATTTCTAATTGTGGCAATTGTACTGTTAAGGGGATACTAGTATGAGAGCCTGTAGTAGTCTGAGGAGATGCAGGAATAGAAGATGTAGAAGCACTATCTGAATGAGAGTGGGCAGAGGAGTGAGGATTTGGAGAGACTTGAGGACTGTTAGGAAAAGAAGGAGTATCATTGAGACTGTTGGAATTATTTTGGTGGGAGGGAGGAGGGGAAGGTGGAGGTGTAATCTCTGGAACAAAAAGGGGGTAAGTAGGAACAGATGAGGAGACCACAGAGCTAGTTTTGTTATTAGAATTGTGTGTTTCAGGTATATTTTTTGAAAAGGGAAAACAATCTTCAATGAATATAACATGTCTGTTTACTATCATTTTACCAGAAGGAAGAAGCACCTTATACCCTTTGTACCCTGCACTATATCCCAGAAATGTGGATGGAACAGCTCTTGGTTCCAGCTTATGCTTGTTGTAAGGTCTAATATGAGGATAGCACAAGCATCCAAAAACTCTAAGGTCAGAATAGTTAGGTTTGGCCCTGAAAAGGACTTCAAAAGGTGTTTTGTAATTGAGTTGTTTGCTGGGAGTTCTGTTTATTGTGTGAACAGCAATGTCAAAGGCTTCCATCCAGTAGGTTTTTGGAACTTTGGAATGAGCAAGAAGAGCAAGCCCAGTTTCAACAACATGTCTATGTTTCCTCTCAGCAACTCCATTTTGCTGAGAGGTGTAGGGACAGGAGACCCTGTGAACAATCCCTTTTTCTTGCAAATGTTTGGATAAACTCCTATATTCACCTCCCCAATCACTTTGTACAGCCTTGATTTTGGTAGAAAATTGTGTCTCAACAAAATTTTGTAAATGTATGAAGGCTTGTAGAGCTTCAGATTTTTTTTTCAGAAAGTATATCCAGGTGAACTTTGTAAAGTGATCTATGAAGGTTATGTAATACAAACTCCCATTAAAGGCTTTAGTGGGATAAGGTCCCCATAGGTCAGTATGAATGAGGGTAAAAGGATTATGCACCACACTAACAGAATCATGAAAGGGCAGTTTGTGTGATTTAGATTGTAAGCAAGCATCACAGTGAGAGTTGATAGCCATTTTATTAGAAAAAGGAATATTACAGTCCTTAAGAGCTCTTATTACATTTTCAAATGCAGCATGTCCTAGTCTAGAATGCCAAATATCTAGACCTACTGCATTCTTAGAGACAGAAAAACAAAAAGGAGATTTGGCAAAGCCAGGTAGCTTGACAGCTTTATTCTTGAGACAGCCTTGTGGTTTCACTTGTTGAAGGTCAAATTTATATAATCCATCACTAAGATTCCCTTGAAGTAGAGTATCCCCCGAGGCTTGATCCTTGACAAAACAAATAGAAGGATGAAACTAAAAATAAACTTTGTTATCTTTGGCAAACTCAGCTACACTCAAGAGATTTTTTGTAATTCCAGGGACATGAAGGAGATTTCTGAGATGGAAAATATGTTTTGAGGTAGGGCAGGAGGGTTTAAAAGTAGAATTGCCAATATTAGAAATTAACAAACCTGCTCCATTCCCAAGGTGAAGTTGATTGTTCCCTTGATATTCTGAGGAGGTGTTGAGGTTTGAAAAATCTGGAGTGACATGAGCTGAAGCTCCTGAATCTGGTATCCAACTATAATCAGACATGTTGTCTTGAGTGGCCATCATAGCAGATATTGGAGATGATTGATTCCATGACTGACTGTTCCTGTTGTTGTTAAAGGAACTTCTGTTGAATCCCTGATTGTTGTTGGAGTTAAAACCCTGTAAGGAGTTAGGATTAAAGTTTGGATCCATTCTATAGTAACATTTAGATGCAATGTGATTAGTATAACCACAAATTTGACAAGCTGTTCTGTTGCTGTTATAACTCCTTCCTCCTCTACCTCTTGTGCCTCCTCTCCTGCCATTCCTCTACTTGAAAAAGATCCTCTACCTCTGACACTGTCTTTGTTGTAGCTCACATTATTCCAGTTTCCATTTTCCTTTCTGGTTTGTCCATGGACAGCTACATTAGCTGTGATTTGCACTGATTCATCAAACTGAGGATTGGATGGCTCCAATCTGGACTCAAAGCTTAAAAGTAGACTGCTTGCATCCTTGAAGCTCCATTTCTCTGGGCTAGAGGTGAAGGTAACCACTACTGGATCATATTCACTTCCCAATCCAGTCAGAGCATGCAGCAATTGATCAAAATCCTTAACTTTATGACCACTTGCAGCAAGATTATCACAGCAAACTTTGATTTTACTTAAATACTCTCTCATGGACTGACCTCCTTTCTTCATGGTCTGCAACTGGATCTTGTATTGCATGGTCTTAGCTCCTGACTGTGCAGCAAAGTTGGTCTCTAAGGTTTTCCACATCTCATGACTTGTTGTGAGCCCAACCATAAGAATAAGGACACTCTCTGAGAGTGATGAGAGGAGCCAAGAGGCTAATAGTTGGTCCTGCCTCTGAAAGATCTGAAATTTGGGATTGAGAACCACAAGCCCTTCTGAATTTTGGATGGCCTTTGGTGGGATTTCAGCTGTCCCATTTAGATAGGTTTCAAGTCCTAAGCCAGTGGCCGCAGCTAGAACTTGTTGCTTCCAAATTAAATAATTGTTTTCTGTGAGTTTGACAGATACAAGTTGATGTTGTGGCTGTATAAGAGGGGGAGCAGCTAAGGTTACTGCAGGATTTTGAGGAGCAGCAACATTGGGATCGGTTTGAGGTGTATTCATTGTTTCATCCATTTATTGAGATAAGGGAAAGGCAAAAAAAAAAAGGTGAAAGGGACTTTTCAGAACCAAGGCCCTAGGACCTTGGCTCTGATACCATGTCAGGAATCAAACACAGACTGTGCAGGGATTTATAAATGGCAAAAGGGAACATTGCTTTCATACTCATTAAACAACAGTTGAACAAAATACATATATATAGAGGCAAACCCTAGCACTACTAGCTGCAGCTAAACAGAGCCACAACGGGCAAGAGATAGGAGCCGTAGATGTAAAAGACAGCTGCACAAGGATGAGAGGTGGAGATTGCACCAGTACACTTAATACAGATAATGCATGTGCTCATGCAAACGTCCAAAAGAGTGAGCACAGCGCACCAATCCATATGCCACCTAGATATGCTGAGTAGGAGAGCTGACAAGGCAAGGGTCAAGGTCAAGATCATCTAACAATTACTCAATTCATTACACCTATATATTGTCTTGTTAACATATATAATCAATACTAATAAATAAAATAAAAAATACAATATTATTTACTTTTTAGAACATCAAATCAACTTCTCAACATGTTTTGACATCTACATAAACAAGTAAGGATTTTAAATTCTACAATAAATAAGAATTTTTAATATTTACATAATTTAAATACCCAAAAATTCTAAATATTAGGATTCAGTATCTCAACAAATGTTATATCAAACAATTCTTACGTAATTTTGAAAATTGTGAATTGTGGGGGTAACCGGGTAAGATTGTCAAAGAGGTTTGATTTGATGCATGGTCATATTCAATATATTGTATGCATTGGTAATATTCATTAACTACGAGGAGCTTTTGACTTTGAATTTCTCTTTGCGGACGTCGTCTCGGAAAATCTAAACCAGAAGCGAAAACCACCTCAAACTCGAAGGGTAATCCCTGCTCTCATTATGTTTATGCATACATATTTAAACAAATTAATGACATGCTCTCTACTCTATGCAAGAGAAAACATACTTAACATATACAGATTTGTCAACTAGCTAAGTATTGTTCCGTTAATATTTTAACAGGACAACATTTGAACAGAAAATTATGCCATTTTTGGTAAATAATATCTGGCGAACAAAACAGTATACCTTTCTAAAATACAACTAGAAAAAAAACAAGGTCGTGTAATAGCACAATATTTCATCAGTGAAAAATCTATCAATCACTTGCTGGATGACATGATGACATGTCATAAAAGTTGTATAATTACATAATGATATATATATTTTATTAAGTTTTGGTGATTATCAGAGATGAAATCTTGGGTCAAAGTTTAGGGTCGGCCGTCCGCCCTTGCGTGTGAAGGATATAATAGTAAATAATGTCAAAATTCACTATTGACCAACAAAGCCAAGAAGCTAGATAGGTTATAAAAGTCTGTACGTACACACATGACATCAGCATTCTCTCTCACTATATATATGCATGCAGCGTCACATACCAATCTACCATCAAAAGTTGCACATTTAACTTATTAATTAGCAGAATCAAAAGTAGAAAATGGTGGATTGTCCAGCTGGCAAGTATTCGTGGCCGGAGTTGGTGGGAGAAAATGGAGAGGCAGCGGCGGCAGTGATAGAGCAGCAAAATTCGAATGTGGATGCAATTGTTCTTCCTCCTGGATCTGTGGTTATTCAAGACTTTAGGTGCGACCGTGTCTGGGTTTGGGTTAACGAGTCTGGCGTGGTGATCCGTACTCCTTCTATCGGTTAAAATATGACGAAGAAATATCCGCGAATAAAAAAAATATTGTTGTTGGTGTTAATTTGATAGATTATTGTAAAATTCATGTTGTGGTAATGACTTATGATTTATGAATAAATTGCTTAGCTTGTATTCTCTGTCATATATTTAATAAAACTTGATACGTGATGTTGTTTGGGATACGGTCATATTGAACGAGTTAATGTATAATACATGGAAAATGCATTATATATATATGCAGGGCGGAGCCAGGGATAATTGTTGCAGGGGCTAAAGAAAATAATATTATTTTTGAGGGGATTAAACGAAAAAAAGTTTAATACTTAATAATAATTATGGGCGAGTTAAAGGAAATTTTGAAAAATCTTGGTGGGGCTAAAGCCCCCCAAGCTACAACGAGGGTACGCCCCTATATATATATATGTGTGTGTGTGTGTGAGACACCCGTTCAAATGGCTAACAATTGGTGAGCGAAGATTTGGTACCTCGAGCATATAGTTCGAGCTCTATAACTTGTGCTTTTAAGACAATTTTTTACGTATCTTTCACTTATGAAAAATAAAGAATTATGAAAATCATTCGGTGCAAACAATGACATTTGTATGGAAAATGATGAATGAGATAAAGTTTTTATGTGCTTTTCTCTATGATTTTGTGCTATTAACTACTATAACGGGCTTGTGTTGTTGTTTTAGAATAGTCGGTTTAGAGACTGAAATCATTAATAGACAGGTAAAACTAAGCCCGTCGGATATCATGAGGTCGCATGATTTCACTATAAAAATTGATACGTGCCCGCCGAAGTAGCGAGCTGATAGCATGAGATCACATGATCTCATCATACGACAGGTTGCCATAAGCATGCCAAAGAAACGAGTTGACATGATATCGCATAAGCTCGGTACAGGAAAGCGACGACCTGTCAACATCAGTTCGGCAACACGAGATCGCATAACAACACAAGAAAAGTTTAACATTCAAACTACAACACATACACATAAGAGAGTGCATTACTTCAAACATTCATTACAAGAAAATACAAAAGAACATGAATTACTCCAAGCAGCCTGCAACTTCGTTGGATAATTCAGTGATAGGCCTTGGCCCGAATCTGGACAACGAGCAGAGTGATAATCTGATTAGACCTGTTACTCTCGAGGAAATTTTGGGGGCTCTTAAAGGGATTGCTGATGACAAATCTCCTGGCCCAGATGGTTACACATCAAAAATTTTCAAGAAAACCTGGGGTATTATTGGCGAAGATTTTGTAACTGCTGCAACTGAGTTCTTCACCTCGGGATCCCTTTTTAAAAAATGGAACCACGCTATTATCGCTTTGATCCCAAAAAAATCCCACTCCCCGTCTGTCAGTGATTTTCGCCCAATTTCGTGCTGCAACGTATTTTACAAAGTTATTTCCAAGATCCTTGCTGATCGGATTTCTTCCGTCCTGGACCCGATTATCGACAGCGCCCAAGCTGCTTTTGTGAAAGGGAGGAACATGGTTGATAATATTCATCTCATGCAAGAACTTCTAAGGGGCTATAATTCAAAGAAAAGTTCTCCTCGGTGCACTATTAAAATTGATTTGAAAAAGGCATTTGATTCGGTTTCTTGGGACTTTCTTTTTGATGTCCTGCTTGGTCTTGGATTCCCGGACATCTTTGTAAAAATGGGTCAAGGAATGCATCTCGACCACCTCTTACTCCATCTCTGTTAATGGAGGGCTGTTCGGTCATTTCAAAGGTGAAAAAGGCCTCAGGCAAGGAGATCCCCTCTCCCCCTACCTGTTCGTGATTTGCTTGGAATATCTCTCTCGTCTTATTAGGCTTCACACCACTGACTCAGAGTTCAATTTCCACCCGAAGTGTAAGCCTTTAAATATCACGCATCTGGCTTTCGCCGACGACCTTATGCTTCTTTCCCGGGGGGATCCCATCTCTGTTCGGATTCTTTTGGACTGCTTGGAGGATTTCAGACGTGTCTCGGGGCTTCAGATGAACATACTCAAATCCAACATTTATATGATTGGAATTAAGAGTGCAGAAAAAAGGGACATTCTCTCCTTCTCCCATCTCTCCTGTGGCACTCTGCCTTTTCCGATACCTTGGTATCCCTCTCGACACAAGGAGTCTGCTTGTAAAAAATTACGAACATGTTAATTAATCGGGTCAGAAATTTAATTAATGGCTGGAACGCCTCTTCCTTATCGTATGCGGGCCGCATGGAACTTATTAAGTCAGTTTTACAAGGGGTGGAATGTTTCTGGCTCGCAATCTTCCCCATCCCAGCCGCCGTGTTAGATAAAATCATTAAAATCTGTCGCATTTTTTTATGGGGAAACAACAGCCCCCCTGTGTCCTGGGCCTCTTCCTGCCTGCCTAAATCCGAGGGTGGTCTAGGGTTTCGTGACTTAGAAACCTGGAATCAATCTCTGCTTGCAAAGACTCTTTGGAACATTCACGGAAAAAAAGACACGCTCTGGTATCGATGGGTCCATCATTTTTATTTGCGCAATAATTCTTTCTGGGAGTGGACTACTAAGAAGAGAGGGGACTCGCCTTTAATTAAAAGTTTGCTCCTCATCAGGGATTTTATGCTTTATCGTTGTGGCACGAAAGAGTTGGGTTGAGCAGCAGCTAAACGATTGGCGTACCAGCCTTTTGACAAACACGAGGCGAAATGTTTATGATTTTTTCCGACCGGAAGGGCCCAAAAAGCCGTGGGCTAATGTGGTGTGGGCAAGCGGCATCACGCCGAAACACTCTTTTGCACTTTGGTTGGCTGCACAGGGACGTCTACGGACTAAAGATCGTTTGGGTTATATGGATTTGGGGGACAATACTTGCAGTTTTTGTGAAACCGAACAGGAAACTGCTGCTCATCTCTTCTTTTTGTGCAGTTTCAGCGCTGAAATCTGGGCAGCAATCAGAGGATGGATTGGAATTGCGAGGCAAATGTCAACCCTTAATAGCGCACTTAAATGGGTCAAGAAAGACGCACGCGGGAAATCGAGACAATCAAAGGGACAGAAAATCGCTTTAGCTTCCACAGTTTACCACATCTGGAATGCTCGCAACCGCCTCATTTTCGAAGGAGAATCGCTTAACATGGATTTAATTATTTATCGCATAAAAGTGCACGTCTATAAAGTAATGTACTCTTTATTTCCAGTATTATTTAGGAATTTAATGCCAATTCCAGAGTGAGGAGCCAACTTGTGGCTGTCCCTCTTTTGTATTTTGCGTTTTCACACTAAGGTGCCAACCTGTGGTCGCCTTTTGTGATGGTATCTTTTCCCGGGACCTGGTGATTGTGTAACACATTTTTGATCTATATAAATTTATTTACCGATCAAAAAAAAAAAAAAAAAAAAGAAAAGAATTCTTCGAATCTTGAAAGGCAAAAGAAGGAATGTTACACCAAGTACATAAAACTTCTTCAAACTACAAACTAAGCTCACTAAGTGCTGAGCTACAATTTTACAAGTTAAGCTAAACTAACTAGGGATTTAATCTAACTAAAAATTATTTAAACTTGAAGGTGAAAAGGATGCAAAAAGGATAACGTATAATCTCATAACACGAAAGCTTAACTTCAAATATTCATAAGACAATGAAAAAGAACATGAATTAGAAATTACCTTAAACAGAATTCTTCAAATCTTGAAATACAAAATATACAATGCTTCACCAAGTATAATAAGATTCACCACACTAAAAACTAAGCTAACTAACTACTAACTAATATAAACTAACTAGGGTTATAAGGATGATTTATGCTTGAAGGAAGAAAAATATGAAAGGATAATATTGGGCTCTCAAATTTTAAAGGGTTCAAAGGCTCCCTTCTATCAATTGAGTGTATAGGTTTATATAGGTGAAAGTAGGAGGAAAATAGTAGTTTCACCCAAAATGTCAGAAAATGGCCTTCCGTTGATTGATGGGGTCTCTACCATCGGCTTGGTATCAATCGATGTTGGCCATCAATGATGGGAAGTTGAAATTTGGAGAAGAAAAAAATTTGACAAGAAGTTGAAAAAATAAACTCCAAGGTTGAGACGACCTAATGTAATTCCGCCTTTACGTGTATATATGAAAATACAAAAATACCCTTATTAAGTATTGAAATTGGTTGAATGAGAGTGAACTATTGTTAGGGGTAGAGTAAGAAGTTTAGAGTAAATTTTAATTAGGGTTGAAACTAATTTGTAGGTTTGCTTGCTTCATGAGAGGATGAGTGTCAGCCCAAAATTATCTAAACTGTAGAATAAGAGTTCTTTACTTTGGCATATAAAGAGACGTTCATCATTTATGAAACTAAACAATAAAGTGAAATCGTCTTTTGAACTGTAATCAAACAAAGTTCATATCATGTAGCAAATTTTATTAAAGTATATGACACAAAATACAACAATACAAAGTTTATTCATAAATCACTTGCTCAAACGCGGCAACATGAGTTTTATTACAAACTTGTAAAACTAAAACCAACAACAATCTTTTTTATTCGTGGGTAAATTACATATCTATATAGTATATATTTCTTCTTAAAAATTTGAATTAACCAACTGAAGGAGTAAGAACCACCACGCCATAGGCGTTAACAAAAACCCGAACACGGTCGCACCTGAAGTCCGTGGTCCCTGGAGATCCGACTAGAGCAACAGTTGCTTCCACGTTCGGATTCTCCTGCTCAATCACCGCCGCCGCAGCCGCTCCATTTCGACCCACCAGCTCCGGCCAYGAAGTCTTGCCTKGACAATCAGYCATATCTATAATTTTGATTAGTTGATTAAGTTAATGAGCAATTTTTGATGGTAGTTTGATACATAAAAGTTATAACGCATGCATATTTATAGATAGAGAGAGACGATTTTCTTGAAATGCTGACGTGTGTATACAGACTTTACCTGGTCAATAGTGATTTTTGACATTATTAACTCGTCCTAAACTTTGACCTATGGATATGACTTTTAGCCGGTCTAACCCGTAATATTTCTTTGACTGATATGAGGTGGTGAATGAAATGCTAGATGAATCTAACGAAGTACGGATATTTTTCCAAAGATGATGTACTCGTACCGGGTACTTATCGGATACGATATCTGCGGACACATATCAATACGTACTTATAAAGTGCCAGGGTTTTAGAGAAAATTCTGGCCGTCTCGACTCCTGAATTTAATAATAAAACGTAATAAAAAATTTAATTCATCTAAATATGAAACCACAAATTGAGAGAGATAGTACAAATGTCTATAGGTTTCAAGAAAAAAATAAAATATTTTTTTATTGTATAAATAATTTACTTGTTTTATGTGTTTTTGAAACTCACAATTGAAATTTAAATATTTATGATTTTTTAGTTTTTCTAGTTAATACTAATAATATATATATTATGTATATATCTACCGTACCCGTATCCTTAAAATTTTAACAAATAACGTATCTCCGTACACGTATCGTATCGTACTAATGTTCCGTACCCGTATTAGTGCTTCATAGATGATAATCGAATTCTTATAACAAATGGGTGTCAATTTTTTCTTAAACTGCTTTTAAAATATAACACAACCGTAATTAAAAATTAATTAGTTAAGTGTTAGATTATTGAAGTTTTAATGAAGAGAGTATCTTCAAAATGAACATGAATGCAATATATTTTGCAACACTAAATCAAGACTGGGTTTGAAGTTTTGTTTTGTTATATTTTCTTAGTCGATCTAGAAGTGGGTGGAGGAAATTATAATACCAATAGTGTGAATGTTATTGTTGTTCAATCATTTTATTTATTTATTACGACTATTATAATTTAGTTCTTATACATATATCAACAATTCATCATTCGCAGGCCACAAACAATAGTAGGTGCGTGTGAATATCATTTAGATTAGGGCAGGAGTTCATGTTTGAACAGATTCCTTTAACGAGAAGAAGATTATTCAATAGTAGAGTTTTCATTTGTATGCTTTGATAAATATATTTTATTTTGTTTATAACTTTATATACGAGATAATTATACTTTTGAATATTATCTTTATTTTGTACACTAATTACACAAATTAATGGCGTACTCTTCATGGAAGAAAAAACAGACATAACACACAACTACAACATTGGCTAAAATTTAGAATTCGTCTGCGAATCTTTTTGGACTTGCCAAAAACAGTTCATTAAATACATGTATGGTAATTTAGTCCATCAATTAAATTTTTATCGCATATTTAGTTCAATTTTTACTCGAAATTGGAATTCTTGCTGGAAAATTGCAAGTGACACGCACGTGACCACAAATTTTGTACAAAATGTATGACAAAAATTTAATTAGTGAACTAAATTTGTCGCCGCTTATTTCGCCGATTGATCTTTCGGTCAAAATCTCAAAAATTGGATTAAATGGACGATAAAGATTTAATTAGTAGACTAAATTTGTCACACCGTGTGTTTATAAACTATTTTTTACCGAGTCCAACAAGTTAACCTACAACATTTAATATGTTAAGTACGCAATCGAACGAAGTATTGTGCTGTTATTATTTTTAATAGTTTATATAAATGGGACAGGGCATGAACAGAAAAGTGCAATACTCCAATATAAAAAAAATGTTATGTCCATCTAATAGAAAATAATATCTGACAGAAAAAAAAAAGTTCTAAAAATACAACTAGAAAGAAAAAATTAAGGTCTAACGATGCACAGTATTTCTATCACTTGCTGGATGATGATTATAATGTTATATCTATAATAATTGTCGTCAGACAATTCTATAAGCAATTATATACCTTTAGTAAGATTCTATCACAGTTAGAGATAATAGCATGTTGATTACCATATCTTATGATACATTATCAGAGATGAAATCTTGAACCAAAGTTTAGGATCGGCCGTCGGCCCTTACGTGTGAAGGATATAAGTTAATAATGTCAAAATTCAGTGTTTGACCAACAAAGCCAACTAGCTAGATAGGTTATAAAAGTCTACATACACACATGACATCAGCATTCAAGAAAATAGTCTCTCTCTTACTATATATGCATGCAGCGTTACACATCAATCTACCATCAAAAATTATTCAGTAACTTAATTAGCAGGATCAAAAGTAGAAAATGGCAGATTGTCCAGCTGGCAAGTCTTCGTGGCCGGAGTTGGTGGGACAAAATGGAGAGGCAGCGGCGGCAGTGATAGAGCAGCAGAATCCGAACGTGGATGCAATTGTTCTTCCACCTGGATCTATGGTGACCTTCGACTTCAGGTGCGACCGTGTCTGGGTTTGGGTTAACGAATCTGGCGTGGTGTATCAAACTCCTTTTATCGGTTAAAAATATGAAGAAGAAATATGGATATTTATTTGGTAGTAATTGTTGTTGGTGATAATTTGGTAATTTGTAATAATAAAAATCATGCTGCGTTCTAGCAATGGTTTATGAATAAATTTAGTTTGTATTCTTTGTCACATACTTTAATAAAACTTTCGGCGTGAAATGTCTTTGATTTTACATTTCAGAATATAGATATTTGTAATCAATGGTTTATTTATTTCAATTTATTGTTTTGTTTCATGATACTCCTCGTGATCGTAAATTATGCAACAATAAAGTATACTTTAATATCCATATATTGAAATGAAATACTAAAAGAAAACTAAAGGATTCAATGCTTGATTATGTTGATTCACAAAGGGTTTACAAATATACAAAAGATACTCAACTAACTCTCTACAATTAAGGCTAACTAATATACCGACAGTAATTATAATAATTATGAATGAGACTGTCTCGAAAATCTTCAAAGAGTATACGGGGAAGCCCTTTGGTAAATATATCAGCAATTTGGTATCGAGACGGTACATGAAGAACTCGAACGTGGCCGCGAGCAACTTTCTCACGTACAAAATGAATATCCATTTCGACATGTTTAATGCGTTGGTGTTGAATAGGATTTCCAGAAAGATAGATGGCACTAACATTGTCGCAGTAAACAATTGTGGCTTTCTGAATCGGAAAATGGAGCTCAAGAAGGAGATTGCGTAGCCAACATGATTCAGAAACAACATTGGCGACTCCTCGGTACTCGGCCTCGGCGCTTGAGAGAGAGAGTGGGTTGACGTTTTGAGGACCATGATATCAGATTGTCGCCAAGAAAAACGCAGTATCCAGAAGTGGAGCGTCGAGTGTCTGGACAACCGCCCCAATCTGCATCTGTGTATGACACGAGTCCAGAAACGGATGATTTATAAAGTTGCAATCCAAGATCAAGCGTCCCTTTAATATATYGAAGTACGCGCTTTAACGCGTTCATATGCTCAATCTTCGGGTTGTGCATGTGTAAACAAACTTGTTGGACTGCGTAGGATATATCCGGTCGTGTGAATGTGAGGTATTGTAACTCACCAGCTAGACTTCGAAAGTGTTTTGGATCGTCGTAGGGGGGATCCGAATCATGACTCATTTTGGAGTTTGTGGCAACTGGTGTGTGTGTTGGGTTACACGATGTCATTCCAGCTCTTTCGAGAATCTCCTCCGCATATTTCGATTGATTTAAAAAGAGTCCGAAAGAATTCCGTGTGACCGCAATTCCCAGAAAGTAGCTAAGTGATCCCAAATCCTTCATAGCAAATTCCGAAGCGAGAAGAGATATAATAGACTGACGAAGTGCTGAGGATGACGTTGTAAGAATGATGTCATCGACATATAGAAGAAGATAAGCCAGGTCGGAGCCTTGATTGTAGATAAACAAAGAGTGATCAGATTTGTTGTGAGCGAAACCAATGGTGGCGACAAAATCTGCAAACCGCTGATACCAAGCACGAGGAGCTTGTTTGAGACCGTAAAGCGAATTCTTCAATAGACATACGTAATCAGGATGTTTGGAATCCCTAAAACCCAATGGTTGATGCATATAAACCGTTTCGTTGAGGTATCCGTGTAAAAATGCATTCTTTACGTCTAGTTGATGTATGGGCCACGAGTGACATAAAGCAATGGTGAGAACGGTACGAATGGTAGCAGGCTTCACCACGGGACTGAATGTTTCGTCACAATCTACTCCAATTTGTTGATACCTGCCATCACCTACAAGTCGGGCTTTATGCCGCTCAAAAGAACCGTCAGAATTCTTTTTGTGTCGAAAAATCCACATAGAACGGATAACATTTACATTAGATGGGCGTGGTACTAAATCTCACATTTTATTTTTAATAAGAGCATTGAATTCATCATTCATGGCGGATTTCCAATTTAGATCGGACAAGGCATCTTTTGAGTTACGAGGAATAGGTGACGGGGTGGTGGAGGAGGATAGATTAAAGAGACGTTTGGGACACGATATTCCATGCATACTTCGAGTAGTGATACTACGAGTGGGTGGAAGTGGGGCTGGTGGGGGATTGGGTGGTGCTGGTTGTGCAAGTCCAGTTGGCAATTGAGGAGGTGGGCTTAAGGGAGGGGAGTTATGCGATGTTGTATGTGGCCCAATTGGGGCAGTGCTGGATGATGGTGGATCCTTGGTTGGCTGGGCTGTTTGGAGTGTCCCATCATGGGAAGGTGGCTGTAATTGATCGAGTTGGGCTTGGACAATGGGATGAAGTGGGCTGTCCAGAAAAGAGTAACTCGAAGTGGATGGGGGCTTTAATTCCGCAAAGGGAAAACGTGTCTCGTCAAACACGACATGTCGAGAAATGATGATTCGTCTAGAGGAGATATCATAGCATTTATACCCTCTGTGGTTGGTGGGAAATCCGAGAAAAACACACGGGGTGGAACGAGCTTGTAGTTTGTTTATTGTTTGTGAGGAAAACAATGGGAAACAAAGACAACCAAAAACACGAAGGTGGTCGTAGGTTGGAGCTCGATAGTAGAGAAGTTCTGTGGGAGAAAATTTTTAGAGGTTTTTATGAGGAATGATGTTGAGGAGATATGTGGCCATTTGCAAGGCGTGATGCCAGAAATTTGGTGGAGTTGAGGAGTGGACGAGAAGAGTTCGCATGACGTTGTTAATGGCTCGTATCTTTCGCTCGGCTTTTCCATTTTGAGGGGAAGTRTATGGGCAAGAAAATCGGAAATCTAGACCATTTTGTTGGAAAAACAGTTTAAAAGCATTATTTGAGAATTCTTTTCCGTTGTCACATTGGAATGTTTTTATTTGCTTTTGAAACTGAGTATGTATGAATGAGCTAAAAGATTTGAATATGGGTAAGGTTTGCGATTTGTGGCTAATGGGAAAAGTCCAAACAAAATCGCYATAATTGTCAAGAAAGAACACATAATACTTATGGCCGGCGGCACTTAACACAGGAGATGTCCATAAGTCACTATGCAAAATATCGAAAGGAGAGAAAGTACGAGAATTTGAAGAATAAAAAGGTTGTTTCACATGTTTACMAAAAACRCAAGATTTACAAGTGYCAT
The DNA here is from genome assembly GCA_014905375.1 of Phtheirospermum japonicum. Lineage (NCBI taxonomy): Eukaryota > Viridiplantae > Streptophyta > Magnoliopsida > Lamiales > Orobanchaceae > Phtheirospermum > Phtheirospermum japonicum. The sequence continues at coordinate 27,684 of BMAC01000101.1, read as the reverse complement.
TATTAGAAACGGGTTTACAATGGATGACCCTCTTATTCTTGAGTGAATTAAAAACAAAAACTCCGGGGTGGCCTAAGCGATCGTGCCAAAGACGTGGAGATAAAGCGGCGAAAGTGGAATTTGTGGAGGCTTGATCTTTTGAAGAGGTGGTGATTGGGTAGAGGTYGCCAGAACTATTGCATCTCATTATTGTTTTCCCAGTYTGAATTTCCTTCACAGAGAAACCATATGGATCAAATTCAATGGTCACATTGTTATCAGTTGTAAAACGACGAACAGATACAAGATTTTTAATGAGTTTTGGGRCGTGAAGCACATTATGTAATTKTAATGGAGGGAAAGGTGAGGGGAGTGATTTTTGTCCATAACCATGAATAGGAATTTCCTGACCACTACCGACAATAATATTTTTATTTTTGCTCAAATTAAAATAACYCGTAAGATTACCTCYCTCGCCTGTCATATGAGAAGTGGCACCCGTATCCATGTACCARGTATTGTCCGGTGGGTTCAAAGTCATGGTTTGGAAAGCTTGCTCCAACGCAGTCGGCTRCAAGTCCGCATGGTATGCTTGTTGTGGACGGTTTCCCAATAACCCGGGCTGCTTAGATGGTGCCGGTGGACGTGCCCACCCATTTGTAGGGTATGGGCATGGTGGAGGAGCCCAATTTTGAGCCCAAGGCACAGCCCATGGAGGATAATATGGGTATTGTTGCCACTGCCCCTGTTTTCGTGACTGCCCACCACCAGGATTAGAACCCCCGCCATTTTGTGATCCATCACGATTGCGATTGGAATTCTTTCCTTTGCCACGACTGTAATATGGGCCCCTGTTAGTCGAACTGTGTGTGCCTCGATTAGGATTCTGCGAAAGGGTTGAGTTGCGGTTATTAGTTCCAGATCCGGAGGTTGGAGATCGACTCGTGCCATTACCTGGATTTGCGACAAGGGCATGTTGAGGCGATTGGGCGCGAGCAGCAGCAGCCTGAAGTTGTTGTGTTTTCCGAGCTTCTTCCAAGAGCAAACGGGATCGGGCATTGGTGAACTCCGGTAAGGGTTCCAATTGAGAAAGTGTAGAAGCTATCGTATCATAATTTTCATTTAAGCCATTTATGAGACGAAGAACTAACCGGTGATTTGAAACTGGGGAATCGACGTTGGCGAGTTGGTCCGCCAAACTTTTTAGTTCCTGACAGTAGGAGGAGACGTCAGTAGGAGGAGACGTCAGGGAAGTCATCGAGAAATGTGTGCGTGAATTTGGTTTCGAGAGCCGAGGCACGGGCGTTTTTGTTATCCAAAAACATATTGGCAATTCGATTCCATTGTTCTTCAGCGGTGGCATTCTTCTTCAGGATGTTGATGAGGAGAGCAGGTGTTATCGTTCCGTAGATCCAAGTTAGAACGATTGCGTCAAGGCGATTCCATAGATCCTTGTCGAAACTGGAGTCCTTCACGCGTTCTTCGAATTTGATTGAGGGGATGATGTGATCATAAACATCATAGGCACGGCAATGAATTGTAAACAATTCAGCCCAAGAATCATAAGGTCCTTTCTCTGAGTCCAAAAGAATCGGGACTGAGTTCTTGATATTTGAGATGGCTAGGGCAGGGTGAAATTTAGTGGAAGATTCTGCCATGGGAGCCAAAAGAGACAAGAACAGAGAAGAATGAGAAGAATGGCGGAAGCGTGAATATGGTTAGGAGTCGGTGACTGTTGATACCATAAAGGATTCAATGCTTGATTATGTTGATCACAAACGGTTTACATATATACAAAAGATAGTCAACTAACTCCCTACAATTAAGGTTAACTAACACTACAAAAAAATCCGACAATGCTGACGGCCAAATCCGTCAGGATTCCGTCAGTATAGGGAATACTGACGGCCTCGCAGGAGCCCAACCCACAACCCAACCTGTGTTAATTTAATTTTCCACATGTGGTATGGGTGGGATTCGAATCCTAGACCTCTTGCAAATAGAGGAATGGTGTTACCGTCTCGCCAAGTCGATTACATGTGAAAGATTATATACTTTTAATATATATTAGATATATAAATTAAGTTATAAGTATAATTATAATTAATTATATTATATTTATAAATGTAGATTATATTTATGAATAATAATATATAAATGCATAATACTATTATAAATATATTTATAAATAAATATATATACTATATATATATATATATATTTATATATAAATAATTATAAATATATATTATTTGAAATATATATTTATTATATATTGTATATTAATAATAATATATTATTTTTATAAATATATAATATTATTTATAAATATATAATTATTATATTATATTATATTTATAAATAATTAATATAATTATATATTTTATTTTATAAATAATAAATTAAATTATAAATATATAATATTATTTTATATGTATTATAATTATAATATTATAAATTATATTTTAAATAAATTGCTGACGGCTTGCCCGTCAGCTTTTTTTTTTAATTTTTATTTAATAATTCTGACGGGCAATGGCCGTCAGCATATATTTTTTTATTTTTTTTTAATTAAAAATTATATCCTGACGGGCAAGGCCGTCAGGATAATTAAGCGGGATAGTTTCCCGCTCTTTCCCTGAGGGGATACTGACGGGTATATATGCTGACGGCCATGGCCGCCAGCAAATCCGCCAGCATTTTCATCCGTCAGTATTTCCGCCAGCATTGCTGACGGCTTTTTGCCCGTCAGCATATCCGCCAGAATTGCCAGATTTTTTTGTAGTGTAATACACCGACAGTAATTACAATAATTATGAATGAGCTATAATTGAGGAGTCTAATAAAAACATAAATATTTAACAAAACAGGGCGTTTAATATAATAATATTTTCGTTTTCATTTTAAGAAATGATAACACGATGACTAGTTAAATATTGACCACATGTTTCTAATTGAATGAGTCAATGTATCGTGAGACGGACAATTGCTGGTGAATTGTGATATGAATGATTCCAGATGATTATAGTAGAGGTACGCTTATATTCCTTTCCGAGTTTGGGTAGGTCGATTTGGTTAAATATGGTACGGGGAGCTTGTCATTGTTTCAATTGACGGTGAATAGGGTACTAAGCTAAGCCTACCCAAACTTAGTCGGTAACTAGAGTCATTCCCCTGAGAAGCCCAAGGAGGCAGGGCGAAACCAGTACATTGTACCGGTGAAAAGGTTGAGCCTTTGGGGTGAGGAGCCGCGTGGGCCTCTGAAGTCACATAGAGAATTCTATGCCCGTGACAGATGGTATCAGAGCGTTCCGGCACATATCTCGTATCGTCCACTCACACAAGAGGGGTGGTGTCGAGATTGCACGTGGCACTCGCATCACGAAGTGTCGAGTTAAGTAAGGGGTGAGCTTGTCGGGGGTCCTTGGGAAAACCCCCCGGCTCTCCGAGCGTGTAATGGTGCAAGGGGCACACCGAGCGGCACGGGGCTGTAAGAGTCAGCCATCTCGAACGAATGGCCATGTACGAGGGTGTCACTGTGTTTGGTGGGGGAGAATGTCACGCCCCTCGGGAAATGGGCATCGTGAAACGAACAGTTTCTGGTGGACTATGGTATGAATGACTTCAGATGGTTATGGTAGAGGTACGATAATATTCCATTTCGAGTTTAGGCAGGCCGGCCCGATTAAAAGCGGGGAGCTTGTTGCTATCCATGGAATTGATTGTGAAAAGGGGACTAGGCTAACTCTACCCAAACTTGTTCGGGAACTTGAGCCATTTTCACGAGGAGCCAAAGGCAGGGCGAAACCAGTACGCTGTCCCGGTGAGAATGTTGAGCCTCTAGGTAGAGGCGCCGCGCGAGCCTCTGGAATCATGTTACCCGTGACGGGTCGCACCCATGGTTTATTATTATTTTTTTGTTTTTTAGGCAAAGCTTTTAACGAGCCAGATTGATAGGTTATAACCGTCAAGTTATCTTACCGGTGTTATAATATATTGGTTTTTTATTATAATTTCCCAAATTTTGCTAAAATAGTATGTAATTTCCCACATTTTACTAAGTAATATGTAATTTTATCAAAGTAGTATGAAGTTTGACTACTGACATCGGCAGCGGCGATCGACGGTGGCTAGCGGTGGTAGGTGATTTTGCCAACTATTATATAATATTTCGAATGTGGTAAGAATCTCACGATTTAGTGTGAAATCTTTCGATTTAGTATCAAAATGGTTAGTAATGTATATTAGTACTCTTATAATACTTTTTATTTATTATGAAGTTAATATTTCAACATATTATTTGGGATCAAATATTTTTCTAATGGTTCATATGGGAATTGTTTTAATTAGAAAATCATGAAAAATGTCCAATATACCCCAGTTTTTCTCTAAATCGCACTCATATTCATCATCTCCTCTCGCCGGAGCTATAGTCGCTCGATGACAAAAAAAGAAACATAAACTCATACAACAGACATACACACATTCAAATTAAAGAAGGAGACATGAAAAGAAAAAAGAAAGACAACAAATTAAAAGAGTTAAAAGAGCTTGCCTTTTCATTTGGTAGTTGGATCTCTTATTGACTTTTTATTGTATAAATTTCATTTGTTTTGTTTGGGAACCTTTTCTTAAGATTGACATTAGTAATCCTGCTTTGCTTAATTCTATAAAACTTGCATTCAGAAGTGATAATCCGCATTGTCTATGCTGCTTATGTCAACTAAAATAATGGACAAAAGAAAAAAAAAGTCCATACACAAAGATTTCATTTATTGTAGGCGATCTTTGTTATTTTATTTTAAAAACCTGGCTTAGTTTTTATAATTAGCCCTTAATTAATTAGGAAAGTCAAGTTATCTATTCTAACATATCTCTCAGGGTTTTCCATTTATTATTATGACTAACAATTGCGCCATGTTACAGATTATGAAGGTAGTAAAGTTGTGAAGGCCATTGCTATTATGAGCCACCCGATTCATAACACCAATGACTTTCATTCAGCGCAAGTCATTTTACCCCAGAAGAAGTTGGGTCGCAAAGCAGACATGTGAGTAATTTAATCAAATCCTACAAAACAGGAATTTTATTTTGATTTTATTGGGTGATAATACAATCAATAGAAACAGTTTGATATTTCTTGTCCCGTAATAATTATTCTACTGGGACAAAAAAGAGACAAATGAGTAGACAGTTATTTCTGTTTGGTTTTATGACTAATTTGTTCATTTTCATCTGAATGTGCATTTATTTTACCTTTATTTCACTCAAGTTTGAATACGATAATTTATTCACATTTGATTCAATTTGTTGGTTTTGCAGGTATTTGTTTTGTTGCTCGTATTCTCACAATGTTGCTCCAAAGGGGAAATTTATTGCATTTGTCTCAACAGAAGCTGAAACCGATCACCCTGAGTCCGAACTAAAGCCAGGTATTGATCTTCTTGGACAGGTGGACGAGATTTTCTTTGAGACTTACGACAGATTCGAACCAGTCAATGAGCCTTCTCTGGAAAATTGCTTTATATCGACGGTAAGTTGCAGCAAATGTTATTCTGATTACTGTACTAGTAATCGAGTAATCTGTAATTATTGTAGTTGATATGCAGCTGTCTAAAAATCTTATTTATTTTTACCGCTATTGCATTGTGTGCGTCTTAATTTTATGGAATTTTCTAGTGCTTATTAGGAGACTTAATTGTTTAATTGTTTTACTTTGTACTGTATTGAATGAAAATTGCAGCTATTTAGCACAAGTTAGAATTGATTTGTAGGTGGAGAAAGTTAATATCTAATTATTAATATTGGTAGTTTAATATATATATAATAAATTCTAATCAGACACCAATTTATACGAAAAGAAAGAGGAATGTACAGAAGATTCAGTTGCTCTCGATAGAATTTGAAGTTTAGTTGTAAAACTATTACTTTGTGTAAGTCATACGTATTTCATTAATCAATTTATAGTTTGGTTAGATGGATTATTGGACAAATTATGTTCTTACTATTTTAATTTGATGAATTGTTGGGTAAATTGTGTCGGTTACAAATCTCCAGGTGTGAATTGGCTAAAATGGCAAATTTCAAAAAAAAAAGTATTTTAACATCGGTTATATAAATGACCGATATAAGTAAATTAATATTTGAATCGGCTATTTACATAACCGATGTACAAATACCCATGTTTACATCGGGTGTTTCATGATTTTACATCGGCTTTGAGAGAAACTGATGTAGATAAATAGAGCCTTTCATCGGGTATCCCATACTTCACATCAGTTTGTGTAAACACTGATGTAGTATTGTCTGATCTCACAATGGGTATTTCATATTTTACATCAGTTGTTTGGGAAACCGATGAAAGGCTACATCAGGTATTTCATAATTTAAATCAGTTTTTATGGAAATCGATGTAGTATAGTCCAGTTTTACATCGGGCATTCTATGTATTTACATCCGTTTTTATAGAAACTGATGTAGTAAAGACAATCTTACAACAGTTCTACAACTGACGTGGTGTTGTGAATAATCTACACGAAGGCTATTACATCGGTTAAATAACTGATATGAAAGTCTCATGCACGGTTCTGAATGAGAGAAAGAAGTGAGGAATCCTTTTTAGATGGCTTAAAAGAACTGATGTAATAGCCCCTTTTTGTAGTAGTGTACAATAATTTTCGACGTTGCCCCCAAACTTTATTTCGGTCGGAATATTTCTTCTAGATTCCATCGACGGGTAGCTCGGGGGCAAAGTGAAAGAACTTATAGTTTGGAGGGTAAAGTGCAAAAAATCTTATAGTTTTGGGGCCAAATTAAAATAATATAAACATTAAAATTTTGTTTTAAAATTTTATATTTGAAAAAAATATATAGTTTTTATCTTATACACACACACACACAAAGTTTTCAATACAATTCCAATTTTTTAAAAAAAAAACCTATAAATTTCAAATAAGTATTTATAATTTTCCAAATATAAATATTGTCAATATATTTTTTATATTATTAAATATAACACACATGATAAAACAGTTGAGGCCAAATTATAAACTTTGAAAAAGAAATTATTAAGGAAAAAAAATAGAGAAGATGACATAACCCAAATTAATATCTAGCCACTCAATTTTGCAACTAATGATAAAAACTGATTGGGTTCTTTCATTGGGAAAAGGAGGGGTACAGTTTAATAAGTTGGTTCTTAAATGATTCCATTGGGTCGTTGCGATTACGTGTTACATAGGAACATAGTTGATAAATACTTATTACTCTCGGATAGAGACTTTTTGGTTTATCATGCTATTGCTCTGGTAGTAACATAATAATATATTATTATTTATTATTTTTTTAACAAAATAAAATAAAGGTGTATTTCGTATATGCATTATAATATTATGATATGAAAAATAAAATTATCATTCGATATTATGATACGAAAAATAAAATAGCCCGATCGGGCTTTTTTGCTGACGTGGCGTGATTCAATAATTTTTTTATTTTTTTTTATCGAATGATAATTTTATTTGTCGCATCATAATATTATAATGCATATACGAAATACACATTTATTTTATTTTGTTCAATCATAATACATAATAATATATTATTATGTTACTTAACCTAATAATTTAGATAATACTTAGTCATGTGTTTTATATTTAATAATATAAAAGATGTATTGACAATATTTATATTTAGAAAATTATAAATATTAACTGGAGATTTATGGGGTTTTTTTTAATTGGAATTGTATTGACAACTTTGTGTGTGTGTGAGTATAAGATAAAAATTATATATCTTTTTCAAAATTAAAATTTTAAAACAAAATTTTAATATTTATATTATTTTAATTTGCCCCCAAAATATAAGATTTCTTGCACTTTACCCCCTAAACTATAAGATTCTTTCACTATGTCCCTCAACTGCCCGTCGATGGAATCTAGAAGGAATATTCCAATAGAATTAAAGTTTGGGGGGCAATGTCAAAAATTATTGTACATCATAGGGAAAGTGAAACAAGAAATATTTAGGGGGGTAAAGTGAAAAAAACTGCATACATTGGGGGGCAAAAAAATTTTATCCCTAAAAAAAATGGCTTGTACTTTGTGGGATACGAAAAATATTTTGAGGTTGAGACGTAAAAATTAATAGCAAATTAGACGAATTAACTCACATCTAACAACTCTAAAAAAATACATATAAAATATTCTATATTAACTACAAATATTCGTGATTCGAATAAAAAACAAAGTATTAAAATCGTGTTCTGAAAATAGATGTGTCGTGCAATTTTCCATAAAATATTCATCATTAATTATTAAATTAGTGTCGATAAACTCTCGTTTAATGTAAAAAGTTCTCCTATATAATCAACCATCACTAATATAATTTATGGATTTTAGGCTAAAACAATTAAAATATAATTAGTCTAGAATAAATTTAACATGGACTATAATTCAACTTAATATTAACTAATTATCTTTTTTTAAATATAAATAAAACAAAAATAAAATAAATAATTAACATGGGCTGGCTCCCACTCCAGCCCTTGGGTGGCTCCGCCCCTGGTTACTTCAAACATTCATTACAAGAAAATACAAAAGAACATGAATTAGTAATTACCCCTAAGAATCTTGAAAGGCAAAAGAAGGAATGTTACACAAAGTACATAAAACTTCTTCAAACTACAAACTAAGCTCACTAAGTGCTAAACAACAATTCTACAAGTTAAGCTAAGATAACTAGGGATTTAATGTAATTAAGATTATTTAAACTTGAGGGTGAAATTGATGCAAAGAGGATAACATATAATCCTAACAAGAAAATCTTAACATTCAAATTACAACCCATATATAAGAGAATACACTAGTTCAAACATTCATTACAAGAAAATAAAAAGGAACATGAATCAGAAATTACCTCTAAGTATAATTTTTCAAATCTTGAAATGCAAAAAGATACAATGCTTCACCGAGTACAATAAATTTCACCACACTAAAAACTAAGCTAACTAACTACTAATTAAACTAGTTAGGATTTTAAGGATGGTTTATGCTTGAAGGAAGAAAAGGATGAAATGATAAGTTTGGGCTCTCAAACTTTAAGGAGTTCAAAAGCTCCCTTCCACCAACTAGGTATGTGGGTTTATATAAGTGAAAGTGGGGGTAAAATAGTAATTTTATCCAAATATCTGAAAATGGTCATCCGTCGACTTGGTGTCAATTGATGGTGGCCATCAATGATGGAAAATTGAAATTTGGAGAAAAATAAATTTCACAAGAAGTTGAAAAAATAAACTCCAAGGGGGAGATGACCTAATGTAATCCCGCCTTTATGTAAATATGAAAATACAAAAATACATTTGCCAAAACCAGATGACGTGACACAAACATTAAAAAAAGAAAAAAGAAAAATTGATGTGTGAAGTAAATTATAAATCGTGTATGGTTCATATGGAAGTTTGTAATAAATAAAAGTTTGTATGGTAAATTGTGAACTATGCAATTGTGAGGAAAAAAACTTTTCCAAACAATAATAAATATCAACAGGTGTATACGCCTTATTTTTATGACAATGAACTTTGGGCAAACACTTGCGTTAGGTTAGATTGACGGGTAATGACCCGTTAGACCATCTGACCCAATATTATAATGTATTGATTTTTGTATTATAATATATTAGTTTTTACAGTATTGATTTTTTCTAAATCTCTAACCCGTGTTATGATCTATTGATTTTATATTATGATGTATTGGTAATATGATGTATTAGTTTTTCACTATAATGTATTAACTTTTGTATAATGATATATTGATATGAAATTTTGGTACAACTGATGATTCGTTAGTCCGGCCTGACAGGAGTGCTGCCCTGAACTTTAATGAGCACATGCGTGGAAACAGTAAACAAACATTAAACGTAGAATCTTCCAATAAAGTTTAAAAATAAATAAAATTGAGAAATAGAAAATAAGTTTAAGATAATATTCTATCATAAAGAATATTCTTTTTCCTTATTCTAGATTTAGTGTTTAAAAAATGAGAGAAGATATGATAGGGTTCCGATAATTTATTGATGCATTTGTGAGATTTTATTAGAATTTTGATTTGGTAAAAAGGGTAAGAATTAATTAATAATTGTAGGAATTAATAAAGGTAGATTTTATTTAGAGTAAGAATCTTATTAATTAGTATTGAAATTGGTTGAATGAGAGTGAATTATTGATAGGATTAGAGTAAAAAATTATTTAGAGTAAATTTAATTATAGTAGAAACTAATTTGTAGGTTTGCTTGCTTCATGAGAGGATGAGTGTAAGCTCGAACAATTAGAAAAAGTCATGTATCAGCCCAAAACTATCTAAACTGTAGGATAAGAGTTCTTTACATTGGCATATAAAGAGAATTTCATCATTCATGGGACTAATTCACTACTACAAAAACAGCTTTCTAAGGATGTTAATTAAAGGCGGTTATTTGAAAACTGCCTTAAAAATACTTTTAACGGCGGTTGTGGTTAAAACGCCGTTAAAAAGGTAATTTTACGGCGGTTTTCACAAAACCGACGTAAAAATTGGAGGCTAGCTGAATTTAACGGCGGTTTACAAAAAACCGCCGTAAAATCCAGAACATTCTACGGCGGTTTTTTGTAAACCGCCGTTAAATTCAGCTGGCCTCCATCTTTTACGTCGGTTCTCAAATAACCGCCGTAGAATGTAAATATAAAATAAAAATAAAAAATAAAAAAAAGTCCAACGCCACGTCACGGATCCTTGTGCTCATTAATCTAGTGATCTCCACCGTCCGTTCAAAACAAATTGACGCATCTCCACCGTCCATTCTAAAGAAAGCTATTGATCCCCTTCCTTTTCCTCTCCGTCATTTTTCCTCGCCCGTTCACTACCTCCGCCACATCTCACCGACGTGGCATGAGCGCCTGCAGGCGGCTCTCTGGTCGGTGGCTCGCCATCGCTGCTGTCCCTTAATTCCCCTATTCCAAACCCTAATCAACCTCCCCGACGCGACCACAACTAATCAGACTACCCCAAAATGGCAAAGGGCTGGGAGCACGACTAAGCTGGTTCCCCTCCTCCGCCAAGTGTACGACGCCGACCACCGTTGCTTCGGCGAGGATTACATCCAGGAGCTCGTCGAGAAAGCTCCTCAGGTTCTTACACATGTGTCTGCATTCGATTTCAGTGTTTTTATTTCTGAATTGATGGCTAATAATCTGATTAGGTTAAATAGATATATGTCTATTCGCGCTCATTATCACAATCTTTCAATTTTGTTTTTAATTTCAGTTGCCGGAGGACATAAAATAGAGTTTTATTGGGTTTCGAATCCTTGGGTTTCACCAGCGGATTGACAACCTCCCCGACCACCTGAAGCTCCGCCACCTCCGCCGCGAGGTCGGCGTTCTCCTGGAGCTTTGCAGAAGCAGGCAAGTCACTTGGGCCTTTTCTGGTTCAATTTTCTGCTACTGGACTATTTTCAGTTTTTTTTTTTTTTTTTGGTTTTGTGTAGTTCAATTACAAATATCAATTAACTGATGTGCCATTTTGTTTGAAAATAATGAATTGTGTTGAAGGTGTTCGATCAATTGTCTATTTGAGTCTTCGTGAAAATGGCCAGGCACATGGAATAGTGTCGTTTGGATCGGAGACTGGTCTTGATGTTATAAAGAGCTTGTCTTTGTTCAATCCCTTCAACGAGGCCCTCAGTGTAAAGGAGGTATCTTATTTGATATCCATTTCGTCTGGAAATATGTCTCACTCGTCGAAAGCTATTTGCACGATTCAGAGTTTGTTAGATTTGGGAAATGCTGAAAATTGTCAATTGTTGGTGTGTTTATACATGATCAACATGTGGCATATAAGAAAACCATGCGGCTATGGACAATACACCAACTGATCAAGTAGCTTTTAATATTTCTTTTTTTTTTAATTTTTTTTGAATGAGGAAATAGCTGATGTGTTTAAAGCTCTTGTCTGGCTTTCAAGAAAATGGCTTTGACAACTAAATGTGCTAATGGTGCTTATAGAAAGTGAAAGGTGCCCAACTAACAATCTCAGTCTRGTGAAGCCAAATAACTTGGAAGCAMGTGGCGTTGATATAACTATAAGTAGTTACTCAAGTTTTTAATAGCTTATTTTCTAATCATTAGCGRGCTGCTTATATTTAAAGATAGAGAAAACAACTGAGCTTGCAAGACGTGAAAGATTTTTGAGTGCTCGTCTTTTTTAACCATTAAGTAGTAAATATGCATTTCCCCTAAGTAGTAAATACGCATTTCGCCCTGCTTATATTAAGTAGTAAATATGCATTTCCCCTACTAATATCAGCACCAAACAGATTCAGAAAGTATTATTTAATTGCTAATTATATCTATTTCCTGCAGTTTCTCTAGGGGTTTGGATATTGTCATTTCCTGTAGAGGACAATGAAACAATTGAGAGTGATGAT
>BMAC01000101.1:0-11849 GCA_014905375.1 Phtheirospermum japonicum | reverse complement strand
TTTGAATTAACCAACTGAAGGAGTAAGAACCACCACGCCATAGGCGTTAACAAAAACCCGAACACGGTCGCACCTGAAGTCCGTGGTCCCTGGAGATCCGACTAGAGCAACAGTTGCTTCCACGTTCGGATTCTCCTGCTCAATCACCGCCGCCGCAGCCGCTCCATTTCGACCCACCAGCTCCGGCCAYGAAGTCTTGCCTKGACAATCAGYCATATCTATAATTTTGATTAGTTGATTAAGTTAATGAGCAATTTTTGATGGTAGTTTGATACATAAAAGTTATAACGCATGCATATTTATAGATAGAGAGAGACGATTTTCTTGAAATGCTGACGTGTGTATACAGACTTTACCTGGTCAATAGTGATTTTTGACATTATTAACTCGTCCTAAACTTTGACCTATGGATATGACTTTTAGCCGGTCTAACCCGTAATATTTCTTTGACTGATATGAGGTGGTGAATGAAATGCTAGATGAATCTAACGAAGTACGGATATTTTTCCAAAGATGATGTACTCGTACCGGGTACTTATCGGATACGATATCTGCGGACACATATCAATACGTACTTATAAAGTGCCAGGGTTTTAGAGAAAATTCTGGCCGTCTCGACTCCTGAATTTAATAATAAAACGTAATAAAAAATTTAATTCATCTAAATATGAAACCACAAATTGAGAGAGATAGTACAAATGTCTATAGGTTTCAAGAAAAAAATAAAATATTTTTTTATTGTATAAATAATTTACTTGTTTTATGTGTTTTTGAAACTCACAATTGAAATTTAAATATTTATGATTTTTTAGTTTTTCTAGTTAATACTAATAATATATATATTATGTATATATCTACCGTACCCGTATCCTTAAAATTTTAACAAATAACGTATCTCCGTACACGTATCGTATCGTACTAATGTTCCGTACCCGTATTAGTGCTTCATAGATGATAATCGAATTCTTATAACAAATGGGTGTCAATTTTTTCTTAAACTGCTTTTAAAATATAACACAACCGTAATTAAAAATTAATTAGTTAAGTGTTAGATTATTGAAGTTTTAATGAAGAGAGTATCTTCAAAATGAACATGAATGCAATATATTTTGCAACACTAAATCAAGACTGGGTTTGAAGTTTTGTTTTGTTATATTTTCTTAGTCGATCTAGAAGTGGGTGGAGGAAATTATAATACCAATAGTGTGAATGTTATTGTTGTTCAATCATTTTATTTATTTATTACGACTATTATAATTTAGTTCTTATACATATATCAACAATTCATCATTCGCAGGCCACAAACAATAGTAGGTGCGTGTGAATATCATTTAGATTAGGGCAGGAGTTCATGTTTGAACAGATTCCTTTAACGAGAAGAAGATTATTCAATAGTAGAGTTTTCATTTGTATGCTTTGATAAATATATTTTATTTTGTTTATAACTTTATATACGAGATAATTATACTTTTGAATATTATCTTTATTTTGTACACTAATTACACAAATTAATGGCGTACTCTTCATGGAAGAAAAAACAGACATAACACACAACTACAACATTGGCTAAAATTTAGAATTCGTCTGCGAATCTTTTTGGACTTGCCAAAAACAGTTCATTAAATACATGTATGGTAATTTAGTCCATCAATTAAATTTTTATCGCATATTTAGTTCAATTTTTACTCGAAATTGGAATTCTTGCTGGAAAATTGCAAGTGACACGCACGTGACCACAAATTTTGTACAAAATGTATGACAAAAATTTAATTAGTGAACTAAATTTGTCGCCGCTTATTTCGCCGATTGATCTTTCGGTCAAAATCTCAAAAATTGGATTAAATGGACGATAAAGATTTAATTAGTAGACTAAATTTGTCACACCGTGTGTTTATAAACTATTTTTTACCGAGTCCAACAAGTTAACCTACAACATTTAATATGTTAAGTACGCAATCGAACGAAGTATTGTGCTGTTATTATTTTTAATAGTTTATATAAATGGGACAGGGCATGAACAGAAAAGTGCAATACTCCAATATAAAAAAAATGTTATGTCCATCTAATAGAAAATAATATCTGACAGAAAAAAAAAAGTTCTAAAAATACAACTAGAAAGAAAAAATTAAGGTCTAACGATGCACAGTATTTCTATCACTTGCTGGATGATGATTATAATGTTATATCTATAATAATTGTCGTCAGACAATTCTATAAGCAATTATATACCTTTAGTAAGATTCTATCACAGTTAGAGATAATAGCATGTTGATTACCATATCTTATGATACATTATCAGAGATGAAATCTTGAACCAAAGTTTAGGATCGGCCGTCGGCCCTTACGTGTGAAGGATATAAGTTAATAATGTCAAAATTCAGTGTTTGACCAACAAAGCCAACTAGCTAGATAGGTTATAAAAGTCTACATACACACATGACATCAGCATTCAAGAAAATCGTCTCTCTCTTACTATATATGCATGCAGCGTTACACATCAATCTACTATCAAAAATTATTCATTAACTTAATTAGCAGGATCAAAAGTAGAAAATGGCAGATTGTCCAGCTGGCAAGTCTTCGTGGCCGGAGTTGGTGGGACAAAATGGAGAGGCAGCGGCGGCAGTGATAGAGAAGCAGAATCCGAACGTGGATGCAATTGTTCTTCCACCTGGATCTATGGTGACCTTCGACTTCAGGTGCGACCGTGTCTGGGTTTGGGTTAACGAATCTGGCGTGGTGTATCAAACTCCTTTTATCGGTTAAAAATATGAAGAAGTAATATGGATATTAATTTGGTATTAATAACTGTTGTTGGTGATAATTTGGTGATTTGTAATAATAAAAATCATGCTGCGTTCTAGCAATGGTTTATGAATAAATTTAGCTTGTATTCTTTGTCACATACTTTAATAAAATTTTCAGTGCGAAATGTCTTTGATTTACAATTAAGAATATAGATATTTGTAATCAATGGTATATTTATTTCAATTTATTGTTTTGTTTCATGATCATGCTCGTGATTGTAAATTATGTTACAATAAAGTATACTTTAATATCCATATATTAAAATGAAATACTAAAAGAAAACATAAATATTTAACAAAACAAGGCATTTAATATAATAATATTTTCGTTTTCCTTTTAAGAAATGATAACACGATGACTAGTTAAATATTGACCACGTGTTTCTAATTGAATGAGTCAATGTATCGTGAGACGGATAATTGCTGGTGAATTGTGATATGAATGATTACAGATGATTATAGTAGAGGTACGCTTATATTCCCTTCCGAGTTTGGGTAGGTTGATCTGGTTAAATATGGTACGGGGAGCTTGTCATTATTTCAATTGACGGTGAATAGGGTACTAAGCTAACTCTTCCCAAACTTAGTCGGTAACTAGAGTCGTTCCCCTGAGAAGCCCAAAGTAGGGCGAAACCAGTACATTGTACCGGTGAAAAGGTTGAGCCTTTGGGGAGAGGAGCCGCGTGGGCCTCTGAAGTCACATAAAAAATTCTATACCCATGACAGATGGTATCAGAGTGTTCCGGCATCTCGTATTGTCCACTCACACAAGAGGGGTGGTGTCGAGATTGCACGTGGCACTCACATCACGAAGTGTAGATTTAGGTAAGGGGTGAGCTTGTCGGGGGTCCTTAGGAAAACCCCCCGGCTCTCCGAGCGTGTAATGGTGCAAGGGGCACACCGAGCGGCACGGGTCCGCAAGTGTCAGACATCTCGAACGAATGGCCATGTACGAGGGTGTCACGGTGTTTGGTTGGGGAGAATGTCACGCCCCTCGTGAAATGGGCATCGTGAAACGAATAGTTTCTGGTGGACTATGGTATGAATGGTTTCAGATGGTTATGGTAGAGGTACGATCATATCCCATTTCGAGTTTAGGCAGGTCGGCCTGATTAAAAGCGGGGAGCTTGTCGCTATCCATGGAATTGACTGTGAAAAGGGGACTAGCCTAACTCTACCCAAACTTGTTCGGGAACTTGAGCCATTTTCATGAGGAGCCCAAGGCAGGGTGACCAGTACGCTGTCCCGGTGAGAATGTTGAGCCTCTAGGGAGAGGCGCCGCGCGAGCCTCTGGAATCATGTTACCCGTGACGGGTTGCACCCATGGTTTATTATTTTTTAGGCAAAGCTTTTAACAAGCCAGATTGATAGGTTATAACCGTCAAGTTATCTTATCGGTGTTATAATATATTGGTTTTTTATTATAATTTCTCAAATTTTGCCTAAACAGTATATAATTTCCCAAATTTTACTAAGTAATATGTAATTTTGTCAAAGTAGTATGAAGTTTGACTGTTGACATCGGCAGCGGCGATCGACGGTGGCTAGCGGTGGTATGTGATTTTGCCAACTATTATATAATATTGCGAATGTTGTATGAACCTCACGATTTAGTGTGAAATCTTTCGATTTAGTATCAAATTGGTTAGTAATGTATATTAGTACTCTTATAATACTTTTTTATTTATTATGAAGTTAATATTTCAACATATTATTTGGGATCAAATATTTTTCTAATGGTTTATATGGGAATTGTCCCATTTTTTAATTAGAAAATCATGGAAAATGTCCAATATACCCCAGTTTTTCTCTAAATCGCTCTCATATTCATCATATCCTCTCGCCGGAGCTATAGCCGTTCGACGACAAAAAAAAAAACACAAACTCATACAACAGACATACACACATTCAAATTAAAGAAGGAGACATGAAAAGAAAAAAGAAAGACAACAAATTAAACTGTCACCGTTTCATACATCCATGTATCGAAAGCGAAATAATAGAAGGGAAAAAAACTCAACCCAGAATGTTAAGCCCGTCGGCCCTGGTTTGCTAGTGTCGGTATACGTTGATAAACCAAGGCCGAAAGCCGCTTGTTGCCCAAATCCATTTAAAAAAATCTTTTTTTTTCGCGTCTAACAGATCCACGGTGGTCGCTAGGGTTTGTGGCAGATATGGACAAAGAAGGTGGCGGTTGCTGATATGAAGTTTTTCTGGCGGAAATAGACGAACGGACTGGCGCGGCTATGGTAACGACGACGAACTAGCTCTATATGGCTAGTTACGTGTGTGTGTGTGAGAGTGAAATAAAAAATGAGAAAGAAGAGAAATGAGATGAGTGTGAGCAAAATAGAAAAATGAAATAAATAAGAGTTAAAATAGTCATTAATCCTACATTATTGGCCGGTTCAACTGGGAATCGATCATTACATCGGTCCGGTTTTCATGTTAAAATTGGTGGGCTCACAAACCGGTAAAAAACCTTCCAAACTTATCATGAACCGATTAGACTGCCTGTAATCGGTTAACGTCGTTTTTTTTTTTTTTTAATATGCTTTCTTATTTTTATATTAAATAATATCTGACAGGGTCTTATTATTTTATTTAGATTACAAATAAATACAAATTATGATGGTTAATTTTATTTCATTTGAAGTTGTTGAATTTGAAATGATGATATTAGACTTGAACTATTTTATTTGATTTTTCTTTATTATATTTAATTTAACTATATTTTTCTATGTTATATTGTGATTGATGAAGTCATATTTAATCATATGGACATTTTGAATTGAGTTTTAAGAGATTTTATAATCATATTTTTGTTAACTTAATTTATTTTATTTATTACATACTTAATAGTAGTGTGTGTATATAATTAATTAATTAAAATCGGTTTAACCACAGACCGACCAAGGCTGGACCTGTAAACTATTGAACCTATAATTTTATCGGTTCGATGACCCGTCTGATTTTCAAAATAATGCTTAAAAGAGTTCAATATTATTTTGCCAACTACTGGAGATAAATAAATTTTATTGGATAGTATGTTTTTTTTTTAACTCATATTATGAAATGTAGAACAAAGAAGAAAGAGAGAGAGAGAGGAAGAAGAGAAAGGGAAGCTTGTCAAATCTCAAGTTCTCAATTTTTAAAATTGAAAATGAATATGAATTGGGGTAAACTCATCGGTGACCATTAGTCATTGCTTACTGAAAAATTAATTATAAATTAACTAAACTGATCTATATCTTTAATGTAAAATTCTCTTAATTATATATTTTGACTAATTCGGTATTTTTGTTTTATTATATGTTACCTGATTCAATTTTTTAATCATATTTTTTCTAATTTTATCTCTTACTTTTATTCTCCTAATATAAAAATATAAATAAGACATATTTAATAAGTTGAACTAATTTTAATTATAATAAAAGTTGAAATAATTTTATTTTTAGAATTTCAAATATTCTATTTAAGAAAAATACGAATTATATAAAGTTATTACAAAAGAAAAATAAATATAAAAAAAATAAACTTGAAATTCCTTATCTAATTCTAATATAATGAATTGAGTAAAAAATTAAAATTCTATATAAAAAACTATCGTTATGCTAAAAAAAAAGGGAAACAAAGAAATAATAACAATAAATTATTACGACCTAGAAAAATAAATATTAAATATATTCTAAATCTTTTTATCTAATTACAATATAATTCATTAATACACACATTATATATCTACACGAATAAATTAGTATCCTACATAGGAAAAAAAAAAGAAACAAAAACTAATAATAAAATAACATTATATATACTACAAGATATACGACATTTTGTTAATAGAAGTATCAGTGTCTTATAAATTTTAATTTTTTATATCACATATAAACATGCGAGAAGAGGGTGTTGTATGTTTTATATTTTTCCAAACTTATTTGTCTACGGGTTTCTCTGTCAAAGTTAGAGTATATTACTATACTTTACAACTACTTTCGTGACTGGGTAAAAGTACTTGAAAATTATTTATTGTGAAAACCAGTCTTATTGTAATTAGAACAAATATTGTTCAAATTTGTGTGTAAAGATTATTTATTGTGAAAACAATCTTCATATAAATAGAACGAACAAATAATGTTATGATTTGTGTCTACCATTTTCGATATCATTCTTTTAATTTTTATTAATTAATATTACTCCTTTCAAATCCCACGTAATATGCTGTTGTTAAACTAGTTTGACATATTTTTCAACCATAAAGTGTGTTCTCTTATTATTAGACACCTCCATATTATCAGGGCTATAAATGAAAATAGATCGGTCAAAATTAAACTCGAGCTTGCTTTGATTTTAAAATAAATTTAGCTCAAATTCCATTTATTGGCTTAATGGCTTCGGAGCCGATTCAAGCCGTTGTATGATATATATATATATATATATTAAAAACATATTTTTATATATTTATGTGATAATTATATATCATTTATACATATTATATTTTTTGATTTAAAATAAAATTGTCACAAAAAAAAAAAGGCTCAAGGTTAAAATCGAGATTGGCTCAACTTATGAGTTTGAAAATCAAATTCGCGAGTTGTGCTCGAACTCGAGTTTTTTTTTTTGCTCAATCAAGCTTGAGCTCGAGTCGAGCCCTTGTACAATTTTTGAGTTCGAGCCTTAGAAAACCCAATCCTGAGCTCGCATCGACTCGTTTACACTCTAACTTTTATAATAAAGTTCAAGAAACTATTTTTTTATGACTTTGTTTGAACATAAAATAACTGTTTGTTATATTCTTTAGAACACCCAAATTTTCAATTAGAATTTATTAAAGTACACATCCCTCCTATTATATAAGAAGAGAAGGAGTTTACTGTGCATGCCCCTTTGCTTGACACGTGGCACTCTCTTTTATTTTCTCCCCAATTTTTTTTATTTTTCTTTTTTCTTTTCCAGCTTGCTTCGGTGTTATACTGTCAAAAGTCAACGTGCAATTTTCTCCTTCTTTTCTCTCTCTCTCTCTTTTTTTCCTTCTTTGGTTTCGTAATGCCGAAAGTCGATCAGAGAGATGAAACGAGGAGGTGGTGAAATTGTTGGCGTCCTGTTCCCGTTACAAGGTTGAGGTTGAGGATTACGGGTAAGGGTTTAATCGATTCCAAATTTCTGATCAGTTTGTTTGCCCAAATCACTATCTTTCTTCCCCAACTCACGATTTGTTCGATTAATTCTCGACTCATATCAATTTCTCCATTTTCGTATCAATTTCTCTGTTCCTATGCAGTTTTGGGGGCCTGGTTCATTATTTCTCCCCCAAATCACGTTTAATCGCGAATTGCCAGGAGGATGGTTTTCAACCTCTGAGAATTATCGCGGCCGGGTGAATGGGTGAATGGTTGCTGCGGGGGCGTCGGCCGATTTCTCTGTTTCTGTGCAGTTCTGGGGGCTTGGTTCATTATTTCTCCCCCAGATCACGTTTAAGCGCGAATTGCCAGGGAGGATGGTTTTCAGCCTCTGAGGATTATCGCGGTCGGGCAAATGATTGTTGCGGGGGCGTCGGCCGAATCTTGGGACATGCTGTGGGTGGCGGCGGTGTCGGTCAGGCAGCCCGCCAATGTTGCAGACAAGGTGCGTATTTTTCATGCCCCTCATTTTTTTGCGATTTTTTTCCGTTGCTGTTTTGGGCCCAACTAATATGTCTGTGGCTTTTAGCTGTCCAAGTTTCTAGGCCCAAAAGCCAAGTGAATATTCAGGCCCAATCAATGTGTATTTATCTGCATATATCTTGTGAGTGGGGCCGGCTGTAGTATAAGAGTGATGCATTGCTTAAGATAGGTATGGTCTCTGCATAGTCTTCACCTAATTTGGTCTTTTCAGTCACAATCATAGAATTTTCAAAGCATGGTTCTCTATACCTAAAACAACATTCTGAGTCCTGAAAATGAGGGGCATGGGTTTCACCACCCTTCTCTTTCTTTCGTATCTACTTATATATATATAGGAGGGATATATGTCACCTAAAGGGCTGTATAATATAACTAGGTAAGATAGAGAGATACAAGTGAATATGATGTGCTGCTTGTTATAGACTCACTCTGGTGGGTGCTTTCATATATATTCAGATACCATGATRTTTTTCCCTTGTTTGCTAATTTTGTTTGTGTGGGCTGAATTCTACAGTTTGTAGAGCTAAGAAAAAATGCAATTCGGCTTAATTTAACATAATGAGAATGAAGTAATTGCTTTGGACTGAGGTTTACATTATATACGATGTTCCTATATAGATTTGTTATTTTATTTTYCCTGCCGTGTTTCATTGTATGTAGGTAAATTTCGTGTATGGGAATGGTTTTTAAGTTTACATGTGGTTTTCATTTATGTGTTTGAAATGCGTCCATTGAATGCGAGTTCTCGATGAATAGAGTGGAATGTGTCAGGCATAGGGAAAAATAGGACCTGAAAAGAGAACCATTAATTTTGGAAGGGGTCAATTTGGCACTTATATGGACATCTGAGTGCATCAGCATTTTTGCTAGRTCTTGYGGTTTCTTTCCTGCACTGTCTGGTGTTGTCTGTGTGAGTGGTTTCACGTTTTCCAGAAGCATTTGAGACTCGCCTACAAAATAGTTGTGCTTCTGAGGYCTTTAGGTCTRACAGGTGAAATTTACATATGAATGCTACCTCTGTATTTTTAAATTTTAGTCCCAACTTTATTGGGCCATTTCTAACCAAGAGCATTCGAATGTGTTGTCGGAGATCATTGGTCTTAGTGGGTTTCAACCCTAATTGTAGGGCGAAWCTGTGGAAGCGTKCCAAGGATTTTCATATGTTCCTCTTCTTTGGAAAAAAAACTTTATAAACAAAAAGGAAGAGGGCAAAAATTATAATTAATTACTAAAGACTCCTTTTAAATTTGGGATAGTGTTTTATTATCAGGAGGTTTATTATTTTAGTACACCAATGACAAAAGCCTTACGAAGCTTGTATTATTTGGCACTTATAAGGGTGTATCTCCGCTTTGGAATTTTYATCTCATTGTGAAATAAATTGTTCTTTACAGTGGGTGTTGAAATAATTATTTTTTTTWATAATTTTCTCTCATTTTAAATATATTCTTTCTTATTCTTTTAAATTTATTTATTTTAATAATAATATAATATTGACATCAGTGTAGCTGTCCCTGCTAATGTCGTTATATCTATCGCAAGATATTGTCYAGTGAATCTTTTTATTTTTGTTTCTTACCAAAAGAATTCTTACTATTTGCAAAAAAAGGCTGTGCGGAAATTTATTATTTTTTTAACAAAAAAAAAGAATAACTTATATATATTCGAAAATCACGCCGACCAAAACGATTAATGGCAAAAACTTTTTTCAATGACTCCCAGTTTGATTGCAAAAAAAAAAAGGAAAGTCTTACTTAAATTGAAAGTGTTGTTATATATTTTTTACTTATTAAACGCGATTTTTTTTGTGTTCTTTGCAGAAAAAAAATAAGCATTTTATTTTTAAACAAAATATTTTCATGTGATTTTTCTTTGATAAAAATGCATGCTTTYTTACTTGACTACAAAAAATAGGAATTTACTKTATAGTAAAAACTTCTTATTTTATATTCGAAAAGGTGAGAAATTCCTTRATTTATGTCAAAGAAAAAATACTTACTTTATATTCGAAAAAGTAAAAAACAAAACTTGATGTCGGAAAATTTCTTCATTCTTAATTAAACTTCTTACTCTGTGTTCGGAAATATTTTACCCAAAAAATAATTTTTCATGAAAGAGCGATTTTTTTTTTGCGACAGACGATCGTTAGAAAAATTGTTGTTATCTGTGTTATTATATATATATATATATATATTTGATAAATACACTAGATGTGTTAGTGGTAAAATTAAATGTCGTTCTCTTTGGGGGCCATTATTTTAAAATGAAGAGCTTCATTCCAAGTGAAGTTTATAAAAGTTTACACATCTTAACATTTATTRWTTTACTGATTTGTGGCCAGTCCATAAGTGTTTTATGTTACTATAAAATTGATGTATTTGATCTGCACTGGCATTTTATGTTGGTTTTATAAAGTATTAAATCAATCRCCAATTCCTTTGCCTTTTGCTTTTGCTTTACTGATGTCACTTTGTTTTAATTTTCTTTTCCATTAATTGGCTCCTTTTTAATGGAATCATACAGATTCGGTTGATTTTATTTATTCTTCATGYGCTCATTTACATTTATTATCCATTCAGGCCCCACATAATTTGARTTTCTGTCCARCTTAGTAACGACATWGCTTGTGTAAAATAGCCAGTTCAGGATAATCAGGAGAGTTTGATTACATGGTTGTTGCCATTCTTGATCTGTCAGCTACCAATTCTTGTCCACATCCTCGCTTTTGTGTTTTGGCCAAGTTCTTAGCACGAACAAAAAATGATCAGATAACATCTTAATTGCCAAATTTCAATGAGCCATGCAAATCTTTTTTTGATTCAACTGTTTTTATTATTATTGCTATTATTATTATTGTTATTATTATTATTATTATTATTATTATTATTATTATTATTATTATTATTATTAGTAGTAGTAGTAGTAGTAGTAGTAGTAGTAGTAGTAGTAGTAGTAGTACTTGGCGGTGTCATGCGTCGATTTGATTTGTGGGTACAGAAAAGTGTCTTAGAATGCATCGTTTTGCTTTGTGTGTACAGAAAAGTGTCTTAGAATGTGTCGATCGAAGGTTGTATTTAGAATTTGTCTTGCGCTATATTTCGGTGTGCTTTTAAGTTATCTTCTATGATTGATTATGAATATTGTTTTTGTTTATTTCGTGGTAGATTGGGCTTGTCCACGCGCCTGAAGTKTCGAGTGGTTATGGGCTGACTTTATAGTATCTRATGTAATATGTTGTGTCTATATTAGATCTTGGTTAATAAGGAATTGTAAATAGGTAGTGTAGTTGAGGCAATGTAGTTTGGGAATTGCTTGTGTACTAGGTTACCAAAAAATATATGATTAAATATATTACATGAATTATTTACATCCAAATCTA
>BMAC01000100.1:1895345-1910197 GCA_014905375.1 Phtheirospermum japonicum | reverse complement strand
TATTGTTCATGCATGGGAGGCCGTGGTGATCGGCCAGGATTTAAAACAAATTTGTATATATATTGTTCATGCATGGGAGGCCGTGGTGATCGGCCGGGGTTTAATTTTGTTTATATATAATATTGTCATTGGTGTTGTTGGTTGTATACCGTCGGATGTTGACGTGGGTTACGGTGCCGGCCGGGAGGTTTTGTCCCTCCATTAGCGGGTTTTCAAATTTTATTTTTAAAAACGTGATAGGGTGTCACGGGATTTTATTTAAGTTTTCAAAATATTTTTAGAAAAATGTGACGGTGGTAATTGCTTATTTGGAACCTTGGCGAAGTGACGCGATGCATATAAATCACTTGTTTTACAATTAATATCACAGACTCCGTCCGACGCGGGTACATCACGGACCCGGCAACAGTTGGTCCCACCGCAGATGGGTATGACTCAGGTTTATATTGCAGGGGCGAAGTAAGTAAACCAATGATTTTAAAATTATAATTATCATTATGATTAAATTTTACCGAGGGAAAAAAATAAAAACACAATTGAATACAGGCTGCACAACACAGGGGGCAAGGTGTCCACTATACTCCGTTTGATCTTTGAGAGGGATCTCCATCCCGCCGGGTGGTGATATAAGGCGGTCCCGAAGGAGATTAAGGGGTTCTGGTGGGAGATGTTTAAGGTAATTATTATTTTGTATCCAAATTTGTTAGTATTTACCGTAAAAACACAATCATATGTTTCAACTGATTGTAATTATTGTTTTATTTTGCAGGATATTTGTTATTGGGACCCGGAGCAGTATAGTGAGAAAGACATACAGAAGGTATTTTTTTCGATGATCGGGGAACTTTACGGGAAGAAGCTTAAGAGTATAAGCAGCATATTGCCTCCCATGGTGGTGGTCGGCCGGAGTGCCAGACCGCGGAGGTCTATGGGTAAACGATCCTTTTATGTGTTTTCTTATTAAATTAGAATTTTTTATTTATAACATATAAGTTATATCGTATCTTATATATCATCCGTTTCAACTAGGGCTTGGAAGGTTGAGTGGGATAAGCCCGAGAACAAGAAGAAATCCGAGCAGTGCAGCAAGAACAGGAAGAGCGAGCCTGCTGGGCCGGGTACTGGGATGTCGAAGCACACGGGGGATGCTAGATCTACTATCGACTATACTTTGGATATAGTAAGTAATTTTAGATTATAATAATATAATATTTATTTGTTTAATTTTAATGTTAATTATTTGAAAATTCTATTTGAATACAGGAGCGGGAGACGGGTTCGCCGGCTACGTGCTACGATATTTTTAAACGCACGCACCAAAAGAAAGACGGCGCGTTTATCGATAGGAGATCTAGTCTTATTAGTGTGAGTCTCTTTCTTATTTTTAACTTATTCTTTGATTTTAACGTAAAATTTTAATAACGAGTTGTATTTCAGGAGGAGTACGAGCGACATCTGACCCAGGAACAGGAACGTGCGTCTTCCCAGGAGGAGAGTAACGAGGTTGACCAGGACCAGGTTTTCCTCGGCGTCGCCGGGTTGAGCAAGGGACGGCTTTACGGCACCGGTGCGTATGGGAAGATTGTGGCTGCTGCGAAGGGTTTGTTGAAGGGCGGCTCTTTCCACCTCCTCCCAGGCTGATAGGAGTCAGATCAGAGAGCTTGAGGCGCAGGTCGAGGCTCAGAGGGCGCAGCTCGAGGCGTTTCAGCAGGCAGCCGAGAGGAAAGGCGACAACGTGCGGAGGAGGCAGCCGAGGAAAGGCGACAACGTGCGGAGGAGCGCCGGCAGCAGGAGGACTTTCAGGCGCGCATGGCTGCCCAGATGGCACAGATGGCTGAGATGTATGCTCGTGTCCAGCAGCAGTTGCCCCCTCCACATCAGCAGCAGCAGTACCCCCTCCACATCAGCAGCAAGTACCCCCCTCCCCATCCATAGAACATTTTTACGGTTCATATAAACTTTGTTACTGTGTCGATCGAACGTATGTAATTATTCTTAAATTTTCAAATATTTTTTATAATGATTGGTTTATTTATTTGTCTTTTCTTTAATTACTTTTTTCAAATTTTTGGAAATCTTAATAATTGAACATACACTAAAATTAAAAATTAAAAATTAATCAAAAAAAAATTAAATCCGAGGGAAAAACCCCTCGGAAAGTAAAAATATTAAAAAAAAACAAAAACAAAACCGAGGGGATATTCCCTCGGAAATAGAAAAATCCGAAGGGCAACAAATCCCTCGGAATTCCGAGGGATTTGTTGCCCCTCGGATTTTTCTATTTTCCGAAGGAAACAAATCCCTCGGACTTCCGAGGGAAAAATGATCCCTCGGACTTCCCTCGGATTTTCGAGGGATTGCACGGAGAACATTCCGAGGGAATCTATCCCTCGGAATTCCCTCGGTTTCATATTTCCGAGGGATATTTTCCTCGCAACAAAATTCCGAGGAGGGTATTTTCGAGGGAAATATTCCCTATGTTTATCCCTCGGTTTGACCAAAACCAAGGGATTTTCCCTTAAAACCGAGGGAAAAATCCCTTAGAAATTGTGATTTTTTTTGTAGTGCTTGTTTTTGCTTATTTCCTTTATGTGCTTGCATTTACATATTGAGGCATACGACGAGGCATCCTACCAACTTGCATTTCATATCCTAGTTTAGATTAGTTAGCTTAATTGCTTTATTTTCATTTTCCACTTATTATTCAAAGCTTGAAACACATTAAATTCTTCAATTGAATCGATTTTCGATAATACCAAGTCAAGAACCCGTTAATTATTTCAACACCACGAAAACTCTTCTAACAGTATGTCAGGATATTCAAGGAATAAGCAGGTGTTCGTGATTCCATTATTTTCAGGTGAAACAATATATATATATATATATATAAAGTTTAAATTATATAATTTACATTCAGATATAATATTTAAAAATCACAAACAATTATGATATTCCAATAACTCATAAACAATTTAATATATTACTTCATCTATCAAATCATCAATTGTCAAAAAAAAAATTAAAAAGAAAGATTTAATATTTTCACTATTTTAGCGTCTTTGTCCAATATAGAGAAAAATGAAGTTATTAAAGTCAAGGAGTGAATAATAAAAAAGATGAAAACAAAAAAAAACTATTCTGATAATGAAGTTGGTGATCAATAAAGAATTAACTAATGAGCAAATATTTAGGTCAAACGTTGACCACCACATCTATTGATGTACCAAACTTAAAAATAAAAGTATATTACGCATATATATTTTATCTTTTAAAATGAAAAACAAGTGAATAAGTAATTATATGCAAATATCATATGAAGTAAATGAGATTTTCCACAAAATACTCTTTGAATAATCTTTTCATCCTTAAAATGTTCTCTACCATTTCCTTTTCTTGAATATATCGATATCGAAAACTTGACTCTCACTTTGAAAAAATATGATTGTACATTCATCTTTCAAGGGTGGTGGGTCGTATAAAAGTATGTGATCGATATTCGGCTCACCTATAAGCTCAAGTGGTCGTTTGAGATTTTCGCATCATGAACTCGAACTCAAAATGGATTTCTCCATGAAAAATGAAAGATAAATGAATATATATTGAAACTTTAAAGAAATGAAAGTAAGCGTGACCTTTTGAATTGGATCGTGGATAAAAGTGGAGAAATTTTAAACAATTGAAGGAAGAGTGATGTTAATTTGTAGGATTTTTAGGCAAACTTGAAAAACAAGCCGTCATTACCTTTATTTAAAATCAATTAATAGTTTTTCTGTTTTCATTGTAAATTTCTTTTCATACTTTTATTTATAATTACTTGGTATTTATTTTGTTTTCTTTTTTAAAAAATTATTGAAATGAAGAAAATTGTAGGCATTGATCTCCAATGGTAAAAAAAAAATGTTATGTCCATTTTTATTTTTAAATATCTCATTTAATTATTTTTGTTTTTTTAATTAAACAAAAAAGAATTACAACTAGAATTAATTTACAACGTCTGATCTTCATCGACCCTTTAATTATATATGTCCAAAAATACTTGTCCGCAGGGTTGTCTTCCCCGCGATCCCACCAACTTCGACGCGCCTAATCATCTTTAGCATTACATTTTTCCGTGGTCCATGCAGGAAGTTGTTTTCACCACACATACTTCTTTGTGTGTACTCTACCTGTCTCATATAAGAGAAATAAGATTAAGTAAAAGTAACATTTGAATATAAAAATGGATGATAACAAAAAAGATAAGTTAGTCTAAATATCCAAGTTAATTATCGAATCACAACATCAATTGATGATCGCAATAAGTTTGGGTATTGAGATTTACATTGTATCTTTCGTTACCATTTGTCCATAAAAAAACTAAGATCAAAATTATACCATAATTAATATATTGCATATCGTGCATTGCATGGGTAAAAATTACATATATGAAGATTTATATATGATGAATTACGGATCTCGATTCACAATTTTAATCAATATAAAACGTGCGTGTTGTGAAGAGTGTAAAAAAAAAAAAACGAAGAAAAATAAAAGACACACATATAACATCTTTGACTATAAGAATAATTTATTCTTATAGTCGAGCCAACAGTGCAAAACTCTTTACTAATAAAAACTTGCATTTTAATGATTACAAAAGCCATATTCTACTAAGTAAAGATAAACTAAAAACTCGTTAAAAGTAGATACGATCTAAAGTAGTATAACTATTCCAAAAGGTATGATCCAAAATCACAAGATTGGATCTTAATGATAACTGTACAAAAAAAATGGAAGAAAATAATTCCACCCGCATGATGCTATCGTGGATGGAGAAAGCATTCGCAGTCGCATTCACCAAGTACAAAAATTTACAGCAAGGATAAATATGCTTTCAGACGTTTTAGGTTCAATTAATCTCTCTGAATGCGTAAGTCGTTTGTGAGCATTCCCTCAAATTTATATATGCACACCTTACTTTTAAAAAAGACCTACAAAATAAGGAGAAAGAATATACACAAAATATTGCAAGTAAATATCATTAGTAAGGAAAGATGATCAATTATTTAAAGTCCTAATAATATTTGCTACCCTAAAAATCGACTTCTACTCTAAGTAAAGAAATATACATAATATATTGTAGATAAATATTAATATAAAGGTAACAAGATAAAATCTTACACTTCTAAATAATAAATACTACATATACGAATTCTATGCTAGAGAAATTACAACCAAATCTAAAACTAAATAATATATATAATAATTATCAAAGACGATAAATATCAAATCTTTCCTAATCAAATTAAGTCAATTTCTTCAATCTCCTGCAAATCATGGGTGGCATGCAAAAGGGTTCTATGGTACTTAAAAAGTTCTCTTACCAAAGGTTTATAATTCCATTATTTATCTTGCAGTAAGCTGGAGTGTTGATGCTAACTGGCCCAGTTCCTTGGGTGGCAGAAAATCCACATGTGGCTTTTTTGTCTTTTGGAATCGAATCTCATAACACAGGGTTCCAATAAACAAGATGTTGTTGTTCACAGTAGTATTGAAGCTGAGTATAGGTATCTTGCCAATTCAGCTTTAGATCTCATCTGGTTCAAGTATCTATTCACTGAGCTAGGTTTACATATTCAGTCACCATCCACAATCGGTGTGATAACATTGGAGCCAGCTCCTTAGCCTCTAATCATATTTTTCATGCAAGAAGAAACCATATTGAAGTTGAGGTCCATCTCGTAGATGATCATGTAAAAAAGAAGCAGATTGATGTTTGGATCCTTGTCTCCAAAGCTCAACTGGATGATGTTCTCACCAAACAAGTTACTATTGCTCGATTTCAAGTTTTGTGTAGCCAGGGTCGGAGCCACCCCAAGGGCTGGGTGTTAGTAGAGTTTTAGTGGTGTTGAACTTAATCAACGGGTTCTTGGCTTGGTATTATCGGAGATCGATTCACACTAGTGCAGAAAATATATTCTAGAACAGTCAATTTAGAACGCCTCAGAAAAAGACGATCTGGAATATAAGCCGGTGACATTTTCGTAATAAAAGCGTTATATACCAGATCGACGTTAAAAAAAGCGATCTGGTATATCGATATACCAGATCTTCGTTAAAAAAGGCGATCTGGTATATCGATATACCAGAACGTCGTTAAAAAGGCGATATGGTAAATCCTATATATAGAACGTCGTTATTGAAGGGCGATCTGGTATATTCGATATACCAGATCGCCCTTTCTTATGAAACGTTGTGGTATATTTGATATACCAGATCGCTCTTTTTTAAATATCTAGAACGTCTTAAAAAGGCGATCTGGTATATAGTATTATTTAATAACACTTTTCTTACCTTTTCTGAAATCCTAAAATAGAATTCGCCGCTTCCTTCCTCTCCTCTCCGCTCCTCTCCTCTCCCCTGCACCTGCGATTTAACCACCGCCATTTTCAAACCACCGACGGCCATCATCTTGCAATCGCCACCCAAACTCAGGTTGTGCCTCCCAATTTTTCGCACTCTTCAAAAAAATCTGCGCTCCATGGACCTTCGTCGGCGTTGCCCGGCCATCGGAAAACCGGAGCCACTACCTCAGGAGGTCTCAACATCCCATCCTCACTTCTAATTTCGAAAAACCTGCAACAACTCACAAAAACAAACGCAACCCCCAAAATTAAGGCGCCGATCCCCTTTTGGGGAAAAAAGGGCATGTCGTCAGCCGACGATAATTCGACCAGATTGGATATATTAATTCCTTGTCCTCAGCAAGGCGAACCTAACCCATCAGCCAATTTCAAGAAAGGGGCCCCAATTGAAGCTAATTCAAAAAATCCAATCGCCGATCCCCTTTTTAGGAAAATCGGCGAAACCACGAACGGCGCCCCCCCGGCCAAACTTGACAAGTATATTCCTTCACCTCACTCAGTTCTAGATAGCCCAGCTCGGCTTACGCTTGAAGAACGGGAGCTTGCGGCCTTTGCCGCTGCTAGGGCTGCCGGAGCTCTGCCACCTCCGACTCCGACCTCTGGAGCCCACACAACTGACCAACACCCTCCACACACCCATAGCTCGGCTCCAGGTCCGACAGCCCCGACAGTCCTTCCCCCCGTCAAATTGTTTGTTGAAGCGGTTTTGGCAGGAGATTCGACCAAAACTCCAGTCCTTGGCTCTGTCAACCGTTATCTTGACATACCGGAAGCTACCTTTTCAGTCCCAGAATGCTTAATAGCCTCGACTGATTTCAAGCATGCACTTGTTGGGAAATTTTCTTTCGGCAAGCTGAAAAACAAGGTACTTCGCTCGTACCTAAACAAAATTGGTTGCGTGGGCTGTAGGTTGACGTACATCAACTCCCAGCACATTGTCGTGAGTGTCCTTGATGAACGGATATTTTCTAACTTATGGATGACATGATAGGTGAGGATAGGGGATTATCCGATGCACATTTTTAAATGGACTCCGAATCTTGATTTCAAGAGTGAACCTCCTTTTGTGCCGGTTTGGATTCGCATTGTTGATCTTCCATTGGTTTAAATTTTGAAAGATCTCGCCCTCGGAAAATTGCCATTTGCTGTGACAACTCGAGAATCGAGCTTGAAGTTGAATATGAAAAAATTCCACCGTACTGCTCATTTTGCCGTCATCTCGGTCATCTTGAGGATCTTTGTTATGTGAAAAATGCTGCCCTTAAACCTGTTAATTTTGTTCCCCATTTTTTTGAACCTATTAAATGCTGCCCTTAATACACACTTGTTTAATGTTTATTAAGTCTTAAATTTATAGCGCCTGAATTATAATGGTATATGCTGCTGGGGACATATCATAATTTTCCAATATATGGTTTGTTTGCTTGAATGTTCTAATTTTAGTTTCTGAGACTGTTGTCTTGCTCTTGTGCAGATGGCTGAATATCGAATATCAATATATGGCAGAAAGATGAGTGAGTGGGACTAGCTAGCTAGTTGGATTGTAAACAATGACTTATACAGTGAGAATGTTGTGTGGCTGATTCAGGTATGGAATAGTGTATTTGTATCTGTTTAATATACCAGTTAATTTAGTAATAAATATTAAGTTCATGGGATGGACTATAAAATGGCCTGTAGTGGAGTGTTCCAAGATGTAAGTACATGATCAATTTGTTCGATCTAATCTTATGGTAAGAAAAGAAATTATGTAGTCAGGAAAGAGAGAAAAGTGTTTCTTTAACATGGCAATGCACAAGAATGTATGTGAAAGGTAGTATCTGATACGACAATACAGTCGGGAAAAACCAATCAGAAACCAACCTAGTTTTTCCGTCTTGTACTTTAGAAGCTTTGGCATAACTGGGCTATTCATCTTTGTATAGTAGCCATTTTCTGGCTAGATAGTAGTGGAAATATGTATAATTCAAGGCTTAGCTTCCAATCGAAGCTCTTCACCATGTTGGAATTTGGACAGGATGACATCGAAAGATTTCAATTGACTACACCTTGCTATTATTGAAAGATATTCAGGTATATTATGTGATGAAAATATTTGTTGGGGCTAGATGAGGCCTGAAAATCTGGATTGCCTGAATGTCGAGCAGGAATGGGATATAAGTCGAATTCAGAAGTACAAATGAATCATTAATAATGAAAATGGAATTTTAGTATATCAGTGCGAAGTCCGAACCGCGCATTATTATTATTATTATTTTTTTTTGGGATTAGGCTCTATTTCTAATTTTAAATAAATTATCCTGAATATTAGTTTTTGGTAATGTTGTGTTTTCATATTTATTATATTTCAATGGGGTGCTAGGTATTTACTTCATTTATTACTTTTATTTTGTATTGACAGAACATCGGAGTGGCTAAAGAAGGCTTTTGCAGCAGTCACTAAGAGTAAAAGGAATGGTCCCGTATTTCGTTTCTTCATGGATCTCGGTGATGCCGGTACTGTTTTCTAGCATGATCTCCTTCTCTTTTCTCTATTATGATTTCTCAAGAAACATTTTTTTAGCAATTATTTTGCGTAATTTTATGCAGTTATGCTCGCTAGCTTCATAGAATGATTGGGTTTTGAACTCATTAGATGGTAAAAACTTTCTCAAGCAGTCATGTTTGGTTGGTCTAGGTCAACTTTGATTAATGGGCTTCCTATCTACTCTGAAATTACAGGATTGTTATGGTGTTTGGTGCTTAATTTATTAAACTTTCATTGCTTTCACTATTGATGATTTCCTATTTTCTAGATGGAATGTGTGAAATTTGGATGTGGCCTTGATTTTAAGAAGTTTCTAACTCATTCTGTTTCCGGTTTCTTATTTAAAACAACTCAATATACCCAGCGGTGTTGTTGGTGCTTGCCGTCTTGATATCGCGTATGAACATTTTAAGGTGCTAGCTTGCTCAGAATCTATATTTATTACCTGGTACATTCATTTGTAGTTATATATATATGCGCACACAAGAATTTGCTCCTAAATCATATATACCTTTATTTCTAAAGCTGACTAATTTGAAATACTGCACAGTTACATTAGGAGCAAATCCAGATTTTTGTGTAGAGGCATTTTATAAGGTAAAGTTCCATTTTCTTTAAGAAATTGTATATGTAAGTTACACTGACTGGATTCTGAAGAATGTATTTTTTATTATTACAGTGTGGCCCATAAGATGATGTAATTATCTGTGGAACGTGTCTGTGTTCTTTTTAATAATTATTAGTTCTCTCGTTTAGTCTTGTCATTATTTGTAATATTGGAAATTATGGTTTCTGCATGCATTACACAAATGCTCTTTTCTACAGTGCAGATCACTTAGCGCACAGAAATTTCTGACCTTATCTTGTCTGGAAAATATGTTGCTATTGCTCTAGTCGATCAGTATAAACTAAGGTATGTTGTACTTTAATGAATCAAAATTGAATTTTACGTAGGTTTTAGAAATGAACACATGTTTAGCTGTTAAAATACGTTTTAAAAATGATATTTGTGCTTGTGTTTTCTGATACTATTTTTGAAATTATATGTATATAAATCAGAAAAAAAAGTTATAAATTTTTAATTTCACTTTCGCTATTTAACTTGAATGCATAATATTGTTATTATTTCTAATTCTAGTCAATAGTGGGTTCCGTTAGCTTGATGTAATGTAAAAATAGTAATATGTTAAAGTGGATATAGTTTGTAGTGGTGGGTTTTATTAGTATATCTGAATAAAATTGACTAGGGTTATGCATAGAGTTGAAAACTTGAATAATAGGCTCCAGATTTTTTTATGTGGAAAAACGAGAAGATGAAATAATCACATCTAGTGAAAATTATTCAGACTCGAGTGTTTCTAATTTTATGATAATATAAAATTGTTGGTTTGAATTTTTTGGACTTCATATTTTTTTTATTGTGTATTTTGACTATTTTAAACTTTCTCGATGCAGTAATTCTGGGCTAGAGGATGTTTGTGTCTCAGACTTTTATGGTGGCAATCCAGGTTACACTGGTAATTAAGAATTACATTATTGTTTTGTGTTATCCTTGTCTTTTAGCTAAATCCTATTTAGTATAGTATATCACATAAAGCATTGTATGTATTTCTCATTTCTCATTTAATGCCTCATTTTAATACATTTCTCTAAATATCATCTGAGTAGCAGCAATCTAAACAAGACTGTATCTGCAGGTCACTACGTCGTTATTTGTGGCTATGATGCTGTTACAAATGAGTTTGAGATTCGTGATCCTGCCAGCTCAATTTAAGGCTATGTTTTGTTTTGTTTAAAAAAAAGGGGAAAATGACGTGTAGTTGAACATAACTCTGCATAAATTTATAGGTTGCGCCTTTTTTTTTCAAATATAAAACTTGGTACTCCTATTAAACTATATTCCTTACTAAAATTTTATTCTAATCGTATATTTATTTTATTTTATATTTAATTTGCAGAAAACATGAGAGGGTCTCTTCATGGTGTTTGGAGCAAGCCCATAAATCTTTTGGTACTGATGAGGATCTTTTACTGGTAAATTTACATACTATAATATAGCTTGCTCTTTCTGCATTTTGCACGTTCGATTGGGACCGATTTTGTCATTTTTATATTGTACATTACCATGTTCACACATAACTCTACGTAAGATCTCAAGTGTTGAATGAAATTCAAAATAATGAGTTGTTTATAAAAAGAGATGCATGAGTATCGTGCTATCGTGTCGTGTAACCCATTACTGCTCGGCTAACAATCGATCTCTATGTGAAAAATTATTTCGCAGATTACTCTTGAGAAGGGCGCATTGGGGCTTTGTCACTCATGACATTGTTATTTACTTAAAACCATTCTTGTACCAATTGGTGAGCCATTTATTTCATTTCATGCACTTAGTGTGTGTCTTGTCCTTTTTTACTTGTACATGACTGTATATAGTCCCAACGCCCAACCGATGCAAATATTTACTCCATACAATAGTGTTACCCTTTCTGTTCTGTAATTGTATCGCTATTGTTGTAATTAGATAATTTTAAATATATGTTTTGATCTCTTCCATATTTCTATGAGGATTTTTTTTTACATATGTTGAGTAAACAAGATTATAAGGTGTTTGTCACGTGTATACGATGATATCATTTGGTGAACGATGATATTGTTAATATATAAATTGAGTAACTCATGTATCAGCAATAGGGTCTGTTCAGTCAATTGGTGAACCCAACTGTGGACACCTTGCCTTGATTTTTATGTAGTACTTTATTATTTCAATTACATATAGATTTATTTTCGGTTTTCCATTGACCTGCAGGCACTCAACATGGAACAACCTTATTCGGATGATGAAATTGATGATGTACGTAGACGTTGGGCGGAGTGTTTATTAGAGGTTATTGCTTGATCACAATATAGGTTGTGCAATATATTTTGGAGTGTAAGAAACAAAGTATTTGTGGATAACTTGAATGGTAGCAAAATAGGTACTCATCGTCTTTTGTGATTTCTATTTTAACATTTTGTGATCATAGATTTGGCGACTTGTGTTGTTCTTATTGACATCTTTTGGTGTTCGTGTATTATTGTGATTAATGGATGATTTTTGGATTGTTATTTGAATTATATAAATAATAGGTATTTTGTGAAGAAATTGTGATTTAAATAGGTATTTAAAATTGTGATTTATGAAGTATGAACAGATCTAAAAAAAATTCTGGAATTCCAGAGCTATCAAAAAGGCATTCTAGAAAATGTATATTCTAGAACGTCTTTTCGAAAAGAAGTTCTGGAAAATATATATTCTAGAACGTCTCTTTTGTAAAGACGTTATAGAAAGTTTATTTTCTAGAACGTCTTTCTCAAAGGCGTTCTAGAAAATTATATTCTAGAACGTCTTTTTTTCAAAAAGGCGTTCTGGAAAATGTATATTCTAGAACGTCTCTTTCGAAAAGGCGTTGTGGAAAATGTATATTCTAGATCGCTTTCCATATTGACGTTCTGGAAAATGTATATTCTAGAACGTCTCTTTCGAAAAGGCGTTGTGGAAAATGTATATTCTAGATCGCTTTCAAATTGACGTTCTGGAAAATGTATATTCTAGAACGTCTTTTCTAAATGACGTTGTCGAAAATGTTTATTCTAGAACGTCCTGTTCTAAATGACGTTCTAGAATATACATTTTCCAGAACGTCAATATGGAAAGCGATCTAGAATATACATTTTCTAGAACGTCTTTATTGTAACCGATCTGTAATGTTATTTTATGGAACATATCAACCAGGGAAAACTATTTTCTAGAACGGGTAAATTGTTTTTCTAGAACGTCTCAAATAACCGTTCTAGAATATCGGATATTCTAGAACGCCTCAGAAAGCTGATCTGGAAAATCTGATATTCTAGAACAATTCTAGTCAGAACGCCTGGGCAGGGCGATCTAGAATAACTGAAACAGGGCGTTATAGAAAACTGTTTCTGCACTAATGTCAATTGAAGGATTCAATGTGTTTCAAGCTTTGAAAATAAAATAAAATGAAAATAAAGTAATTAAAGTAACTAAACTAATCTAGGAATTGAAATAGCAAGTTGGTAGAATGCCTCGTCGTATGCCTCAATATGTAAATGCAAGCAAGTAATGCAAATAAGCAAGAAAAACATTGTTTCACCAAGTACAAGCATGCATGCACAAGGTACAACTATGCATAAAATCCTAAACAATGCAAATAAGCAAAAATCGAAAGCATGAATATAATGAGCAAGAAAAGTTTACATGAAAGTTTAAAATTTGAAGGAAAACAACAAGCAATAAAGAGTAGATCTAAGATTTAACCTAAAACTATGCATGAAAATTAAATTGCAAATAAAGTACAAGAACAACTCAAAATCAAGATGATGTAAGACTTGATCTATGATCTAGATGTGTCACTCATCTAGATTCCATATCCAATTCTTAAGATCTAACAAGAAATCAAGGTGCTAAGGCAAAAAGCATAATATGAAGAACAAGCATGGAAATGAAGAACAAAATAAGAAATTAAAGCGGAAAACATTAAATTGAAAGGAAACTTACTTAAATTAAGAAATGAAACAAAGATTGAATGTAATTGCAATCAAAAGTTACAATCCAAAGGAGTATTTGGATTCTTCTTAGGTTTACAAACCCAAGGAGGTTCTTGAAATTAAATCTAATCTAGAAAAGAAAATTACATCAAAGTTTAAAATTAAATTTAAGACCTAAGAAAGAGAATTATCCAATAGTTTGAGAGTAATTTTGATCCCAAACCCTATCTTGGGTTGGGAGGGGAGTTCTGTCTTCAATGGTGTAAGGTGTGGGCTTTATATAGTTGTTTGTAGGGGAAAAACATCAAAAACACCAAAAATCCCGCAGCCCTCAGCGTTGCAGTTGATCGACTGCTCAGTCGATCGACTGAAGGGCATTCGATCGACTGCTCTTCTGCAAGACGTTGGTCTCTATCCGGCAGTCGATTTCGGGGCTTCTCAGTCGATCCGGCAGTCGATTTCTTGCTTTGCAGTCGATTCTGGATGCTTTCGGGTTGAATTTCTCGTTTTCCAATCCAAATCGTCTGTTGAGCGAATATAATCCTTTTAGCCACCTACAAAACAAGAATTTGAGCTTAAAACCCCAAAAATAGCACAAATATCTCACATATTGTACTCTTAAAGCCAAAAAGAAAATAAACGAGAAAAGTTCTAAAACCTAACTCAAAACGACTCAAAACTAATAGACACGACGCTAAACCCTAACAAAAAACACGAGGAAAAACACAACAATTACATGCAAAACAACTACCCCACACTTATCGGTTTGTTCGTCCTCGAACAACGAAAAGAATCGAGAGTGCACACACAATGAACATCATGTGAAACGAGAAACCCTTGTGCTTATCCTTATTTATATGATGGAAGTATCAACATAAACTCGCTATCGTCAAACATTGCTCGTATTACTCTTTCTCAAATGCAAGCCAAATCGATGACTTCCTCAGAAATGGCATTTGAGGGTGTTCGCTAAATTCGCTCAAGTGTTTGATATGGGACGTGTATACACTCAAGCCGGTCAATACATGTACCTTGTCAAGATTTCACAAATCGAACGCTCAAAATTGCTCATAGTACATGACCAAATAAGAATCGAAAGAGGTCTTTATTATGGGTTGTAATGTTGGGTCTTTGGTAAGGTATGGAAAGTTTGGATATAGTGGCTAACACACGATCAAACGTGATTAATAACACACAAAAATCCTAACTTTTAAAACCCGAAGCTTATGATCGCTTCTCTCTTCCCAAATCACCAAACTCTAAATCGAAACCCTTTCTTTTTACACACTCTTTCCCGACTTTTATTTCACAACACTTAGAAGCTTTATGAATTTGCTTATTTTACTAAAATTAGCCCTTTTTTTTTCTTT